>JAGWCC010000387.1:0-600000 GCA_022651775.1 Drusus annulatus
AAAGTAATTGTTGTTATAATCCACTCATTTAAAATATAGAATAATTTATGCTAAAATAAATCAAAAAATGAAAGGTACTTTAAGAGATTATTTTATCTTAAAATGGCTTAAAGAAAATTCAATAACAATATCTGAAAACCTGTGTAATTTTAAGCCTCTTGGGCTTTTTCTACCCTTCCTCTTATAAAAAGAGAATTTTCCAAAGTTCCCTGGCTCCAGGCAGTTTCAACTCTTGTGTAGAACCCATCGACCAAGTATTAGCAATTGCGTTTTTATATCTAAAAACAAAACACCTCTCTACGTTATCTTTCAAAGACCTTCTACTCTGAAATCAATCAGAAAAACTAAAATATATTACACTACTATGTAAGTGTTAAAAGAAGGAAGTAATTAATTATACGTTTTCATCATCTTTCATACTCATGCAATGAAAATGATGTTATATTTTATGATAATCTTTGAAAAAATCACACATAAGTTTTTCAAATTGATCATTTTATAATTTTAATACGGTTATCTTGCATTGTTTAAAGGGGTGTTTATTATTTAGTTACTTAGGTTTAAAAATTTAACAATTACATCCGAAAGGTGGGGGTAGATGCCTGAAGAAAAAAAAACAATTGTAAAGTTTTCTTTGTCAACCAGACGCATTTAAAAAAATATCCTCTCATTTATTTTTAGGGAGTGTAAAAAAACCACCCCTTCCTAAGATTTGTATGAAAAATGATAAAAGTTATTTAGGCATTTTTCCAAACACCCTACAGATCGTTTCAACTGTAAGTTAGAGAGTTCCTTCTATTCAGGTCATCTCCCGATCTTAGCTGCTTCCACCGCAGCAGGCAGTATATTCCCGTGAATAAATTAAGGTTCCGCTCACAGTGGCAGTGTAGCCCCCGCGGTATTTTCCATTTCACTGGGTGAGAATGCCACTTGGTGGTGGGCGATGCGGGGTGGTTTGCTGAAGGATTCCAATCAAGCGAGATGAAATTGGACTTAATATTGTGTGTTGTTAGTGATACTTAACAAAAAGTTTATTATATTTTACTATTAAAAATATATAAGAATGTCACAAGTGGCACTAAACTTTTTTTTTTCTTAAAATCTTCTTACTTCTTGAAAATCTAAAGCTGTTTTTGTAGTTACCGAAGACATTGTTTTTTTTTCGAAAATTCAGTTTTATCTGCGTTCAATTTTAACTTATTTTTTTCACATTCAGCTTAAGATTTTATTATCAGATGATCAACTAACCTCTTCTTTACAAGAATCATTATTTTTTTAAATAAAGTAATCATCAACATTGCAATGACAATTAAGTCTAATTGAAGAAATGTTTGGTTCTAGATAAACGTTAGAGAACCCTGCACCACTTTCGCTTTAAAAATAATATTTTATGAATTTGTCTATATGGCAAGTAGTATGAATAATGTACATATAATTGAAAACACGTGCATTGTCGTCTTCCAAATTGCAAATAACTCCATTTTACAACAATGGTATCATTGTTGTACCAAATCTACTGTGCTTTTAAAATATGCACATCTTACGATAGGAATTGGGACGTTTTGTGTTGAAAAATTATTGCGTTGTTCCAGATATTATGTCAGGCTGAAGAAAATCGGTGCAAATCTCATGGTCAGAGCCCACCGTTTGAGAATTATCGTTTAATTCTTATTCAACGCAGTGAAAATCATTTATTTCGGTATTAACTATCTTGAAAATAAATAAAAGAAAAAAAAAACACTAAAAACCAAAATATCACATGCCCCTTGCTGCCTGAAAACACAAAACTGCATAATGTGTTGATATATTCTTAATTTCAGGTTTTCTTTTATTATTTATTTTAAATTTCCCACGCTTACAATACATGAGCAATGCAGAAGTACGCCAAGCAAATAATGTGACCAAATAATATAATTTCCACCCGATTTTGCATATTTTTCACGTAAAATTTTAATTTCTTGCGCCACTGACTGGCCTACCCATTCGAAGTCGCTACGCTAATGCGTGCTTCCATTTAATACTTTGTCCCTTTTTTATGCATACCGCTGATAGCTCCATTGTAACCTCTCACTCTTTCTCATAAACGACGCATGTGGCAGAAATAGCAATTGAAACCGAGTTCTTAGTGGTAAGGCCATTGCTAAAAACCCAGTTATTTCATTTTGACTGTGTTTATTTTTTATGTCACATCGCACAAGAGTTTTAACTGCCTAGAGTCAGTGATACTATGGCGTTTATTTGAATATTTTAAGAATGATAAAAGTAGATAAGGCTAAGCAGAAAGGGAAGAATAAGTTTTTAAAGTACCTAACTATTCACATCTAGTCACTTAACATAGATAAAGACATTTCAAGCATATCTTTCTGAGACTTTGAGTGGTTGACTCTTTTAAATGCGATGTAGATTGTACAGGCCTCACGACTGAGCCTAAGACGCACGACTACCAATCCAGAGGTCGCGGCTTCAAACCCGAAATGCGCAAATATTTTTTTTATTATTTTTTATATGAATACCACACAAGAGTCTCAACTGCTCCCAACCGTCTAGAGCCAGTGAGACTATGGCATCCCCAAATAGGGTATGTTGTGAGGCTGAAAAGTACCTGGCTATTCAGATCTGGTCACCAAACACGGCTAAAGCCATTTCAAGCAACGTTTCGATTCTGAATGGTGGTTTTTCACCAGAGCGATACTTAGAGTATCTACCACTCTGGAACGTGACCCAAACATACTTTTTATTTTTTTGTATGAATTAAACCTGTTGTGATACATATTAATTAAATAAAAGTAATTGGCGCACGCCGGGTTTGAACCCGCGACCTTTGGATTCGTAGTCGAGCGTCTTACCACTCGACCATGGAGGCCGTCAAAACACATTTATAAAATAATATGTTGTATATTGGAGGCACATTCCAGAGTGGTAGATACTTTAGATATCGCCCTGGTGAAAGACCACCGTTCAGAATCGAAACGTTAAACGTAACGAGGGACTTACCAACCTTCCTCTTACATATCTCTTTCCCTCCCCAACACCTTTAGCCTTACAACATAACCATAGTCTCAATGATTTTTTTTTTGTGTAACGACAAAGAACATAACAGGTTTCACATTCTTCAAAATAGAGCAATGAGAATTATACTTAGGCGAAATACACACTCAAAAGTAACTAAAATGTCAGAGGAACTAAATTGGCTAACAGTAAAACAAATGCTGACATTAAACACATTGATGTTTATACATAAACTGAAGAACAATTTGTTATCAAAATATTTTTCTGACAAAATTATCTACAATGTTGATATTCACAAATATAATACAAGGGCATGCAAAGAAATTAGACTACCAGAAAAAAAAATAAAGCAAACACACAAAATAGCTTACTATATAAAGGGATGAAATCTTATAATGCTCTGCCGGAAACCATCAAAATTATGCCCATCAATAAATTCAAAATAGCCTACAAAAATTATTTAAAATGCATATAAATCAAAAAAATAAGTAGTATATAAATTAAAATATTATAAAGTTAAAAGACAAATGAAATAATTAGCTACTTGTAAACTTGAATGTACAAAGTAACTAATATAAGAAAAATAAAACTAAACTGGCTTTGGACGGTTGGGAGCAGTTGGTACCACTCTTAAAAGAGGTAAAATATTTTTATCTTTTGTTGGAAAGTATTAAGGTTCACGTAACCGATAAATATAATATGTTTTCAAAAAGTAATTTACTATAGTTCCAGAGAAAAAAGGCTTTTTCCTCCACCATGTAGCTCGTCAATATTGCTGTTTTGTTTGTTGTTAATTGTTAGAATACACCGTAGATGCCTTCATAGTTAGCCAACGTATTTTCAAATAACACACTGTGTACATTAAATTAACTTTACTGGGGGCGAGTACGGTGGCATAATAACACTTGCAAAACAATAACAGAGTAAAGCAATAATTTTCAAAATATGGCCTTAGGATGGACAACCGCTTTAACGACCTGTTCATTTATAACGACTATAATATAATATTATTTAACATAATTACGTTATGTAACACAATTAAATAACGAGTTATTAACTTAAATATATTGACACGGTAGTTTTATTTATACAGCTGACTTTTGTGAAGTGTACTTGTGGAGATCAATGAATTCCACCTCGCCACGTTTCATATGAGAAGTAACAAACTTTATCTCCGATTCTGACGCCACTGAATTTAGGTGCGATGGCCCAGACGTGCTGACATCGCTGAATTTAAAAGCAATGGCCTGACTGTTGACGCAACGAAATAATTTAATTTCTAACCCTGCCTCAGCGGTGGGAACAATTGATAAGCAGAGGTGACCTCAACGTAATATGAACACCTTAGCACTACTCCGACGTGATGCATCTACAAAAAAACAGGCACACTGATTTTTATAGTCAGTGAGGTCATTTCAGCTGGAGTTCACTAGCTAGAGTTTACCAATCCCCACATACGTAGTAATTTTTTTTTTAAATTTGTGAATACCACATAATTCCCATCTACCCTGAAACCAGTGAGTCAAGGGTCTAGGGCATCTCCAACTACAGTATATTGAGGGGCTGACGGAAGTAAAAAAAATGGTTGGAAAACAGCTGGTTACTTAGATCTGGTCACTAAACATGACCAAAGCCATTTCAAGCAATGTTTTGATTATAAATGATGACCTGTTACCATGGTGATACTAAGGGTATCTTCCACTCTAAGCAATATGCGCGCTAAAATATTCTTATGAATAATCAAAAAAAATTGTATTCTTTTTTTCAAAAATGAAGGGAGATTTACAATTTAATTACAGGTACTTCAAGAAAATACATAAATTATGTTTACTACCTGTGTCATCTAAAATTATTGAAATTATCCAAACGAAGAATGATAAGTGACTTAGCTTGTTTATTTGAAATTGTTTTTGTTTTGATTTCACGTTTTTGTTCTTAATGAATCAACTTGAAGGCATTACTTAATATATAATTCTGACAACTCTATCAACGATATCACCACATTGTACTCTGTACGATATTCAGAATCTAGAAAACAATTTTAAAAATAAAGTTGAAATATTCAACAATATCATATTTATTTGTATTCATATCTTTCATACATAACATATGAGCATAGCATTGATACAAATGTTAATTATTGAAAGTTTTACTATTCGCGTAAATAAAAAATACAACCTTAATATGAAGATTTAAAAAAAAAAAACAATATTATATGATGAATCTATAAATTAAAGTGAATGTTTCACTTATGACTTGATAATATATTTTTGGGTTATTTTGGTACTTATCTGTGTATGGTATTACTTTTTTTCTGGAGAAAAAAAACTGTAATTATATAACACTATTCCAGAAGCCTTTCCGTGATTTTTTTTAACGGAAAAAAACACTTTAACAAGCTATTAAATGCAGTGGTTGAAAGCAAATATTCGAGGGAAAATTGTATTGATCCAACAAAAAAACATTAAGAAATGTATTGGATAACTTTACTAAAATATTTCACTTATAATTTAAACGTAATAGCTCACACATGATATAATAATTAAAACAAATTTCCCTAATGCATTATGCAGAGGTAGCGCAATGCAACACGTTCCATAAGTAATTAAAATACGAAGAATAAGATAAACGAAACCAAAAACAAGTTATACGAGTAAAAAGTGGGTAAATGAATCATGATGGAAATTTGATGGCCTCCTATCTCCAGAGGGCTATAAAAGGGAACTCCATCAGATATCCGTGGCCTTGAGAGAAAAAAAACGATTTAACGGTTTATTTTGCACAACTCTAGTGTATAAATTTTTAAATTTAATATTAAATCACGTTTCATAAAAAGTTATGTTAGTTGCTTATAGCATCGCTTATTACGTAATAGCCGTTTCGGCCTGCAAAGACGTGTAATCAGTAGATATTTTTATAATAGTTTCGAAAGCTCAAGCGCTTTTCGGTAGATAAAGTCATAAAAAATAAGTTTCTGCAAATTTTTATACTGCCTTCTCCTAACAAAGGTTGGTTATCATCAGGTTGCTCATCTATCGTTTTATCAAAAAATTCTTTTATTTCATTAGCAATCTAGCAGAACTCTTAACATAATAATACTACATAAAGTAAAAGCAATAAACTAGCTGGATTTACGTAGTCTACGTTAAGAGCTTTCTATACGGTGGAATAAATTAATAACATATATAATAAATTAATAACATATATTTTTTTTAAAGTCATAAGTATTAAAAAAAACTCATCTAAACTTCTATTCATCTCTTTTATTTCAATTCAATTAGAAGCCTTATTAAAAGAAAGTCTTAAAGCTACCATTTCCACAGCCCAACCTAATGCTTTGTTTATGTTATTCCAAGCTTCATCACAAGACTGCTTTTCATCCTTTGGTAGTTTTCCGAGTCTTTCTGTCAAAAAATGTTTTGTAAAACATTTAAACAACTTAATCGCCAAAGTGGGTCCTTGTCTTAAGAATTCTATCATCAATTACCGACCCATAAATAAATTGCTCATTTAGTACGACAATACGAGCCTTGATCCCTGCGGTATATAAAGACTCGTCTGTTGTTTAAAAGGTTTTTGCTTCAGTGTTCCTAAATAAACTAACCCTTAATTTGAAAATAGTTCATAGCTTAATATGACGTATTTTAACCCTCTTTTGCTTTTGAGCTAGAGTTTGCAGTCCTTTGATTTTACTTTAGTTTTGTTGAATGTTAACAGTGATCATGAGATTCGAGAAACTAAGAGAAAATTAGGTGTGTTTATTAAGGGTTTATTTAGCGTATTTTTGGTGTAAGGTTTCAGCACCTGAAATTCAATGTCTAATGAGCTGCTAAAGTGGCAGGAGTAACAAAATGGGATCAAATAGAAACTCGACTATCTAAGACGACCATTAAACTCTCCTATACTAAAAAAAAATATATATTTTTTTTAAACATAATAAACGAATATAACATTTTTTATCAAATTTGTACAAAAGCATTTTTTTTTTAAAGCACTGTTAAAAGCATCCTTTCTTTCTTTCAAATGCGATTTATTTTATTTTATCTGAAGGTATGTCAAACAATTATTCGTTAAAAAATCAACTTTTGAATGAAGAAAGAAGAAAGTATTTTATATTCTACAGTTTATGTTATAATAACAGTTGATTTTCTATTTCTGATTTGACATGCTTAAAAAATTACAATTGTTCATTATTTGATGCATAGCAATAACTTTCATCCGAATGAAGTATCTATTTATTCTGCTTTTCTCATTATAGGGTTAAAGTGATCTTTATGAATTGGTTGACATCAGACAGAAATAATAGTCTTACAGAATAGACTAGAGAGGTAAGGATAAAAATGTTAAAACTTCTCAACAGTAATAGCCCAGCATTAAAAAACTATTCATATAAACTTTTCCCGTAAAAACTTTCCTTTCTCGCTTTTTAAAATAAAGTTTCAGATTAATATGTACTTACGAGTATATACTCATACGTTATAAATAATTCTTTCAACCTTGGCAGCACTGCATATTTCAGGAACCCTATTATTTGGTAATACAAATTGGAAAATAGTTTTTTTTTTGTTTTGGTGGAACGTTGCGAAAACTTTCCATGAGCTTTAAAAATTTTGAAAATATATATCTGCTGTTACGTGTTTGTAAAAGGTGGTTTTATTAGGGTATGATAGAACAGATTAAATCAAACAAGTCAATGAAATATAGCGGTCAGGACAAAGTCTATTAGTAATCAATTATTTTAAGTATGTTGTTAAAAAAATAGTTTAAAAAAAATTCTAATCAAAAAGTAACAAAAAATGTATATAGGAGTAAATGACATCAACTAATTAAGTAAGGTAAACTACACACTGAAAAAACTTTTTAAAAAGGTCACTTTAAAAATGCATCTAATCGCAAAGTTTTTTTAAATTACAAGGGTTTTCTCTCTCTCCCGGAAAGCGTAACAAAACATTGAACCGCTACAGCCCCTGAGTGTACATCATGCATAAATGGGAACTTCTGGGGAATTTGCATTGTGTGAATGTAGACAAGTTTAGGCTACAGAGCAGTAAATCGTTGAGTGTGTCCACTCCGACAGTTCCCCGGGACCCGTCGATGTTTCTCGGCCTGACGCCGAGTGCCATTGAATGACTTTATTTTAAACATCACTACGTAGTCACTGTCAACTCTTAAAGTATGTGAAGAAGAAAAATGATAGCAATTAATTTAATTATTTATATGAAAAATAGTAAAATATTGGCATATTAAAATAATAGCTTTAAAATTAGTTCTAATTTAATATAATAATTATTTTAGCTCACGTCTATTACAATTATAAGTATTACATAAAATTCCAACTTTGAAATGTGCCTTTTTTTAACTTTTATTATTCTTTCCACCTACAAGGTTTCTCTACGCGAGGGGGACAATACCATGTTGAAGCCTACGTTGGTAATTATTATGTAGGCAAATATCTTACGTTGTATGTTATATGTTACATATTTGATCATCCTTGGAGCTTTTTTTACGTTTTTTCATTGTGTAGTTTACCTTACTTACTCTAAGTATCGCTGTGGCCAAGACCACCATTCAGAAATGAATCGTTGCTTGAAAAGGCCTTTATCCGTGTTTGGTGACCAGATCTAAATAGCCAGGTGCTTCTCAACCTTTCTTCTACCCATATTCTTTCCGTCCCGACTACCTTCAACTTCACAAAATACCCCCATTGGGGATGCCATAGTCTCACTGGCTCTAGACGGCTAGGAGCAGTTGGGACTCTTGTACGGTATTTACTATAAAAAATGCATAAATTTAATGTGAAAAGAAATCACAATTTAACGTGCGGTAATATCTGAACTTGCAAATAAGGTCTTACCCGAATTTCTCACTCTCATCATTGATTTATTTTGGAATGATTGTATTTTACAGGCCGCGGCACCTATTTATATGTTATTTTCTCGTGAATACTTAGCTAATCCCGTGTAAAAAATAATCAAAAATAAATTGTTTTAAAGCTAATGTTGCAATTATGTAAAAGAATCGGGAGCAAAATATATTTTAACCATTGTTCTGGAAAAAAAATCTAAATAAAGACTCTGTATGCTGAACTCTAAACCCACTTGCGTATGTTAAAATAATTACGTTAATTACAGAAAAACCCGTTCTTTGAAGTATAACCTCTCATAATAATATATTTGTGGGCTTAAGGGTTTTCCGAATGGGTAGTTCCTAGGTATTACAGCAATTTGAGCACGTATTTTTCAGTCCAAAGCCGTATCGCAAATTTGCAAGGGCGGCTCGTAGAAATAAATGAATCTTTAATGATCTACCTATTTGCACATGCGACGTAAGACCCCGACGGTGTACATATGGGTTGGGCCGGGGCGGGGGCCGAGGGGTTCCCACTAAATAAAGCGGTTTATTCCTTTCCGTGGCGTGGGTTCGAATTAATTATTTAGGATCTGGGTGGACGAGTAGCTACTTTACCCTTTAGAAACGATTCCGAACTGTCAAAAACCAAAATTTTCAAATGTATTTTTAGAGTAGAAATAATAAAAAAAAAAACGGTTTCAGGGTAGTTCTAGTATGCAGCCTACAAGGTTAAGATTGCCTCGATAACAACCAACTTCCTATAGCAGAGGGCACCAAAAATAAAAATGAAATAATCTTTGGATTTTGTTTTGGAAGTGTTGCATTATAATAAAAACAAAAACAATTTAAACCAAAAGAATTTCCGTTTCACCTGATCCCAGGTGTCACAGCTTCAAAATCTGGAAAGCCTTTTCTATTGTTGATTTTTGTTGTTGTTGTTGTTTTTGTCTGGAGCCAGTGGGACGATGGCATCTCCAATCGGGGTATGTTGTGAAGCTGAAGGGAATGTGAAAGTAAAGAGATGAGGAAAAGGAAAGTTTAGAGTACATGTTACAGATCTGGTCACCAAACATGGCTTAAGCTATCTTAAGCAACGTTTAGATTTTAAATGGTGATATTTCACCACGATACTAATTGATACCTCTCTGGAACCTGCCGCAAATATATTGGATATTATTTTGAATCAATCAAATGTGAAAAAGCATTTATTTGCGCACGCTGGGATTTGAACTGCAACTTCTGGATTCATGGCCGAGAATTTTAATCTCATGATCACATAATACCTGGTGTCGTGAAATATGCACAATATATTTCATGGCTGGTCACTATGTTCTGCCAACAACATAATTTAAGTCATCTGATGTATGTATGACTAACATGTTTGTAATTATGAAACAATGGTTCAAGCTGCTACACTGCGTGTTGCTTTGATTATTACGTTAAAACATTTAACCGATTTACATCACTTTTAAGAAACATTCAATTTTAGTAATAATAGAATGATAAATCAACAATTGAAAACCTATATTATTCAATTAATTCATTCACACGTAAAAGGGTTAAAGCCCTATTCCCTGTGGCAAACCCCACACCTTGTATGCGGCTATGATATCTTAATAGGTGAATTAAATTCCTTGTTTTTTGAAACTATAGCGCCCTAATTATTCATAAATTTTGGTTTTTCCAATGAAACCAATCCCAGCAAATAAGAACATTTTATCATTTTAATACTAAGCCATCGGTAATTGTGGGAGTAATCAGATTTATATTCATACCCTAATTCTGTCCGCCTCTAAACATTCTTATTTTTTTTTAAATGATCTGTTTGTCTTTCAATATCTTTAAATCTTAATAAAACGTTTTTTTCTTATTGCTACAAATGTAAACGACAACTTTGCAAAGTAAAATCAGTTTGATTTTACCACTTTTTGAAAGTAAAGCAAAAATTTAAATTTTTTTCTGGTTTAAAAAAAACGAATTAACCATTTTAAAAAAAAGACATGTTACAAAAAAATCGTAGAGATTAAATTTTCATAATAAAACACATTTCTCAGTTTTTTTTATTTGACCACGTTTGATTCTAAGGTACATACGAGTACGTACGTATTTGTTGTATTTGGCATTATTAGTGTACGTCTTCATATTACCTATTTGGTTTTAACACACTTTAAGTACAAGGTGGGGCAAGTAAATATCATAAATTATTTCTCCTTTTGCAACTGATAATTCGTGGTGGAATTCCATTGTAATTTAATTCATGATTTAAAAAATCTCTTTATAACTTTTATAAAGGTGTAATTTTAGACATTTCTAAAATTTAACATACCCGTTAAAATGTAAAACCAGTCCGGTCAAAAATAAAAACATGGAAATAAGTTGAAATGGGCTTAAAAATATAAAATCTAGTGAAAGTTGTCGTAAGCCGAGTTTTATTGCCAAAACCGTATTAATAACACGCCTCGAACACTTTGCTATTAGTTTAACATGATTTTTTTCTAGTAAATATTATTTGAACACAATTGAGGAAAAATTGGTCTAAAGTTTTCGACAAGTAAATACAATGTGATAAGAAAACTATTGTCCAAATTTCTTTTAGTAATAATATGTGACTTTAAAAGAAAACGAAGACTTATCTATACTAATTTTACTTGTCTACTTCGCCAACCAGAAACTTTCACCAAATTTAATTTTCTGATACGTCCCAAACAAAAACACCGCACTCAGTATTAGCGAGAACTTTACGATATAGCTTAATATTATTTTCATTCGTTTTTCAAACAATGTCATGTATTTATACCTTTCTAAACTGTCTAATTGATCGATCACTTGAGGTGGAATTAATCTTCAGTTTTTCAAAGTCGTATTCCTTATTATTCATACAGCACGTGAAATTATATTTTTCTTACGAAAAGCCTTTTGATTTTATAAACGATATTTTTTTAAACCTGAATCAATGTTCTTTATCCGTATTTTTTCAAGTATTAATTCTAGACCATGATAATATTTTGAATCCCACTTCTTTGGGTTATATATTAATATTAATGCTTCGAAAATACCCGTAGTTGGCTGGAATATATCTCGTCAAAAAAAAAAACAAGGGGAACAATTTATTTTAGCGTTTCAAAAAGTATTGAAATAATGTGATGTAGTTATTATAATACAGTCTATTATTTTTCAGATTTATTTATGTACGATATTTCACATTAGATTTAATTAATTTGAAAAAAATGTATGTCACAAAACGGTATCAGATCGACTTAACATCAAACCTCTGCTAGACTTCATAAAGAAATGAGGTAACTTGGACACACAATAAAAATACTAAAATACCAACTTTCACTGAAAATAATATGCTATGGTGGTTTGAACTAAATTAATGTTTTCTTAAGTAAAGCGAGTATCATCAGATAGCGGTGGTTTCAATCAATTTGTTTTATTTCTAAAATGTGCGAAAATTTGTTAAATGTTTTGATTTATAGTGACAACAGTATTATGAAAGCATTGAAAGTTGTTTGTTTTTGGTATGAACTTTAAATAAAATGTTTATAAATGATAAGTTTATATGTATACAACATAGAAGGATAGCACACCAAAATGATGATTTATTTAATTTGGGATAGCCACGCTTAGCTAACAGTTGAAGTAAACGTTTTAATAATGACTACATGCGCTCGTTTGCGTACACTAAATCAAATAAAATATGGAGTGAGTAGCTGTTCGCTAACTCCTTGATGTCACGTGAAATGTTTTCTTCCACACAGCCTTAGCATTCTCAATGGAGGTTTCCAAAAAAGGAATCTGATACCTTTTAATGTTTTATACAATGTTTGTTTTACGTTACTTACTCAGTGTTTTTTACAAACTCTTCGCATGTTATTTAAATTGGGCTTTATTTTGTTTCTTGCCATCGATATCCTTGATTGTTTTTGTTTTTAACAAACGCACTTAAAACAGTTATGTATTTTCGGCTTTAAAGTTTTTGATTCGTCAATGTCATCAAATATCTTGACAGATATCAGTTATTTGTTTGCTTTCGACTGTATGAAGGTTAAGAAGTTTTGACTTTGAAAAGAGTATATCATTGTTGACACTTCTAGATTAATTCGTTTTTGTTATTAGAAATGCTATAAATTATCATTAAGACTCTAGATAACAACAGTATAACCTTTAGTTAATCAATATTAATCTGAATTCCCCGGGGACGTACTTTAAACAAAGTTTTGTGAGATAAGATTTGTGGGATTTTCAGAATAGATAATTATTTCTTAACCTATTTAAAGACCCCATCCATCTTAATTAGGCAGCATTTTGAAATGAAAATTTTGTTTTCAATTTTCAAGTTATTGTTAAATTTGTAGAAGAAAATTATTAATATTTGATCAGTTCTTATAACAAAATACGAACAAAAGCCTTATATCTATGTACGTCACTTACTAAGCGTAATTTAATTAATCTTAGCAGTCATAACAACATTATAGAGTACAAAACAGTTATGCACGAAGAATCTTATTTTAGTCGGCGAGTGACATATGGTAAAAAATATATTAAAAAATAGCGTCAATAGTCGAAAAGGGTTCTTAATTATTGCCTAACTAAGAACACATCGTGTACCCATATATTTTTTTAAAATAAAATATTTACGTAAGATAACCATTAATCTGCCAAAGATAAATATGACTAAAAGTCTAAAGACACTTATACTCGCTTCCGTAGATATATACTCGTATTATGTAATAATAGCATTTTGAAGCAATAGAATAGGCTCACATAGAATTTGTTCGTGTACCAGCTGAGCAGTCGTCCTGTCGTTTCGGTGCGCAGGAAAGATACCCGGCGGACGAGAACGGAACCCGCTCTCAGTAATTGATGCCGGCAGCATGAAAACGATCCGTTTCTGACTCGTTCTTCTATTTAGCGGGCTGAATGTAAAACGAATTGCACACTGAATTGTGTCCTTTTCCGCTTCCTCTATTATAAGAATATGTGAATTAAATAACCTATTCCGTCAGTCCTTTCATAAACCAGTAGTGCGACAACAAAACTCATGGCACTACAACGGTCTAACAAACTAATTAACCTTTACACTATTTATGTACAAAAGTACTCAGAGAGGATGGAACTCTACAAAGTGCTGTCTCAGTAAACTTTCTAACTTTAAAAAAATAAATTAACAATACCAATGTTTTTTACTTTATTCCATCATTAAGTCATTAAAATAGATTTCTACCATAAATCAACAGTTTCAAAATTAGACTTGATTACTTAATTGCATTTGTTCATCGTTCAATGCTGATATTACGACTCTGAATGTGATCCAACTCATAAATGCAATTCAAATGATCTTGCTGTATCTTTGTGGAATGTCCCTGACTTATTTTTCTATTCATATTCTCCTGACATTATTTTCACCATCCACTGGCTTTATTTGTCCAAATATCCATCTAAGTATCTGTTGCATGTTTTTTTTCGCTATGCTTACATTGACTTAAATTCCTTTCAGATCTTTTTAGTTGTAAGAAGGTCATATGTGATTTTACCAAACATATGCAAAAAGATATCATTATAACTGCTTTAGATAATTTGTTGATACACAGAGCGGATGGACAGATAATGAAGTATGAAGAGAATGAAAGAAGAAGTCAGAAATACCCAAGATGTAGCACGATCAACTGGATTAAATTCAATGCTTTGGTCAGATAGAAGGTCACGTCTTAGGACAGAAAAATATAAGGGTATACTCTCCATACAGCGTCCTCAAAGATGAAATAATAGGCCCTGAGGGAAATTATTTCCCTCAGGGCTTCCTGTGTGGAGCTAATGTTAAACAAGTTAGATGATTTATAGATTTGAGTACAATAAAGACAGAATTTTTTAAGAGATTTGTGTCAATATTGAGATGCATAAAGTTTGATCTTCTCTACTTACTTCTACAGAGAAATAGTGTGACGGTTAGTTTTTTGAAAGTCTGCTTTTACCTTTCTTCTAACATTTTGCCATTAAAACACGTTGCTCGTGAGATTTAAAAAAAAGCTCTAGGGTTCGAGTGATATTACGACTGTAAATCCGCCCCAACAACAGTATGTGCTATTTAATTGCTTTTAAAATCCCTGCGAAGTTGCGTTTGCAATAAAGATTATATTATTATTAAATTTAGCAGCAATTTCAGTCAGAAGCTCGCATTCTGATAAATTGTGAATTTCCGCAACGTCCGGAGCAAAAGTCCTATTAAAAAGTTGCTCTCGACGGATATCGTCCCTAATTTGAACTGATTTGTTGGGTAATTTCTCTTTAACTTGCGGAAAGCAAAGCCAAAATAATGTGTAAGTGAAGCGTTCCTTTATTCAATTTCAATTCTATGTTTTTGGTAAGTAGGGGGGGAGTCTTGAAGTTGTTGGAACACGGTAAACATGGTAATTTGAGAAAAACATACATAACGACCGTCAATACGGATTCCAGTGGAACCGTACTTTTCGCCAAATCTTTTCGCGTACGTGACGCATGTTTAGGGGCGTTGTCTAAAATTTTTAGGTGAGACCCAAACGGTTGCTCTGGACTTTCCCAAAGCCTTTGACCGGGTTTGTCACCGCGGATCTGTTAACGAGCTGCCATCTCCCGGACTTCCAGCATCCTTGTGTGTGTGATGGTATGTAGCACAATCGATTCGATCAACTGCAGTTTGAATTCTCGCGACAGTTAAAAATTTTTTTCTTTGGCGTTTTTTTTTGTTTATTTGCCTCCCTGAAAGCCAAAAGGTAGCGGGGGAGCGGTCGCTAGGCTTAAATCAAGGCTGGAGGTAGTTGAACCGAGTCAAACAGTGTTTGCCGCCTTTTGTGAAATAAGCTGAAATGAGTCGTATAGTTCCTATCTACGGTAAGTCCACTATGGTGAAATGTTGGCAAACCATTTTTTTTCAATTATGACTTATATTCATTACAACCTAATATTTATTGCATTTGGTGTGCTTTATTATTGGACTACGGATGTTTATAATAAAATAAAGCATTTAATTTCTTAATAGTTTAGGAGTAATTACGCAAATAAGAATGGACTTATCGGCATTTGAAACCAACTGTCAAATTTAACGTATATTGGAACTCACCAGTCGTGACTTATCGGTGTTTGTTTCTCAATACGGTCGACACGTGGTAGACAAGTATAGGGTCACAAAAAAAAAAGATTTAATCAAATAGAAAATATTAAATGTTTCTTTTTTTTATTATTTACCAATAAAAATTAAATGGGAATAAACTAGTGTTTACAAAATTCTTTTTTTTCATATTTAAAAAAGTTGACCAAACCAAATTATATGACAAAATATTTAAAATAAAAGGAAATAGAGATATTTTATAATTACAAAAATTCTGTATTCATTTCAATAAATTCTCAAACTATTGTTCTTTTGAAAAAAATACACAAAAAAGGTTTATCGATTTGCTAGTTAAATCAAAACAAAAATAAAAGTCTTTGCTTAAAAAAAAAATTACATACATTTTAAAACCGAGGAATAAGAAACGAAAATATTTAATGATTCTATTTTTTTTTATTTACAAAGAAAAAAAATTAAATGGGAATAAACTAGTGTTTACAAATTCTTTTTTATTTTCATCCTTAAGAAGTTGACAAAACCAAATTATAAAACAAAATGTCATATAAAAAAAAGAATGGAGACATCACAATAAATTCTCAAACTATTGTTCTCTTTTTGCGGTAGAGTGTGTTTAACACTTAAGCCTCTTGTTTCAATTCCAACTGTTTATTTGGGACGCCAGCGCTTGCATTTATCAAGATGACAATATTTTATGATATGGTTGTCTTGATAATTTTTTCATTTTCAAATAAAAAAATTGTACGGATATCCATCAAATCTACTATTTTAAAGGTGTCACATTTAAAGGTCTTCGTTTTATGCTCGCACAACGGAGAAATGAGCAAGTTTGTCGGAGCGTACCTAGAATTTTTTTTTTCTGTTAAAAGTTTTTTTTTTTAAATGATGGTTTTATGATTAAATAGGTAAACGCATGTTTGCTTTATATTTATATCCACAGATTTAATAAAAAATGTTTTTTCTCAAAAATAAATAAACGTCAATTAATTTTACTAAAATTATAAAAACCATACCTACGTAATTCAATTTTTAAATAAATTTATACAAATGAAATTATATTTCTCTCGCCCAGGTATTTAAAAAAAATAGACAATAAGAACAATTGTGAAAAAACGAATAAAATTTAAAAAAATTTAAAACAAACGAGCGAAGTTTTTGGAGCACCCAGTAATGACGGACATTCGATTTACAAATCCATTCAAAATAGCAGATTTTTCATTAGCTTTTACGGCTATCCACATTCTTTTTCCAAGATTCCTTATTGATAACTCGTTTCCTTGATGTATTTCCAGTCACTTGAATGACATTTTTGGTAAGATCGGACATTATTTGGCTGTACAAATGTATAAAACGGTAGACACTTTAAAAGAATAACACTCCTCGCAAGTGCTTTAGCGGCCATGTTGGAATTTAGCGAAATGCTTCGCGCTCATTGGCTATCTGGACAAGCGGTGGACTTAACGGCGTTTGGAACAAACGGCACCATGGATTTATCGGCGTTTGAAACTCATTGTAATTTTAAAACCCACTTTTCGTAAGATTTTACGTACGTTTGGAACTTATTGACATTTGATTAGTATGGTAAATAGCCGGTAGAATAAAACCTCATATTTACTTAAATTTTGAATTATATTGGACTTATCGTACATAGGAACTATACGACTCAAATTACAACATTGTGAAATCAACTAAAATTACGAGTGATAATTGGGTGCCGCGAGTAAGACAAAATACGCTACGACCCCCGCAGCAGACATCGATGAGCGAATTAGCTCGATTTCTTAGCTGGTACCCACCGCGGCTGCGGGACTGGACTCAAAGGCGACCGAGCACGCAATTTTAGTGCATTTTTTAGTATCGGTGATAAATAAACAAGTTATTATAATAGTTTGTCTCTACGAGTATCAAATTTTAACGAACTCCAACAAATTAATCAAGCTTTTCTTGAGGACGTACATTTACTATTCTCAAATATAACCTAGAGAGCATTTGCGAGAGTGTATTATTGTTAAATTCCTAAAACTCTGTCCAGTATGGGCCCCTTTTGTAAATCCCAACTTTAACAAAGAAGAAGAAAGTCTTCTTTAAATCGACATAATTGCATTTTAAACACGGCAAACCGCTCTATCCGCTAGAGCTACCGGGAGGGCAATTAAAAGGTAAGTGGATCTGTAAGAATCTTTGCGCAGGTTTATGTCTTTTTGTCGTATGCACCAATTCACTGTTACGCAAATGGTAGAACAGTTCACCGCAGATTTCTGTTCGACAAACCTCAAGAGAGCATAGAAACTTCAGCCTCTGGGAAGGCTTTGAAGCAGAGAATGGATGGTGGTTACCTCTAAAAAGTTTTCCCAAGGGGTAAGAATAACATCGTTGAATTTTATGTGTTAAAGACTCAATCATGTATAATGACGACTAAAAGGGATCGAAATGATAATATAGTCTCAAGAAGTTTTCTATTGGCATGTTTGGTGTAACCTTAAGTGACCAGCTAAAGCACGAGGGCACTATCAAAACCAGAGTGAAGGTGGCCTTCCAGGACCTAGGCGTACTGTACAGAAAATCGCAAGTGCGTCCCAATGTTGAGTTTTATAATCATCTTGTCTAGTTTTAAAATACATGAAAAACCCTTGATTTGGTGCAAAACTTAGAGCGGTTAGTTTAATAGATTCCACTATTTTGACAAACGGATTGCAACCTTTGGAGTATTCAGGTCAGAAAACTATCCTTACTCCCGTCATTGCTTTTTTCAGCACCAGTAAAAAACCGGAAAACGCGTATTATATATTGCACATATTTGTACATGGTTTACATTTATCAGTTGAAATATGTTGAAAAAAATTTTAAAAGATTTATTTCAATATTCTATTCACTTATTTGATTCAAGTACACTACATAAAATTGTATTAGAAACCTAAAAGGCATTATTTGATCCATTTGAAACCATGTTTAATAACCCATATAATCTCTTCGTCACGTCTTGCCAACCATGCTTCGGATTCCCCCCAAGCGAGCTTTCGTGAGTGATCAATATCGTTTAACATCGAAAGTTCAACATTTACACATACCGAGCTTTTAATTTAAAATACACAAATTCCTTTTAGGTAGACCATTTTCAGTCGATTTCTCATAATTTGAAGGTTCATTTAATATTTTTATAAGCATAAGCCCAAGGGGATTCGTTAAGGAAATCGTTTAATAAATTATTTTGTTTATATAGTTTCACAATACGCAAACTCGTTCTTATGCCTTTTGGCGTTCGGGGTTTGATAAACTCGCTCAAAAGGATCAAATTTTGTACTTTCTTGTTGGCTCTCATCTATCTGAAGAAATAAATTCTCTTTGAGTCGCCAGCCCAGATCAATTACAGGCGACCTCTGTTTATTTTTTAGTGTTGACATTGGAATTCCAAGAGTCATACATGAGCCGTGTCACGTGCCCCGCATAGTCTCACTTGAATGTTTAGATTGATAAAGCAATGTTGGCAAACTTCAATTTGCGTTTAATTCACCCATTAGTCTTTCTATCTACAAAAAAGATACTTTTTGGCTCGTGACTCTTTCCATGGCTTTTTTATGTGAAAGCAATTTTTGTCATTAAATTCTTCATAAGGATTCATGTTTCTACTTTAAACGTGAGTATCTACGGCTAATATGCATTCATGACTAGTTGATTCATAGGTGTTAAGATATTTCCTTATTTAAATAATGTCTTAGTTTGGTAAAAGGCGTTTTACTATTACTTCTTGTTCTCTCGATGTCTCTCCCATGGTTTTCTTTTCTTAGTTATAGAACTAGATCCTGGAATAGATTAATTTTATAAATGTTTAAGTTGACTTTGGTTTTATGATTCATCTTTAATCCCAAATATAAGTTGAATTTAGTTTAAATCGATTCAGATTTTATTTTCACACCCTCTCATTATCTAACGCTTAAAGTTTGAAACTCTCAACAAAATTACTCACTTACTAACTAGCTAACCATCGACTTACATAACCTTCCTCAAAGGAGTAAGCAGAAGGATGGACTGCCACATTACTGTATCTCGGCACACGCTCCTTGTTTCAATCACATTCAAGCAACGTCTCATACAAACTCTTTATAAAATTTGGTTATTTCGGAAACACTTGGTCGCGCGGTTTCTTCCTCGGACGTCCTCGACTTCTTCCACCACTTACCGTCGCGTCATATATTATCCTGCCGCTTTTTTCTCCGTTCTTTTTTATTAGATGCCCTAGCCATCTAAGTGTTATTTTCTTTATCTTGCTCACTAAGCTTGCAGAAAAAAAGTTTCTAAGAATAATTGTGAATAGAACATTTATTATAAACGCTTTTAAAACATTTTTCTGAGTTCAGCCACAAGTGTTGAATATATTCGTTTCTTGTTTACGGACTGGATTTTTAAACTCAATAAAGCAGGTATCTACTAGATAACTATCCGGGTAAAAGAGGATTACAGTTTTTCTATCTGGATTGGATGCTCCTCAACTAATTTTCAGTCAGATATGTTTATTTTAGTGTACCTAATTGGCACGTTGCCTTCAGATTTTAAAACTCATGCCAAAAAAGTTGTAAGTATATCATAATTGCACTTGGCTAGTAATCCAAGATGACACTGCAAGGATTTTTTTCTATTATAAATGTCATTTTATGAGATTCAAATGTATGTCAACCATACATGTTAACTTATTTAATAAAAAAATGTTATAGTGTAAATGTTAATGCTTTTTGTATAAAAACCAACACGTATTGTGTGTTTGGTTTAGAACCAGTATTGTTTTGGTTAAATAAATTACCCTTGGGATGATTTCTTTTCACGAAATCAGCGCTATATAAATCATTCAATTATTATCAATATTATAATAATTTTTATTTATCTTTTTCAAATTATAGATTCATAGAATAGTTCTTTAAAAAGTACAAACGACCTATTTTTTAACTCTTACATTTAATGTTTATGTAAGATTTCACTTTTTCACTTACTGCCTCTAGAATTTACTATATTCACAAACGAAAATATTAATTTTATGACGCTATGTAAACACTTAAACCAAGCTTTGAAAATATCTCTTTAACATTGGAATGCCTACAAGAGTATCTATTTGACTCTTAAATAAACAAAGAGGTACATATAGTTAATTGAATATTAAAATTGAATGGAGGTTGATATTGAAGTAGTATTTTTTAAATCAATCCCAGAAAATACACAGAGTTCGTCAATGTAAAAGTACCAAATACCCACTCTCTGTAATAATTAAAAAAAATGATCAAATTGAGGCAACGTTGTTCTAATATATGACGTGGGTGTGTTTTTCATAACTTCTTAAACAAACGTTTCATATAAAAAAGACACATAATTGACTATCTACCGACATATTCCTTAAAAATGAAAGTGCTAAAAATATACACACGTGTTTTCAAATAACCACCCCGAGAAAGGGTGTTTTAGAGTCTCCCTAATTTTGTAACTAAGAGCATACTCGAAGAGAAAGTTAATTAATATAACTTAGTGAAACCTGCTCTCTTTGGAGACATTAATTAGAAAGAGTACTTACTAACAAAGCAAGTCAAAAATAAATTTTCCAGCTCACGAAGATACAATAACAAATTAGTTGAAAGTAAGAACCTATTGATCCACACACAAAGCAATGTTAGTTTATCATTTTTATGTCATCTTAGCCTTTCATTGTCGTGATTTATGAAGATAAATTAAATAACTCGCACGTTAAAATGTAATGGCGACTCTCGGTGAGTACAACTGGGGACGAACAAGTGCCTTTTGAGGATATGTCGCAGTTTTAATATAACTGTTTTTAAATAGTACTCCTCGTGAATGAAAACAGAGCAAAGAAAAGATAGATACGAGCTGAAGAGAAGTCTACGTTACGTATTCCATCACATTCCTTATAACATAAGGCATTAAAATATAGTATTGAACTAGCACAGCGATTTGTCAAGTATGGTTCAAACGTAATAAATCATAATATTTTAACTCGCAATATGGACATGGCCAAATATTTAGCCGTTAATAATAATAATAATAATATTTGGATAATTTGTATAGCGCCGTTTTTGTGAAAAATCACCTCAAGGGCGCTGTTCAAATCTTAATTTCTACTTAATATTAATTATTAGTTTATATAAATATACGGCAACATACTTACCTGGCAGGTCTAACTAACAATCACCCCATTTACCCGCAGAGGTAGGCAGAGAGGACGAACTACCATACGACTCTGTCTTGGCAAACATTCCTTGCTTCAATCACATTCATACATCGTCTCATACATACTCTTCTGTTATTCTGACTCTTCACATGGCCCGACTCAAGTATTCGATTCACTTGATCGTGCCATGTCTTCCTCGGGCGTCACCAACTTCTTCGTCCATTCACTTTTACATCAAATATTGTTTTCACACTCCTTTCTTCGTTCATTTGCTTTGCATGCCCAAACTATTTTTGCGTCCCTTTCTTTATCCTATTCATTATGCTTACATCAGCCTAACATTTAGCAGAATAGCTATTTTAGCCGAAACAAAATGTAAAATCATACGTACAATCAAAATTTGAGTTTGCATAAATTTAGGTTAAACGTTGTTTTATCTCATTGTTTTATCATAATACTATCCAAATGTAAAGATGAATTATTCTTGATCGAATAATTAACAAAGTAAAATAATAGTACTAAATATACAAAGAAGAAGGCTTCAATATGTAGGTCACATTTTGAAGAACGACATATTATCGAAGACCCAAACCCAACTAAAAACTCAGAAAAAGATTGATGGAAGACGTAGGTAGAAGAGGAAGACTTCGCACTTCGTGGCTTGAAACCTACGTGACCGGTACGAGTGTAGTTCCGATAAGTCGTTACAGAATGCAACCTGCAGGGTCAAGTTTCCCGGATGATAGCCATCTCCGACAGGAGAAAACTTTTTTAATAATAACTAAATAATGTTTAACCTTGAACTTCTTTTGTTAGAAGGAGTTCAGAGAAAAGTAATTTGAATTGTCGGGTTAGAATTGTACAATTACGTTGGAATAAGCCTTTGACAAGAAGAAATTAAGTACGCACCTACGAAATGTTCACAAGCCTCGCAAATCTCACCCTTCCGCCTTTATTCACGCAATTCCTTCGCTTTGATAAACAAACACACACGGAAATTCTTTTCCTTACAAACATGTTGGCCCGGAATTGTGTATTGAGGTGAGTCTAAGGACGAATGTTGTTAAAATGTGTCTCTTTGAGGTTCTAACTATTTAATTAATTCCGCATTTTGTTTGTACAATGTTAATCTGAGTACATTTAATTTAAGGACATTTAATCATTTGAAAAAGTCTTACAACTTACAAAACCGTAAAGCAATTCATATACGAGTATTTGTGAAAAGTTTAGCATTTTTCACGCCGAGGAAACACTATTTTTTTTTCATATTTTATTATTTGAAAATCTCATGTTTAAGTCTAAAAGAGTAATAAATATGTGAAAATTGGGTAAAACTGAATTCTAAGTGACTTAGTTAATTAGTATATCTAAAATTCAATAGAAAAGTATTGAAAAGTTTGAAGAAAGATGATTTTTTTTTTGACAAATATATTTAGTTAATACGTGTAAACTGACATTTCGGAGACAATATTAAGGTTCAAGATAGTGATAAAGTCTTCTCACTTCTAATGAAGGCATTTTTTTTGTTGATAGGATTTAAAACGTCTTTAAATTTAGTACTTTGATCTCAACCACTAAGTCATAGCCTCCGTAGTTAACTGGTTAAGATCCTTGTCTTAGAATCTAGAAGTCACGGGTTCAATTTTTATTGTGCACATATATTTTTTTAAATTTTCATATTTGTGTAATTTCGTAATTAACTGATATTTTTGCGCACGTTTTAGAGTGGACAATACTATAGGTATTGCCCTGGTGAAAGAAAACCATTCAAAATAGAAACGTTGCTTTAAATGGCTTTAGCCGCGTTTTGTAGCCAGATCTGAATTTCCGGGTACTTCTGCACGCTTATTTTCCTTTCCTTCTCCACTACCTTCAGCCTCACAACATTCCCCGATTGGGGATACCATAGTCTCACTGGCTCCAGATGGCTAGGAGCAGTTGGGTTTCTTGTGCGGTATTCATATTAAACAAATATATTTTAATACATTTATTTATTTTCATTTTATTTATTTTTTTACAGTGAATGCCGCACAAGAGTTCCAACTGCTCCCAACCATCTAGAGCCAGTGAGACTATGGCAACCCCGATGATGGTATCTTGTGAAGTTGTAAAAAGTGGTGAGAGAAAAGAGATAATGGTCGTGGAACCAGAGCGATACTTAGTGTATCTAGCACTCTGAAACGTGTCGCAAATAAGCTTTATATTATTTCATATGAATTAAACGTGTTATGACACATACTAATTAAGTGAAAGTTATTGGCGCACGTCGGATTTGAACCCACAACCAATGGAATCGTAGTCAAGCGTCTTATCACTCGACCAAATCAATTAGTAAGAAAACAAAATCCACTTGAAACTGCATTCATGCCATTACAAATAGTCTCTGACGGTTGTAATACAAACGATACTTACAACCCTCAACACAATAAATGTATTAAAATAAACAAAGAATCCATGTGATAGTGGTTTCATATATGTAAGCCAGAAAATATTGATGCTCTTAGAAAAATAAGGGTATTAAAGGGAGCTTTGCGTTAGACTATAATTGACCGCCTAAGCTAAATTAGGCAATGAAACAAACACAAAAACAAAAAGCTCTTTTACCCACCAGTTATTTCAACCATTCATTACCTATATCAAAAAAACTTTAACTAAAAGCTCTCATCAACAAAATGGAAACCTTCCACAGTTCTATGAAAAGAAAGATGGTAGAAATGTATCTTCTTAGTTTTTTTTTGGTTTTACATTAACTTCGCATACGAGGCCCTGAGGGAAAATTTTTTTTTTCTTTGGGGATGCTGTGTGAAAAGTCTTATGGAGGAAAGAAGGACTGAAGAATATAAAAGTAAGACAAAAATTATATCTACGTTAGATAATGATTTAATCATTCAGTAATGGAAACTTCATATGAGTAACAAACACAAACCCAACACAGTGTCTAAAAACCTTAAAGAAATATGTAATTTACAATTTAATTCGGTTAAAGTTATAATATTTATTTAAACCACACAGATTGAACTTTCAACTTCACTAAATCAAACAATTATCTGTGTTTGGAAGTGACAACCTAAAATATGTTAAGTGTGTATTTCACCAAATAGAAAAAATTCTAAATTAGAGATCAAACAGCTTACACAAGATAATTTATTAATCCTCCCCGTACGTACTACGTGACGAGGATTTGATGTGGAGTTTTGACGTATTATGCTTCCATGTGACGTCGCAAGATGTCTCTGGTGTTGAAATTCTTAAGTACCAACCTACAGAGTGAAACCAGCTAAATTTCCCTAGAGTAAAACAATTCATCTAGGCATTTTGTAAGCTAAGTCACCCATTCGTATGTTCCCACCTAGAGGGTGTGCCGATATTACTTTTCATACAGGATGTCTTCTCTCGGTTGACAAACGTCGGAAAAGACAACGAAGAGATGTGGAAATTAATATTTATTCCTAGCTAAATTATTTTTGGGATAAAGGCGCTGGCGCCTCGGGGATATGAAATTTGGGACTTAAAAAACGTAATCAAACTAAGAAACCGAGTAAACATATAAAAATAAAACAAATATAAATATAAGTGAACAAAATACATTTTTTGGAAAGATATAACCGTATTCAATAATGCTTTTCTATTATTAAACTTCTGTATCATTTTCAGTGAAAAATTTGTGTAGTGAAAAAGCGGTATTCAATCATTTGGATGCAGCATATTTATGTGCAGTAAGAATGAGATTAGATTTACCATGCATAGAGGTGCAAGAAACTTGTTAGCCCTAAACCGATACAAACAAAATGAATGGGACATTGATGTAAAAAAAACCAAAAGCGCATACTTAGATGACCAAAATTCAGGGCATATTAGATTTGTGCCCTTAACATCCCTGTTTTCAACAGAATATAATAATTTAAGTAATTCATCACTCAATCAGTTCGTAAGATGATTTATAGTTGGCGCCCGTATTGACCAACTCATAAGTTTTTTAGGTACATGTCGAATCATTCATCAATTTCATAGCAATCTGATGTTTAGTTTACAATTTACAGTGGTTTTAGTAACGCTTCTTTTGTAATTTTCAACACAGTGAAAAAACCTGAGTTATAAAGCACAAATCACGCAACAACTTTAGCATAACACAATTGCCTTGATTGTTATTATTATACTATTTTAATTAGGCATTATACTAGAAAAACAGTTCATCAATATTTTGGGTAGGGCACATGTCCTTGTGCCCTTGTTAAATATCAACGTCTGGGTAAGGTAATCAAAATAACATCATTGACATTAGTAAAAGATAATAATTATCTCCAGTGTCAGCATTAAAAATGAATAAAGTTAATAAATTGACTTATTTCGTAATCCCTTTAACGTTGCATGATAAAAACACGATGTTTAAAGAACTTGAATAGCCCGTTAGCCAGCCATGTGTACGTGAATATTTTGGTGATTATCTTAAGACTACGAGTCAAACATTTAGATAAGCCCTTTTCGATTCGTCAACAAAGACAAGCACTCCCTGTACAAACACATTTCATTTCGTCTCGTGCGGACGAAAATATAATTTATGCATTGTGAGATATTTTGTGTTCCTTTGGTATTTGATTTTAATTAAATTTGAGAGATAAAAACAGATAAATGAAAACAATGCTTTTGGGTTCAGATAGGTTTTTCTTGAGCTCAATTTATTTACATTGGAAAACAAATGCGCCGCAACCATTAAATTTATTTTCAGCTGTGAACTGTTTTTGGAACAACCCTTTTTCATCAGGACGAAAGAAAACTAACTACCAATTAAAAAAAAAATGAATCAGTTTAAGTTAACATTGTAAGTTTGTGGATGGCATTATAATTTAAGTTTAAGTGTTTTAATTTGTAGTTTTTCATCTCTCATATGAAAGTATTAAGAATGAAACTATAGGTTTCTTAAATACTTTTTTATAGTGAATACCGTACAAGAGTCCCAACTGCTCCCAACCATCTAGAGCCAATAAGACTGTGGCATCCCAAATCGGGGTATTTTGTGAGGCTCAAGAGAGTGGGAGGGAAAAGGAAAGGGTAAGAGGAAGGTTGGTAAGTACCTGGTTATTCAGACCTGGTCAAAAAAACGGCTAAAGCCATTTCAATCAAGCAACCTTTCGATTTTGACAGGTGGTATTTTACCAGGGTGATACTTAGAGTATCTACCACTCTTTTCGGTAAGAGAGAATAAACAATGGTCCAAATAATGTCATTGTTTTACATAAATTACTTTTTTGAAGAACTTAGTATGCCATTCATAAACTTAATTGTTTTTTACCCAACTGAATATTTGTATAAATAATTGTTGTAACAATACTATTGATATTCCAGCAATAGTTGTGATAAAAAAATGCACAAAAATAACACATTTGAATTTTTTTGTTGTGGAATTGGTAAATGCACCTGTCTAGCAAAAAAGGATTCCTGGTTCGACTCTCGGTCGCACCCAAATCTTTTTATTTTTCGTTAATTTTTTTTGCGTAAAATATTTCAATAATTAATATTTTAATGAAGCATCAAACTCTAAGGGGTAAATTTCAAATTCAAATTTTACAATACCCAGTTTAAAACGATTCCAGTTATTCCAATTATTTTGTGTTTTCATTTTCGTTTCATTAACAATGAACAAAACATATCATTATAGTATAAAAAGGCAAGTTAGTTAAATAATAATATAATCTTTATCTCAGGAACTCAGTTTTTTAGCTCTACAAATTACATGAGTTAAAAATATGTAAATAATTCCAGGAAAACTTTACGGATGGAGGTTTCCCAAATTTACAAATAAAAATGTGTTAAAAATAATATGTTTTGCTTAGATTAAGTCACTAAATTGTAAGTTAATATCAAAAGATGATAACAATGAAAAACGAGTGATTTTTTCTTTATTTTTTTTAAATAATTGTTCACTCTGCCAAGAAATATGATTTATGAGGTTTAATAGCAGGGAGAAGTTGTTGCTCGGATCGTAAACAATATTTAAATCACTTGAATATTAACATGAATGGTAAACATGTAAGATGTTTGTTAACTTGTATTACATAGTAATTGATTTTATCCCTCCTTCGATACTCAAAAGATACTCGAATTGTCTAATACAACCTCTAAAGCACAATTTTAACCTTTCACTTTGTAATAATACCTTCCATGAAATTTGTAAGCTTACAAAAGTCACACCAATACACAAAAAAGGCAAAAAGTCAGCAATTGATAAATAAAGACTTGTAGCTGTTTTATCAGCAGCGGCAAAACTTTTATAATCCATTGTATACTTGCAAATATTTATTCAAACAAAGCACGCAATCATTGATAATCAACACGGATTTACACCTACTCTGTCACCTTCAACAGATCTTATAAATTTCACTTTCTATATCAATAAGTCATTTGAAAATCTAACTCATGTTGACGTGATTTAAACAGATTTCGAGAAAGCATTTGACAAAGTCGACAATGCTATTTTATTGCAAAAATTGAGTTATATCAGTTTTTCTCAGAATTTTCTCGCTTTCATAGCTAGCTACTTATTCAATCGCCATCAATATGTCAGTTATGGGCAGTATACTTCTTCTGAATATAAAACCAACTCTGGGATTCCCCAGGGATCTAACCTCGGACCTCTCCTTTTTCTATGATTCATTAACGACATTGGCTAGACCATAAAACACTCAAACTACCTCCTTCTTGCTGACGATATCAAAATTTTTGAATCTATCAAAAGCTTAAACAATTCCATTCTTCTGCAGAATGATGTTGATTCCCTTGCCAAATGGTCAAAAGCTAATAACCTACCCTTTAGCATTCATAAATGCCGTGTAGTAACATTTACGAGGTGCAAAGACACGTTTTTGTTCCCCTACCAAATAAACAAAATCAATTTAAAGCGAAAAGATGAAATCAGAGACCTTAACGTGATTTTTGAGGCAAATCTTTCGTTCAAGTCTCACATATCTGACATTGTCTCCCGTGCTAACAAGATGCTGGGATTCGTTCATTCAAGAAGATCATTTACTAACGGAATAGCAATCCGTAAAACATACGAAGCACTTGTGCGCAGCATCTTGGAATACAGTTCTATTATATGGGCCCCTTCAGAATGTAACCATATCCTCGAAATAGAAAGAGTGTGAAAGAGGTTTATGCGTTACTTATACATGAGGGAGTATACATATTACCCGTTTTTGTTCCTTTCGTTATTTTTATGTGGAATGCTAGATTTTCACACCCTGCAAGCCCACCAGAAGATGTTTTGGGTTAACATTTTTATGGCACACCCCTTCTATTTTGCGATCTATGCATAAAATAATATTTCGCATAGAATTTAAACAAAGAGTATGTTTGACATATACTTGATCCAGGTGCTACTGACTTTTTGAACGGCTTTGACGTCTCAATTAATGTTTTAGTGCGTATCCTTACAATTTTAGTTGGATTCAATAATTAAAGGGAGAGATGTAGAATTTGATATCAATATCACTGCTAGATATACGAGTATAAATAGTAAAATACAGTGAAACCTCTATCTATCGTTTTTAAAGGGACATATTGAAATAAACGATGAATGCGGGAAAACGATAAATGCGGGATTAAGAGGACAAAACACAAAGAGATGCGACCCAGTAAATATACCATCCTCCCAATCTGCATAACCATTGGTCAATTAAAATTATAAGAAGAAAATAAGTTTTAGATGTAAATAAATGTATTTATTTTAAAAAATACAAAGCTAAACAGAACCAAAATTTTTTTAAAGTTTATTGCATTGTAAATACATAATCTTTCGTCGACATTTGTTTTTTTGCTGTTTTATTTCCGCAAGCCAACAGTATATTTTCGGCTTTGCAAATGATATTCTTTTCGGCATCAGTATTCGGAGTGTACGTAGTAGAAAGTTTTCAATCTTTCAAAGAGTGTGCATGCTTCTAAAAATTAAGGTACAGGTAGCGGCTCCTCTTCATCAATATCGACCTCTTTTGTTGTATCTGTCAATCTTGCGTCACACAAGCTTTCGATAGTTTCTATCCCACACGTTGGAATATTGTCGTCGAAAGTAACAAAATTGTTAAAATTTGTCTGAGTATCTAATCTAAGCCAATCATCTTCAGAAACCTCAACGTGTTCTAGTTGTTCATCTAAAGATTCTGACACTCTATTGTTACCGCATTTGTTGAAACAGTTTACAACTGTTGTCTGTTTGACCTGACGTCAAGCAGTCAATGTGAAATGCAACGCTTGTAGAATGTCAAATACGCGACGTAATTCGAACGATGAATGCGGTAAAATGGTGGACATAGAAACGATCGATGCGATCTATTTTTGTATGAAATGAATTCGGACTAGAAGAAATAAACGATACATCCGGGAAAACGATTATTCGAGGAACGATAGATAGGGGTTTCACTGTCATTGTTTTTAAGGTTTTGAACTCAAAAATACACACTGTTTGGATTTCTACTACAAACAATACTACAAATTATCTTATATTTCTATACGGGTAGTTAGAAAAATGTCTAATATTTCCAGTTATTTCAATTTTTAAACCGTAATCTTTTAAAATGCATGCTGGAATCATAGATAAAACGTTTTAAAACTGCACATTTTACTAATATTTTAGTATGCTTTTTATAAAACTTATTATAATTTAAAGAAAAATACCTTTGGAAACCCTTTGAAATTTTTCTAACTACCCATGGAAAAAATAAGAAAGTAACCGTTCTCTGTGATGATAATTATGTTGATGATATAAAGCAAAACCATTCCAATGTGGCATGTGCTTTAAGCGAAGAATTCGGGCTCAAAAATGTGGTTTCTTTGCTGTCCATGCTCAGATTGGGTGGACAAATACTGCAGTGAAACCAATAAATCACGTACACTGTTATACCCATATCTGAAAATATTTTCATAATTTATGATAACGATAACGATCATGATTTTGATTTTTTAATTTATATACATATCTGTTGTGTGTTAATTTCTTGTTATTAGGTTATGTAAATAAGTGTAAAGCGCACTTGAAGTTAGCTGTCAAACTGCGCCATATAAATCCACTTTTATTATTATTATATTATAATATAGCAGATGACGTTATTTGAGATTTCTTTGCTCATTAAAAGTAATATCAATTTTTATATTTAACATCATATTTGCATTACGATCAATAAGGTATGGTATCATCATCATGGTATCTTTTCAGATCACCACTAGCACACCCTATTAATAATACCACGCTTTAATGATGTTTTTATTTTACTTTTTAAATCCAACGTTGTTGTTTCATCAACCTTTATTTAACATAGTCTTTTAGCTAAAAGGTTATGTATTTATACATGCACTCAAAGTTATGATATATTTTTAGAGTTGTTTTAAGATACAATATAGCTTAAGGGCTCTCCAATATTCAACTCAGATTTTCATTAGAAAAAGCATTAACTCCACTTGCGCAAAGAATACTTATTTGTGTGTAATTTATTCAATTTTAATTTGTACAAAATGATTTGTAGAATTTTTTCGGCACGTTCCAGAACGGTAGATACAATCAATATCACTCCGATAAAGGCCATAATTCAGAATATATCGCTGTGCTAGTTCAATACTATAACAAGTAAGAAATAAATAAAAATGACTTATTGGTGTTTTCTGATTCCTTACAACATAAAGAGTCATTTTTTTAACATGATATCGTATTGAAACAGAACAGTGAAATGTGTTTCTTGAAATGCATTTAGCTTTATTTAGATCTTATTATTGAATAAACACATCCCAACTTTCTACTCAATCATATTCACTTCCCCTTTCTCTTCAGCTTCACACCTACAGCATTTAGGATGCCACGGTCGCACTACAGAAATTTAAGATTTCTGTACAATATTCATACAGTAAAAATATAATGATTTCGCCATAAATGGTCTCATACCATAGTTCACACTCAAAGTGAAAATATACTACATTATTTATACAAATTAGCCAAAAAAACTTCTCTGATTTCCCTACCCGGGTTTTAAACCCGGATCCGAGTGATTCGAGTTTTCGAGTACTTTTTCACCAAAAAATTGTCATAAAGAGTATCAACGAGCAATGAAACATATTAGAACTTTAAATGTCATCAAAAGATGACAGCATAAAATCGGAAAAAAACAACAAATATTAATAATTTTCAATAGAAGTATGAGAACATTTAAAAATGCCGCTTTCTAATGAAATCTTGATGGCTTAGTTGGCAGAGTGTTACTCCCGAATAGAGTAGAGGTTCCGAGTTCAAGCCTCGGTCATGACCATTGATCATTTTAATTTCTGGCTTTTTTTTATTTTTTCATATTTATTTGTGATTTAGTGTATAATAATAAGTATTAATTCTTAAAAGTTAATTTTAATTTAAAAAAATCAAATATTTCAACATTTTATGGGATGTTTGCAATACAACTATTTTTCGTACGGCAGAAATACTGATCAACAATTGAATTTTTCACCTGCAACACCTCTCCTGGGAGGTTTATCAGCGAAATGTAAAATATGAAAGGGATCGAGAGCCAATCAAAATTTGATCTACGGCACTGTGTTACGCTCTCCAGCCGAAAATAATCGATTGAAAAATGGCTGGATAATAAGAATGCTGCAGAGGGATGAAGCGGATCTATGAAATCGTATTGTAACTATGTAAAAACTATAAAAAAAAAACTTTTAACCTTTTGTTGTAGGTATCGCAGCGAATTTGAATACAAATACAGTACTCGCCCAGATGCATTGCTTGCATATAGCACATTTCAAACTTTTTATTCGACTTCAGAAAAGAAAATAGGAAATTATTATCAATATAATTAGGAGAACAAACCGTGAAAATATTAAAATCACTGTAAGAACTTTTCGAATATTCAAAATCGTTCATCGCATACACTTTTTTAAAATTAAACTGCTCTCAGCCATCTGGAGCCAGTGGGACTATGGCATTCCAAATTGGGGTAAGTTGTAAGAATGAAGATAGCAAGGAGGGGAAGAAGATGGAGAAGATGAAGGTTATAAAAACACTTTTTGTCGCTTTTTTGCTAACAGCAATATGTAGGTGTACGAAAGACAAATGCTGTTTCTCAATGACGTTTTGCCAGGATATTGCTGAAAAAAGTGTATTTCTATGCACCAATACACACAATCTCGTGTTGTTTTGGTCTACTCTATTCATATGTCTGATTTAAAAATTCAATTGTACTTTCTTATTACAAACTTGTATTGCAATGGCTCGTTTTATGTAATACAAATATGTAAAAACTAAACAATAATGATGAAATAAATAAATTTATCAACAATTTTCACTTCAAACTCAATTCCGACACGTTCAGAAACCTGTTTAATTTTGACAATGGCGCTCTATCCACTCATCATACCGCTGCAAAAAACTGTGTTCCTACAGATAACTACTAACCGATACCCAGTTTTGGCCAAGTGTTGTGGCATTTATTTCGTGCTGCACAAATAAAAAAATTGTGGCAAAAGAAATATGGGACCTCATCATATTTTCTTAGGCCTAAAGTAATATTTAAAAACTAAAAAATATATATATATATTCAACTGTCACTTATTTTTACAACAGAGGTAGGCACAGAGGATGGATTATCACACTTCTCTGTCTTGGGACACACACCTTGTTTCATTTACATTTACACATCGTCTCATACACACTCTTCTGTTACTTTGACCTATTTTTCTTAAACCCGACAGAATTTTATTAGAAATTGGGTTGAAAATAATTGTGTTTAACTTCGTGTTGAATTTCAGACAGAAAAAGATTGATCAAATAACAGATTAAAATACTTGACTATTCTTGAGTTTTTGCTGATTCATATCAAATACACACACATATTGAGTGGTTAGTAGCTGGATGGACAAACGCGTAGGATTCCCAATCTGGGCGTCGCGGATTCAACTCCTATGCAAAGTCCGCCATCATTGCACAAGCAACGTTTTGCGCTTTTAATAATGGTGAATGGAGTTTTACAAATGTTATCAGATTATTCGTTATCCAGTCAAGTTAGTTCATATAATTACTTTAATGCAATATAAAATCGATCTTGAATTGTTAGCAGCAAAACATTTTATTTTGTGGCATAGCCATTTTCACCATTTCACTATGAAATTTTTTTTTATCCAAATTTTCCAAATCTATAACCAATGCGGGTAACCACACGATAGAGATTTCAGTTTAACTTAGCCTGTTATTCAAATGGGACTAATAAAACTAATATATTAAAGCGTAACTTTTATTATTGTTTCAATATTGAAACCGTTATGGTGGTCTATGCAATTTAACAACCGATGCGAGAAGTATATTAGTTCAAAATATTCACGTTATACAAACCAATAAGCTTTTAAGCCGTTACATGCATTTGTACAATTAATGTTTCACTGTCAAAATGGTTCAACCATGGTGTATGCTATATTTTTATCAATGCAGACGTTGATAATAATAGTTTAATTATAGTCAAGTGGTCTAAGGGTTCGGGTTCGCACCTAGGCGTCGCGTGTTCAATTCTCTTCAAGCTAAGTCACCTCTCATTCCATAAGTGAGTCGAAAATATTTGGCAGTATTTTTTTTCAAATAACAGATTTCTTTTTTTATTATGTTAGTGCTCTAAACATTATTTCTACCACCGCAGTAAACAACATAATGTTCATAATAAGTCAGTATTTTGTTTTCAATTTTCCAGCTTCGAATAAATCCCTTTCTTAAGTAACTTTAGTTAAGCTGATTCTTTGCGGTTCTCACCCACTTAAAGCTGGCAGTTTTTCAATTTAGTTTGTTAGCCCGTCGCATCTGCGGGTGACCGCTGTTGCTTTTATTTTGTCAAATTAAATCCATCCGACGATATGGGAACTTCGACCGTTTTCTACTAGTAATTTTATATGCTCGGAATACTAAATTTTGATAGTAATGTCAGCTAGATTTGCGTTGCTCTTAATCAACTATTTTTTTACATTATATCTCGACAAGGGCCGCCTAGCATGGCTCTTTCTGTGAATCTTCGTGTGTTTTACTTCATTTTCTTATGTTAATACCGCACGAGAGTTCTAACAACCCGGATGTAAAAAGGACTTAATACATATTTGGTCTATCTTTTAAAGCTGAACGAAGTAAAGAGGGGACCTGGCTTCAGACCTGGTCGCTTAACACCGCAAATGCCATTTCAAGAAAAGTTTCAATTCTGAATGGTGTTATTTCACTAAGGCGATACTAAGAGAGTATCTATTAATAGGTATTCTGGTTTTTAATATATTTACATTATGAATTCAATCGGCTTTCCTTAATTAGTCTTCTGAATATATAAGAAGCTTAAATGAAAATAATTTTAATTTTACACGAAGCATTTTTAGAAAAAAAAGAAACTTAACGTCTTAATCAAAAAAGCTTCGGCAATCAGCGATTTAAGAATTTGAAATTTAAACGATTTTCTTGCAGATGAAATAATTACATTTCCATCCGGGAAATTTGTTCTTTTGCTTTCCACGGAAATCCAATTAAAATTTGCTAAACCAAAAAACAAGCATCACAACTGAGCGCGGCGCGGCGGAGCCTTCGAACTGCGCTTCACAATCCCATTAGATTGATTCGGCCCACCCAGCACCAATCAGGGCGCACCGTGTTGTAATCCGGCATAATGCATCGGGGATCCTTTGCAGCGTACATACTGTCCAAACATCCAACAGTGAGATTGGTAGAGTTAAAACACATCACTGGTCAATTAAACTCGCTATTATTATGCTATCACAATCTGAATCAGATTGTCTATTAATGCCCATAAATAATATTACAATTTTAGTAAATAGGTGTTTAATTTTTTATCTGCTGTCTATGGAATCCATTTTGTTGAGCTTTCCAATTACAGTCTGGAGGTAGTAAAATATTTGAATTTAATTGTAAAGCCGTCTCTGTCAGCAATAAAACAAAACCCTAAGTCACAGATGTTTACTATGATATGCAAATTTTAACCAAATCCTGTACTGTACGACAAATTCAGAAAGTCCATTTTTTTTAATTTCACTCCCATGCTCTAAATCGAAAAAAAAATTAATAAAAAAATAAAAAAATCATTATTATAATTTTAAGTTAATAAGCGTATCTATCTAATGGAACCTGCCAGGTAAGTATGTTCCTGTATATTTTCTTATTTAAACTAGGAATTAATATGTAATGATAGAAAATAAGATCTGTACAGCGCCCTTGAGGTGATTTTTCACAAAAACGGCGCTATGCAAATCGTCCAAATATTATTATTTTTATTATTTAGACTCAGTCAGCGTTCATTTGAGATATCAATAGTATATATACCATAGACTTACTTAAAGTTGTACCGGTCTTAAGATGCCCGCCATAACGTCTTAAATAAGAATTAGTGGAATATAGTAAAAAAAATGGCTTTATTAAAATTAAAAAATATCTTTGTTCGCTAGGCATCTATTTTCAAAATGGAAGCGTAAGTGTCTAGGAATTAATTTTACTACTTAGTTTCAGAATAATCGATGCTGACGATTTTTTTGAATTTATTAGTAGTAAAACAATTTTTTCGGTATTTTCGATTTAATCTTCAAAAAGCTTCCTTAGAAAAATATCAATTTAATCAATTTCGTCAAATCGTGTCCAACGGGATCAGATTCATCAGTTTATTTTTAGAGATCACTGAATTTCTTGAAATTTATTTCTCGGAGGGTGGTAAGTGATTTAAGGTGAGCCAGCCCACTGCTTAAGGGAGATTTATTTTATTTACCTACCCATTTTGTATTACGTTGAAAAATTAATGTTAAATTTTATGAAATGTGGCCTTGAGTGCTTTGCGGTATTTTTTTCCAACTAACTTGTGTTTTATAGGGACTAAACAAATATGTAGCTTTATTTACATCCTGAGATTGTATTGTGTAATATTTTTTAAATTTTCAAAAGATGGAAATACGCCGTGGTCTGACAATATTAATAATAATAGAATATTTTGTTTTAAGCCACTTTATTGCTCTACATACGAGTATACACCTGTCAACTAGTTTCGGTTAAAAATACTATCCTTCTTCAGGACAATATAATATTATATAAATTAACCTAAGTGCAGATAATTGTATAAAAAGGTAAATAATATGAAAATAAAGAAAGAGGCAGCAGATTATAGGGAGAAAGAGCATCAAAGAAGGGGAGGTCAAAGGGTGGGTTGGGCTTACATGTGGTGTAAGGATACTATAAATTTGACTATTGGATAATTTTTTTTGATTATTTAATTTTTAACCACAATTCTTGGTTGATTTATTTATCCTTAATGATGGAAAATTATTAAGCCGCAATTTTTTTCCATTTTTATGATAAAAAATAACCTCTGTATTAAATGTACATCCAGTATTACATTAATTTGGTGTTCCGAAAATTATGAAAAATCTATACTTGTTAAATTGGCACCCATATGATATGTTATTTTACTCAAATACATAATATCGGTAAGGGATAGTATGCATAAAATAAAAAGGAGAAAACCTACATGGTGTAGCAGTTTTCGTGGTTCACCGAGTCGGAGATTGCGGGTTCAATTCCGTCTAAGAAAAACGGTATTAATTATATTTAAGTTACTAGAATTTTATAAAGGTGAACAATGTTTTTATTTACATAGTTATTTCAACCATAAATATGTACCTTTTAAGAATATGTATTAAAAGTACTGTTCAAAAACCAATTAAAAGTAATAAAAAAAGAGATACGATATCATTTTAAGAAATAGTAATGAATATTCATTTCCGCCTTTTTTTATACAATAAAACTGTCAAAACAACCATCTTTTGTAGTGATTAAGTGTTGAATTAAATATGCCTACCTACATGACAAAGCTATTTTTGTTGTACTAGCAATCTAGGTAATGTCAGGTATATGATATAGTACTTAGTTCCAGAATTATTGCACTTAAAATAATATGAAATGCGTTTCATTATTCAGAAATGTTGTGATATTGTTTGCTTTTTTTTTTTGTTTTCATCTTACCTACTTTAAGAAACATGTTTTTCAGCAGTTGTATACGTGTATTTAAAAAGCAACTTCTTAAAACTTCTTAGTGGTCTCAGAGCAGACTTTGTGAAATTGTGTAAATGGGTTATATTAAAATACAAAAATAAACACCCGTAATCGATTAATAAATTAAATTAAATAATATTTGATTAACTTTTTTAGGTTTGCACATCTGTTATAAATAATTAACACCTGGATTTTCAAGGTATGAGTGTGAAATATGGTCAGTACCTAGTCAGGTTTTCGAAGTTTTTAGTAATTTGTACACTGTAAGATAAAAACTCGGGAGCAGGAGCACATAAAGTAAAGGCGTGAAAAGGAATAGAAAAACTGTCTTCTCCTAACCCTTCGTAAGTGTGCGAAATGTAATTTACGTTTAAGGGCGTAGCCTGCTTTATGGAAGCCATTCATCTTTTATTTTCTCAAGGGTTCTACTTACAAGCGAAATTTCAATCAGCAATTGAAAAAGACATTCTCGATTGAATTGGACGCTTTTTTCAGCCTTGCGAGGCTTAATAATTAAGTGAGTGCGATAATTCCCAAAAAATATATCAAGGATCTACCTGAAGAAATAGATTTTTTACATCTTTCAATCGTTAAAATCCTCATATTCAGTTGGTAAAAACCAAAAACTAATCGTTATTATCAGACTCTTCTGTCGTTCACTAAATAAAAGCATCATCGAGACCTACCATAAACATTGCTATTACTTTTAATTTTTTCGACACAATATTCACTTTTGTCTTTCAAATAATTCAACAACTTTACATCTTTATTTTTAAAATATTACCACAAAGGTAACATATCTGTTCAAGACACCATGGTGATTATTTGTTTGCCATAATTTCATGAACTCACAACTTAATTGCAACCAAAAAATACAGTTCATTTAAAAACTTAGACTTCACCGAAATGGTGGATTTAGTTTAGAAATAGTTACTTTTTTCACACTTTTCACAGAGCATGAAATAGTTTACAAAAGAAAAAACACAGTACAGTAGTACACAAACACAGTGCAATAAATTTCGCCTTTTGAAAAAAATCTATGAAGCGTACAAAAACGTGGCATGTAAATTTTATCTACAATCATTTGTCAACTAGTAGATGTTTAACATCTTGGAATAATTTTAAAAATATCAATTTCGAAATAATCGACCCCTTTAGACAAAATGTTTTTAAACGGGTGAAAATGATTCGAATAAAACTATTACTCGCTCACTTTTAAATACAAAATATACCCTGAATAATAGATTTTTAGAAGAGTTAATTTTGGTTTGAAACAAGGTCGTACCTCGCACTTCTTGATCACAACAATCACATAATATATACAACGTAGATCAGAAAAAATCCATCTTAAGTTCTTAATCGCAAACCTCTAGTGAATACTGTATAGATTTCACCGGAATTTCAATAGAAAACCGCTCCGAAGAAGAATTATCATTTATCCCCGAGACACGTACAACGCATACTGGGCACCAGTAGATAATTTAAGTACATAAAAATGGCTCGTTTTTATCACCCATTCTTAAGCTCAACGTCTCGATTTTGAAATAAACTTTTGAATGTGTATTTCCTCAGTCTTAAAGTACGTGTTTTGACGTCTCGCTACCGATATTTTTTTGCATGGCACTGTAAATTCTCAGGCAATACTAGGCTTTTATGGATTAGTTTAGAGTTAATATAAAAAATTAAAAAGCATTACAGAAAATAAATGCACTTGGTATGCTATTCTACCATCGTATATTGAGCGAAAATTTGAATAATTTTAGCTCGGATCAACTCAGCGGGACTTCACAGCGTTCGTGTACCAGACACGTGAGTTTCAAAGCCTTAAGGTTCAGCGTCATACTTTACTATGTCAACTACTCATCTTAAAGTTTCAATTATTTTTCCAAGTAAGCTTATTTAAAAAATTTACTGTTTTATTATGCTGCGTTGAAAGTCGTTGATTGTTGCATGTTTATATTAACAATAAACAGTCGCGTGGTGTGATCGAGTTGTTATTTCAAACAGTTTTTATTAAGAAAAACGCTAGGTGATTTATCATGTTGTGTGAATGCAGTTATAAAGTATGCGCATGGGTTATAAGCGAGGTCAAAATGCACTTAAGATTGTTTGTTTGATTAATATTAGCCTAATCTAACATACCATGACATGGGCACACCTGCAAACAACGCTGCCTTTGTCATAGCCAGCTGGACCTATTATTTATTGTCAAGGATACAGTGAAATAATTTTGAGTAGACATAAAACACAAACTTTCAACTTAAAATATATAATAAATAGAACACATACACTTTGTTTATAACCACTTTTTTATTCAATATTATTAGACATAATATTGAATAAAAAAGTGGTTATAAACAAAGTGTATGTGTTCTATTTATAAATATGGCAAGCCACAAAATAAATGCTTTTTATGAATATGTAAAATAATATCAATAATTCTCAACAAAATGTGAAACAGAAAAAAACGCAGAAAATAAAAAGAATTCGCTTTCGACCGAGACTTGAATTTGAAACCTCTACTCTATCTAGAAGTAACGTATGCCAATTAACCTTTCAAAAGCGTCATTTTTATCAATCTCATATTTTCTTATAAAACATTTTTTCCCCGATTTCTGTCAATACTGGCAGTCATCTTTTAATGGTATGCAAAGCTCTACCCGAGTTCAGTTTTTTTTTACTTCGTCGGTGTCTTAGATAAACTATTCATTATAATTTACGAAATATCTTTTGACTTTTCACCGTAGTAAAACATAATATATAACTGTTTGTTCTATATAATAAATCAGCGCCGGAAAGGCAAAAAAACTGGAGCGCCATTTTGGGAAGTAAACACCAGAGCACCTCAAGTTTTTTCTTGGGTTACAATAAAATTCGTGTCTCCAGTAGCTGACAGGATGTAAAAAAAGTTAACACAGGTAACTCAATGCTTTCACGAGGTTACCTGAAACGTCAAATAGTTCTTAGCTTGTGTCGTTTGAGTCAAGCCACAAAAGTCTTCGGAGTCAGAGCATTCGATGCAGAAAAAAAACTAATCAAAACTGCATATTATTTAACTAATTTTGACCAAAGTTTCCCTTAAGCCCTTTTGCCTTTTCAGCGACGATATGACACAATAAAATGGTGGAGAAACCGTAAGAGCACATTTTACTTTCTAAATTTCTTTAAATGACAATTTAGAAGATAAAATTAAATTAATATTAAAGGAATACTATGTTTTTTAACCACAAAATGTATTATGATGAAGGGTTACAGTTTTGATTGGATCATGCTTCATCAGGGCACATATAATAACTCAACAAAGGATTATTTTATTATTAATATAATGTCTAACCACCATGTGATTGCTTCTTACGAAACAAAAAAAAAATATATATATATATATATATATAGTTATAAGTTACCATTTGAAACGAATAAAATAGTTACAAATACAATTATTTACAATAAAAGAAAATGCTTTCACGTAATAATAAAATGTTTTTTGTGACAAAACTTTTTTCCTAATGACCTTAAAATGACCTGAACTTAACCTTCATAAAAAGAGGAATAAAAAACCCAGTCTATAAAGTAAAAGAGACTAATGTTGATATTTGCTATTGTACTTACAAGCACTGCTTTCTTCAGTATTTTTTTATGGAAAAAATAAAATAAAACTTTTGGTGGTTTAATCAGGCTGTTACGTCAAGTTGACCGTGAAAACTTCTTTATAATGTCAACCTCTGCTCTATTTCTGTTACGCTGGCATCCGCAATAAGGTAACTTATACTCGGGGAACGATTTAGTAGAACTTCGTATTGCTAATTGATTGAATGTTGAAATAAGTTTGTTTTATTCGGAAACTAGTTTATCCAGGTTTAATCATCTGAAGCCGAAACGTGCTGTGACCATAAACAATGGCTGAAGTTTAAATTTATTGATATCCATGCTAACTTATGGCCTGGTTAAACAAATTTTACATTACAAATGAGAAACACCCATCCATAAACAAACTCAACTTAAAATGTGAGAGCTCTCGTGAAAAAATAAATTGACACAACGTTCGATAAAGCACAATATTTGTTTTCTATACCAGAAAAGAACTGACGAAAGACGAGCTATGGCGTTATGAAAGCGTCTGTTTTAAATGGTTAACGCGACATTTTACATTGCAATTTCTCATTAGCCATTGAACTATGAAATGTTTGCTTTACTGTAAACATGCAAGAGTAACAAGGATGAATAGACTAACATACTAACCATCACGCCATTTCCCCGCAGGGGTGAGCAGAGATAATAGACTGCCATACAACTCTGTCTTGGTACATACTTTTTGCTTCATTCACATTTATACATCGTCTCATAAAACTCTTCTGCCATACTGACTCTTGATATGGCCTGACTCAAATATTTAATTCACTTGATCACGCCAAGCCTTTCTCGAACGTCCTCGACTTCTTCCCACATTCACTTTCGCGTCATATATTCCTCTCACACTATTTTCTTCGTTTATCCGCTCTACACACCCAAACCATCCAAACGTCCCTTTCTTAATTTTATCTATTACGCTTAACATGGTCACAGATGGTTTTACCGCGCACGCGCTACAGGTATCTCATTTTCACAGCATTTAGTCTACTTTAATCGTTCTTCTGCTAGTTTCACACCTCACTGTCATACATCAGGGTTGGTATAAGCACTTAATTGTGGACTGCCAGCCTTGCTTTTTTGGATATTGTTGATTTTTGCCAACAGCGTTTAGTCCTCCATTAATGAAGTTTCCTGCATTCACCCTTCTGTCAATATCCTTATCAGCCTTTTCAAATATCGTAAACATATACACAAACTCATTCACATTCACAACTATATTGCGAACTGTTCTGTTACTCTCTCTTTCAAACACCATGGCTTTGGACATACTTACATTTACTTTGACTCATTCTGCATACATAATAGGTTCATCTTCAACACGAGAAAACTGCTTATCTTCCATAGTGTCAAAAATCAACACCCCATCATAAGCATAAAATAGGCAACATACTTTCAGATTGTTCATTTTCGCGCTTAGGCTTCTCTTTAATACAAGTTTTGTATAGGGATGCCTTAACTTTGGTGGCTAAAAATGTAAAAGCAAGCAATGCAGCTTTAGGCATAATAACCTAGAGGGAAACGGCAGGACTCCTGCAAGAGTGAGAGCGTCTCCAATAGATGACTACAATTAAACACATAACAGAAGATAAAATAATGCTTTTTCCATACTTTTCAAATACACAATTATATCACGTAATATATTTTTATATATTTTTTTTATTATTTTTTTTATTTACTTACTGTTTGTTTCTTTACATTACCTACCTCACTAGGTCATAAGAACCTATTCTGAGGTAAGTGACAGTGAGTACAAGAAGAATAATTTTAAAAAAATATATAATATTTGTTACACAATGTTCTAGTTTGTCATGGTGAAGAATTTCAAGTGCTATTTTAGGAGGTCTTCAATTTCCTTGCGGTCCTTACGCATTAGCCATTTAGTAATGTTTTGATCAAAGGAATACATATTGGTGATGGCTACAGTCCGTGGTTTTTTGTAAGTGTGAGGCTGTACATATGGTGTCTTTGTGCAAAAGCTGCATTGTATTTAGGTACTAAAAGTCTTTCTTGTTGTTTGGCCTTTGTATTTTTATTATGTGTGATATACATAAAAGATTTTGAATAATGAGTTATTTTTAACACTATTTTATGATATAACTGTCTGATATTGAGGATTCCTAAAAGTTTAAAGAGTGGCGTTGTTGGGTGCCTGAAGGACTTTCTAAATATAATTCATAAAATTACATTTTTTTTTCAAAAAAAGAGGACCTAGCAAGGTAATAGCAACTCCCTCCCAACCAGCTATTCCATATCCTATATGGCTTTGACATAAGGCAAAGTATACACTACGCAACTCTTTCAGTTCAAGTACATTCCTTAGTATTTTAAAACAGCAAATATATTGTTTAACACGTTCCGTTAAAATTTCTATGTCTTTATTAAGTATTATTATTATTAATTGATAATAATTAACTCAATAAGTAATACAAGCAAGCGTTTGGTTCAAATTTTTTTCGTTTCTTTAAATCTTCCTCGTATCAATCTCAAACAATAGGCTCCGAACAAATTTTTAAGCTTTGTTTATTGATAAAAGTTCCAAATTTAATCTGTTTATATTTCATTCGGTTCAAAGTTCGTGCATGTGGAAGGATTAAAGATCTAGTTAATAAAGTACGGACACTTTCAACAGGAAGCCAACCGGGTAAAAAGTTCCTTCCTTAAGGCTTTCATTATTTCCTGCTGCTAGCCCGGCTTTACCGATTGAAAAGCTATTAACGAAGTATTCAAGCGTCCGGTAAACACGAATCAATGGCTCGGAAAAGTCATCAGACTTTTTCCATCGAGTTAGATAAACAAGATTGATGTAAGCTCTATTTAAGGGATGGGATCGGCGGTGGATTTGTTTGTCGTACTAAATAATTTGGATTAAACTTTACTTAGTTTTATCCGCGTTCAAAATAAGCTTCAAATGAAAACGACAAACCTTGTTGCAATTGTCACAGAAATTCACAATTTAATTTAAGCTTTATTTCTTTCGATTTTTTGACCAAAATAGCAAAACTTTTGAACGGCGAACTCTAGCGTTAGATTCAAAACTTTTTTTTGTCTGGAATTACTAGGTAAAAGTTACCATTTTCAGCTCACAGCCGCATTTTCACCACGTTGTATGGAATTTCTAAATTATAACTTGACACTCAAAAATCAAAGCTAGTTACCGCTATTGCTTACTTCACATTTTTATTTTTTTAGTTAGAATAAATGTTTAAAAAAACTTTAAAACAAAACCAAGCAGAAAAACTGAAAAAGGGATAAACGTTTATTATTTTGATAGCTGTTTGTAAATGTACATGTTTTCAACGCTTAATTAACTACAAATTATTTATTTTGTGAGTACATACGTCTGTGTGTTCATACTTACGAGTGTGAACTATTCACATTTGAAACCGGTTCATCAAATTAAAATTAATCTTTTCAAATCTACACAAGTACTTTGTATTGTCAATTCGACAATGCTACAATTTTACAATGCTACAATGCTACAATGGTTCAATGCTACAATGCTACAATGTATTTTAGCAAACAATTTTTTGTATAGATAACGAGTGGATTAAAGCAATTAATGTTTTTTCTTTGGCAAGTCCAATTACATCCTATGATTTTTCATAGCTAACAACTTGTTTATTATTAAAATCACATTTATTTAAATAGAACCCTTGCAAAAACAAATATAATTGCATTTCATTAATAGTTCCGTAAAAAAAAATTACATTAATTTTCTTTCACTTTTTCTTTCTCCGTTTTTATGAATTTTCAATTTAATTTTTATTTGCATTTATAGGATGTAACTTGCTTTATTTCTTGTTTAAGTCGTCTTAATTTTTTTGTATGTAATGTTTCACCTTGATATATCTAATATGTATCTTGCGTCTGTCTAGACACGGGAACTTCCTTGTGAGACAGACATGAAGCAATCACATTTATTTTGTATTTACCAAGATTAATAATTTAAATAAACAAAAAATAACATTTTCTCATATTTTTAAGTCGTGGCAAAGGTTGACGATCATTTTGAAAGTAACAAGTAGAAAAATGGCACCCATTCCAGCCTACCCTCTTTGATGATACCAGCCACCCGTGATATTTGCCTTTTCGCGATTCCACGCAGGAATATGTAGTAAAATTGATTTTTAATTTTCCTAACCCCACATCGTTCAGACTTCCAAAATCGCTATATTCGATACGGGAGAAATAATTGTGCTGCCACCCAGGTAAACCAAGTTCAAAGACTCAAGCGCTACCTCGGAGATCTGACAAAAAATATGTTCATTGAAAAAAAAAAAAAAAAAAATTGTAGTTTGTCGATGTTTTTGCGATTCATAGCTTATATTTGCGTATGAATCGTAAAAAAAGTAACATTTTTCCAAAAATTGATCCCTGTGCAAAGTCCTTTATCATATTGTCGTTCATTAGAAACGTTACACAAAAACAGAATAAAAAAACTTCTCTATCGCTCATTATTTCTTGGATATAAAACACGTTTCTACTGCAGTCCTATAATACAAAAGGGAAGTAGAAAAGTCCACGTTGGTATTCTTTTCATGGTCCCTCTTAAGCTGGATCATTAAGTTGAAAAGCGTTGGAAATTTCCCCGAGTCGGAGCGCAAGAAGGTTTGAAGGTTTTTGAATAGGCACAACTAAATTGAATGATCATTTGGAACTGTTTCCCAGAAGATTGTACATAGGTATGTGCTGCAGAACTCGGATTTAAAATGGGACAAATGTTGTGGATGCAGAACCTCTATCAAATAGGTACTACGTCTTAATATTATCAATGAAGCACCGTAATATTATGAAAAATACTGTAATTTATACTAATCAAACTGGTTTTGACACGATCATACTTAATCGTGGGTATTTAAAAAAATATATATATTTATATTAAAAAAAAATCACTTTATGGCTAACATATTTAATAAAAAATCAAATAATCACTTGGTATTAAATAAATAAAGAGAGCCATTAAAATGAATAGTCATATGTTCTTATATAGCAGTTAAATTTGTCTAGTAGTCCAGTAATAGGTATATTTCCCGTAAATTCATAAAATTTCTCATTATTACTGTCTCTTTATCTCTGTTCCTCTTTTATAATTCAAGTGTTATTCTTTTATTTTCTTATTGTTCTCTTATTTTTTTTTTATATTGCGTTCTCCCTCTGAATGTATGAGTATATATAAACACACACTTTGTTTTTGTTCACTTTATTTTGTACTCTGATGATGCTTAGGCTAAGCGGAACCGGTCGGTAATAAAAATTTAAATAATATTTGTGTTCTCATACAAAGTTATTATATCATTTTTAAACAAAGCTTAGATTTGCATGGCTGTGCCAAAACCAGAGGCGTGTTGTTTTAAATTAAAGGGATGTACTGAAATATGTGGCATTTCAATTTTAGTTTCCGATAAAGAATATGCTTAGGTCAGTTTTTTTTTAATTTTGTCACATTTTACATTCTTACAGTTCTTATGATTAGCGCCATTTTGTTATTTTAAGCACCGATAGTCGGTTTGTTTCAACTTTTGAACAAATTGTGATCCACTGAGAAGCATAAAGATCATTTTATTATGCTTGTTAGCTGAACAAAATTTGTTCAAAAGCTGAAACGGGCCCAAAATCGACGTTAAACGGGGTCCATTAAAATTTAAAAAAACCAAATGCCGCTTATCATTAACCTGTGACGATGTAAAAAATTACATTTAATGTGACGAAAGTTTGAAACACATCAAACTTAATTTGAATTTTTTTTTTCAAAATAAACGACAAATGGAGAGAGTTGAGCTATCGCCAAAATCCATTTTTTTTCTGTAACACCAAAAGCATCTCTTTAGAGAGCTATTGCATCTTGAAATTTGGACAGCTTTTCTTATTTGGAATTTCTAGTTCAATGTAACTATTTTCATTAAGCAACGTCTATTTTGTCAGTAGATATGGAGGCGAAGCTAGCAGTCCACAATGGAGTGCTTATACCAACCCTGATGTATGGCAGTGAGGCATGGAATTGGCAGAGGAAGGATGAAAGTAGACTGAATGCTGTGGAAATGAGATCTTTGAGACGTATGTGCAGTAAAACCATGTATGATCGTATTAAAAATGTGGTTATCTGGAAAGAATGCAAAGCTGATGTGAGCGTAATGAATAGGATCAAGAAAGGGATGCTTAGATGGTTTGGGCATGTAGAGCGAATGAACGAAGAAAGGAGTGTGAAAAAAATATATGATGCGAAAGTGAATGGAAGAAGAAGTCGAGGACGCCCAAGAAAGACATGGCACGATCAAGTAAATCAAATACTTGAATCGGGTATGAAGCAAGGAGTGTGTACCGAGACAGAGTTATATGGCGGTCCGTCCTCTCTGCCTACCCCTGCGGGGAAACGGCGTGATGGTTAGTTTATATGGAGTACTGAAATAACCATATTACTGTAAAAAAATGTTTTTTGTTACATACGAGTATAGTTTTAATAATAATGGCAATCAGATTGCATTTGTTTAGCGCAGTTTTGTGATATTTCACGTCAAGTGTACTGTGATCCAATATTGCTGCTCAAGTCTTTCCCCTACGATTTATCTAGGCGAGAAAAAAACACACTTCCCAACGGAGGAAACCTCCCGTACTTTAACAGGTTGGATACTTTATGAAGAGGCCTCGTACAAAAAAGTTTTGTTGGCCCAGCTCCACAAAATGCGCAGTGGAAGCGAAATGGCCAGTTTCTAACGCAGCATATCTTCTGTAATTTCTCCATCAATGTGACGGGGATGTATTATAGTTCCGCGAGATTTTGTAAAGGTTCAAGATTTCAAAGGAACCGCTCCGTTACTGTTCTGCCTAAACGAGTAGCTTCATTGTGTCTACCGGGTGTAGGGATGGGAATGGGAATGGTTGCTTGTTTATTCGTGCAGTAGCTACCCATAAAGATAATTTAAAACAAGAAGGCTTGTGATTTAACAACTACTTTTTATCTTAGTTCATTTGAAGTAAAAACTGAAAGAGATATGAGACTATTCAGAATATTTCAAGTTAGGTTAAAATCATTCGGATATTGATAATTAAGCAATGTTTCAGTAATGATGAGCGACGTTCCAATTTTGGATGACTTTTACAATTTTTGGAGCACAGACGTCAGGTTGGAAAGCTGTCCTTGTCCTACCAGTATTTCAATAGAAGACGCTCCGAGGAACTTACGTCATTGATCCCCTTGGCACCGGTTCATAGTCCCAACATTTGGACATGGTTGAAATTCAATGCATAAGAACGGGTCGCTTTACGAATCGTTCTTATGTTCAATATTCTTGTTCAATGTTCTTATGTGGAAAGATTTGCCAGCTTCTGTGTTTTTTCCTTCCTTCAACATGGACCTCTTCAAGACCCATGTTCACTCTTTCCTTTCTTCAAAAATACCCTTCACAGAGCATCTTCAAAGATGACATAGGCTTTGGGGGAAGTTATTACTCTCAATACCTCCTTATGGAGTTAATGTAAAAATAAAATTTTAAAAACTACCGTTTTTCAAGATGGTCGTATCTACTTGATTAACTAATAAAATAAATCTCAATGCAAATGTATCTACTAAATATATATTAACTTTAAGAATATTTGTGAAATACTTTTTTCATTACCTCCTGTTCATTTTTTGTTTGTGCTCAAAGTCAAAAATCTTACTCTCCTGGCATGATGTGTGGAATACGAAGTCAAAGAACAGAATGAAAAACGCCTAAATGAATGCACAAAAAGTTTGTGACGTCCCGAGAAGACAAGAAGTGATTAAATAGTTTTTCTTGCTAAGGATGTTATCTTTTTGAAAGTTTATATTAATGGCGAATAATCACTTAAAATTTTCCCAAACCTATATATTTGTATTTATTGTCTTCTGGTTTCTTACTGTTTGAGCGATATATGGCATTGGCAGATGTCATCTTCTGGGTACTATTGATACAACATTGAAATTTAATGGAAAGTGAATGGAAGAAGAAGTCGAGGACGCCCGAGAAAGACATGGCACGATCAAGTAAATCAAATACTTGAATCGGGTCGTGTGAAGAGTCAGAATAACAGAAGAGTATGTATGAGACGATGTATGAATGTAAATGAAGCAAGAAGTGTGTGCCAAGACAGAGTTGTATGGCGGTCCGTCCTCTCTGCCTACCCTTGCGGGGAAACGGCGTGATGGTTAGTTAGTTAGTTAGTTAGTTGAAATTTATTTTTAAATACTTTACTCAACGTTCTTACATTACAGACAATAGTCATTTCATAATGTCTTGAAACGAAGCTTTATTGTAATTGTATTCCTTTATTATTATTTATGACTAAATTATCATGTTTTTTTATTTTTTGATTATCTTTGTATTTTTTCTATGTATTATATGGAACTTATGGGATTGCACGACCTTCACTAAGATTTGGAATAAACATATTAAAAAAACGTTTAAAAAAGTACATCTTTTACTAAACATTTGTATCGATATTAAAATGTTATTCCTTATTTTCTTATTTTTTTGTAATTTGTAATATTTTTAATGAAAGAAAAAACAAAGTGAGTTAATTAGTAAAAACATTATTTTGTTTTTGTCAAGAGTCGCAATAACAAAGGTGTACGTATGAGACGATGTATGTTATTCGTGTTTCTGAAGTGAAAAGTGAGAGCCAGGACAAAGTTGCGTAGCCTTTCATTTTCTCTGCCTACCGTTGAAATCCAGTACTAGTAAGTAATTTTTATTTGTATTTTATAATGAACATTTTCTACACCAGTGCAAAATAAATTGATTAATCGATAGGGCGAATGAAATATAATTAATTAAGTAGATCCAATCAAACCAACTCAAACAAAATCACGCACGGCTTTCGCTGCACAAAGGACTTTTTGTCCTCGATTTATGGTCGTTTTTTTCTTATGGATTTTATTAACTTAAATTTGTTTTACCTGTAAAATACATTTTTAAAGATGTTTTGCTTATTTTCTCAAAAAAAATTTGCATCACTATTAAACTATACTTTTTTTATTAAATTTAAGATGATCACGCTTAAATTTTCCCACAACTGTTGCAACAGTATTAGATAGCCATAATTTTGAAATGGTGCACACGTACGACATTTAGAAAAAGATCTCAACAAGAATAACGAATGTTTATAATAATATATGTATATAAATATATGTAATGAAAGTGTCTTTGCAAAAAAAGCACTCTTAAATACATTTTGCCAAAAATATAATTACATCGTTCATACATTGAAACTAAATTTCCAGAATTTAGGTACATACCTTCTACTTGAACAACCATACCACCATGGTTTCTATGAAACTCCGCTGATAACTATCTCAAAATAAGAAAAGCGATTCACACAACGATTGAGTTTAGATCGATTGAAAGCCGAAACGTATGTAAGGGAGCGAACTGGGGGGGGGGGGTGCTTATTAATTGGCCCTTACATGATATTAAGACTATATAAAAATAAATAAACTCTTATGTATACTTAAAGTGGATGTATTCTTACGGGGATAAGCAAAAATAATGTAGGTTTTCTGGTCAGAGTCTTAAAAACTCGATTAGCCATATTTTATAATGAAAGTAAATTCGAAAAAATGTTGGTAGAAGAATACACAATTCACAGAATTTTCACAGGATGTAAGCATTTTTTGGTTGATGAAAATACTCACCTAAAAAATTTCCGTTTAAAAATTTTTTATTATTTTGTCCTTCCAGGAACAAGTTTTTTTAGACTCCTTGGAAATAAAATAATAAATCAAAAAATATATTATTTGTAGTAGGTATATTATCATTTTAATGAGTACATTCTCTTCGGAGTATTTAATCAAAGCATTTATATAATTTCTTCCCGACCAAATTTTCAAACTAGAAGCACATTAATATGAAATCATCACCTTAAGGCTCAGCACCCAAAATGGCGCTAAACGTTACTTTGTAACATTCTAATACAAGCAATACGACACATGATTTATTTGTAAATTCTACATGAGCAGTTAGGAAAATGTACAAGGTTTCCAGTGAATGAAAAAAGACTGCCGTGATGTTTTAAATTATATGAAAAACAAACTAAAATTTCACTAAAAGTTACACTTTGAAAACCAGGGAAGGATTTTTGAACGTTTTACCTAAAATTCTAGTATGCATTTCAAAAAGAATTTTAAAAATTGCTGTTTGAAATTGTATTCACAGGAAACCTTAGACATTTTTTTAACCACCCATATATATTTAACAGATGAATCATTTGCAGTATTTATTGTATTAGAAAACCAAAAAGTATGTATTTTAGGGTGCGGACCCTTAATATGCTTATGAATCCTCTAATAATGATTGTTGATAATACCAAAAGGTTTTTTCATATGAAAAAAATATTACTAATTAACTAACTTTCTAAATAAATAAATAACTAACTTTCGGTAAAGGTATGTGGAATGTACTAAAATTTACTAAAAAAATCGTTTTTAAACCATGTTTCCTTTCTATTGAACCTTTTCTTCAAAAGGTGATGTAAAATTAATCCATATCTAAAATATGTGCTTTTTATTATCAAGTTAACCAAAGTGGTTTTTAATGTGGATAGTCAATATTTGTAAAATGAATTATTTTTTTGCGGTGCTTTATTACTTAACTCGTTGTCGGTCGCCTGGGGTCTTTCAACGCCCAGACTTAAAACTTAATTATATTCTTACTTACATCCAAATGTGAAATACTACGTACCTTCTTAAAACATGGTAACGTAAGTTTTTGTAACGCAGTTACACATGCAGTATGCTTTCAGCGTTCGTGTAATATAGATATATATATGTGTATTTCTCGGTAGGACGTTGATTGACCCCACGCAACCGATTGCGTTACAAAAAACACAGCAGTTTGATGTTTTTTCTTCGTGTAAGAACTTTTTATGCATTAAGTTAACATAAAGTGAGTGACCAGCAAAATGAAAACATACTGAGGTGGTTGTAAGAAGAATCAGATGATGACGCAGTTGATGGTGAGGACTTAATATCGGTGTAGCAGGTGACGCACTGCCATAAGAAAGTAATTTGAGATAAATACTTTTGACTATTTGTGTTTAATATTTTCAAATAGAGTGACAAATTAAATCAACAACTAAAAACTAAATTTTGAAATTATACATTTTACAACAAGGTTATTTTTAACTTAAGGGCGTTGGCTCGCCTCACGCGACTTGCCGCGTTGCAAAAACTAACGTAACCGACGGCGGGATTACCATATCTTCATTATTCGTAAAATACAAATGATTAATTTAGTTAACTACATTATAAGCTATGTGTTTACAGTAGGTTACTCACAAATGGCTAATTTTCGTTTAATTCGAGTTTCATATTACGAACGCTACATACAGGTATATGTACTTTTTAAAATTATCTAATAGCAGAAAATCTACCAATTTTTCCATCCGAACTAATTCTTGAGTAAAAATAAAAAGTTACTTTGTATAAGGCTAAGTAAGGATATTATTTATTTTTTTACGACCGACAATAATAATAAAAAAATGAATAACTTTTATAGCGCCGTTTTCAATTGAAAATCACCTCAAGGGCGCTTTTTAAATGAATAACCGTAGTCTTATCCAAAGTAATTTTTTCATTTCTTTAAATTTGCCAAACCACTAATTGTTTTCTATGAAAATATAATTCTTAAGTGATATTTTTAACATTTTGTCACATAGTTCTTAAAAACTGTTCATATTTTTCTCAATATTTTAGCATCCATCTGTATGTGTAAGCAAAGGGTAAGAACACAATTGCAAACAAAGATGGCGTCATGGATAGAATTGTTCATACATATTTTATGAAGGAGCTTTGACTTTTTTGCAAGTCTAGAATTGTTTTTTATACTTAAACTTAACTACTGTAAGCTAAAACATGTTCTTCAAGCACACACCACTATTCAATTCCAAAGTTCACTAAGTAAATAAAGAAACTAATTTCCTTGAAAGCGATTACTTTCCATGGCCTGTGGTAATGCTGATTTTATCACAACCCTTAAAAAAGGACATAAAACCGGTCAGTACGAGGTGTCGGCCCGGGGGAGGATCTCAAAGAATCTTTTTGTCTTTACAAATAAAACACGTGATAAATAAACAGAACCCTTTTCAAATAAACACATTTCGGGGTTAATCCCCCAGTAAGTATGTTAAAACTCAGTTTCAGGTTTCAGTAAGGGAAACCCCTGAAAGAATGTTTATAGCTGACAGAATACTGTTTCGTGTTTTTAATTGCTTTCAAAATATGTTAATTATAGAAGAAAAAAAAAACACAGTGAATTTAGTAAGTAAAAAATGGTAGTCTAAAGATCATTAAAGCTCGTAACATTTAAGTGGGTTCTTTTTGCAGAATAAACAAAAAACAATTTTGGAATCTCACTCTACTTCACACAAAGCAACAAAGACAAAACAAACACATGTGTCCTATTTTGAGATGAGTGTTTCAACTAAATAGTCATGTTACGTTAAGCGAGTATGGTTGAACTTCACGAAATAATTCTTCATGAAAATCTTATCGAAAATATCATAAGTTCACTTAGACCGGGAAAATCAGATGTAAAAACCTTCGTTTTTTTCTCCCGGTTTACAAAAAGGCTACAAAAATCTGTGTGCGAAATGAAGAACGGAATGAGTCGAAAAAATCAAGTTTTGAGTAAAGTATGCAGAATTGTTCCTTAGATACATATCTAGCGAGGAAAAATGAGATGAGTCAGAAAATAAAATTTTGTACTATTATTTTTTGAAAAAGAAAATATGACATATGGCGTAGCTAAATACAAAAAACAAAAATCCTTAAATTCTTTTTTAGCTCTCCTGAACATCTGAGTTTACTGACTCATTCCATTCTTCCCTACGTACACAAAAAAATGTTTGAAAAAACATAATTTGAACAAATAGAAAAATGGCTTTCTTTTGAGTTTTATGATTAATTTCTTCGATTTCACAAAATATCCCCTAAAACTTCAGGGTGTGTGTTATGATTACGACAGATTCTCTAAAATATATATTTTTCACCACTTCAAATGTTTGTTAATAGGTTGAACTAAAACAAAATATTCGAATAAAAAAAAGGAAGGAATGTTGCAAGTATGAGCATTAATATCATTGATAATTAGTCCAGTCTTTTTTTTAAAATAAATAATTAAAATAATTGTAGCGATTTCCATGACACGATATTCAATAATTTGACCTACTTATGAAAATCTAATTTTCTTTTTTTGAATAACGTATGCAATCGGTTAGTCATTGCTCGGAGAATTAAACAGGAATAACAGAGACCACGCACAGATGAGATGGACTGAAACTAATCAGAACTAGCCACCCGATATAGACTGGCAGGATTATGTCAAATCCTGGACGCCAGAGGTCTCATGAAGTAAAAGAACGAGAAGATTTTCAATAATAAATAAATAAAACATTTCAGCCGGTACAATATTCAAGAGCAGTTTCGGAAATTGCCTCGCAGATGATTTTATTATCAGAAAGCTCTTCATAAATTTGTGTGAAAATATTAAAAATGTTTCCAGGAATCAAATAAACTACAGCTTTTTTTTATAACGCAATGTCAAAAATATAGCTCTGATTTTAGTCATTCGTTATTTTTGACCCTTATTGCTCTGTTTGGTATTTAAATCTTCAACTTTCTTGGCCTATCCTTATGCTCTCTTTTCCAGTCCAAAGATAATAATCCGGATAAAGTCCTGAAGATTAACTGTTATCTTGCTCTTTGTTTCTTCGCCTAAGCCTGGCTTAACTATAGTTTGTGAATAAGAACCAGGACTCTGGTTAGAGATATATTCACAACAACAAGCGTATATTTATATGAGTAAGAGATAATTATAATATGGTTAACGATGTATTCAAATAATACACATGTGTGCGAAAAGTCATAGTAATTTAATATCAACTTGGACAAATAAATCGTCGAAATAAGTCTCAGCTTATAAAAAAATCTTCTCAGTTTATTGAAATGTGAAATTAAATCACTTCATTGATAAGGCTTATAAATACATTATGCGGAAAAAATTACATTTAAATTGGTTCCCTTGAGCAATAAGAATTTCGTCGAGGTAAATTTTGTAAACTCGTTCGTTGCTTAGTTCTTTGCATATAAATGACTGAGGCTGTATTAGCATAGTTATTATGAAGATTTTAATTTTCATAGCATGCCGTCAACATTACTTATTTATTCAGTGTTCCGGGAAAATAGCGTGAAGTGCTTTTTTTCACACCGAGAGAATTATTCTTTTTAGATTTCGAACACTTCGAATTTTTGCATTTCGAATGCTATTCCGTTTGGACTTTTATGTTCTGTTACATTTTACAATTAACGGAGGTTAGTTATTTTGCAAAAAAAATGGTATAAGCACACCGGTTTCAGCACAACGCTGTCACCTCTTCAGGGCAAATATAAACTTATTTTTATCATTTAAATGCTGTTTTAATGCGATAAACATACATGATTCTCAACTGTCCAGAGCCAATTAATCTTCAACCCTCCTGGTTGTGTTAAATTGTGAAGTTCGTGGAAGAAGGGACAGGGAGGATATAGGAAAGAAGAAGACTGGGAAATACCTGGCAATTCAAATCTGGTCACGAAACATGGCTAAAGCCATTTTAAACCATGTTTTGACTGAGAATAGTGGTCTCTTCCTGAGGTTATTCTGAGTGTCGACCACTCTGGAATATGGTGAAAATATTATTTGTACTATTTTTTTAAATTAAATGTGAAATTAACAAAACAAATTGAATCAAGTTTTGTTTGGGCCACGCTGAGCTTCCAACCCGCAAACTCTAAGTTAAGGGACCAAGAATTTACCGTTCTGAAATGGAAGTCGTATTCGTATTTAGATATATTAAAATCTACATTTAAGGAAGGCATCGATGTGCCGAAACTAGTCAGGGTAATCGTTAATATAAAGCAATCAACCTGCATATTTTAAAAGTTTCATAAAATTAATTAGATTTCTAAAGAGTCTGTCATCAGTAAAACTAAGTACAAACTAGTAAAAACTGTTAATGGCTGAGATTTTAATGAATGCCTACGTATATGAGTTAAACTGGAGTTATAAATTAAGTTTATCTCCTGACCAATCCCTGGCTGGTGAGAAAAACTTTATATAACCTCTTCATTGTAATAATTTTATGATCAGAGTCGTAGCGAAGTATTCATAAAAAGGTTTATCTTTATATTCATTAATAAACCTTTGTTAGGGAAGGCATGTATATTTTTAATGTGTAAATATCGGAAAATATTAAAATAAGTTACTGGTTTAATTTTGTTTATCGGCCGTTTCAAGTAAAAAAAGTCGTAAGTAATAATGTATTACTCTTCACGAAACTTGTTTCGCATGACTTTCCCACTAATAAAAAGGAAAAAAAATGATGTTTGAATTTGGTTCGTAAAAATAGAAATTTGTTTTCACCAACACGAAAACTTTAATATTAAATTGCTATTTATTTTAGTACATAGATTGATTAGAAAGTTCAAAGATTGATGAAATATCATTAATTTATTTTATCAGAAGTCAATGGAATACTGATAATGGCTTCCAAATCGTTATTGAAGGATTAATGGAAAAACGGATTATCGTTTTTTTTACTAGTAGGTCGATCTATATTTAACGTGCTTCAATGCCCAACCGCTTGGTAATGTAGTTTATTTTAATGACGTACGTCATCCTATATTTCTATAAGAATACCGTACAAGATTGCCAACTACCCAGACCCGATGGAATTTAATATCATCCCTTATTTGAGGACTATACTATTTAGAATTAGAAAAAAGTGAAAGGAAAAAGTAGACTATAAAGAGAAAAAAACCTTAATATCTTGACCCGTAAGTTCTTGGCCTGGGAGCTTGAGATTGGGAAACAAAACCTCATTAGTAAAAACATTTTTTTTTAATAAATATTTAGGCTATCATTTATTTTCCCATATCTTTGATAATAATCAAAGATGACATTATTCTACTAGCTTCAAGCAGTCAGGAATCTCTTGAGGTGTGACATGAAAAAAGCAATAACATTATGTTTCCATATGGTGATGTCTCACTAGGGCGATACCGATAGTTTTCCTCACTCTGGAAGTTTTACAATCTCTGTTCAAATATGTACAGCTTTTATGTTTATATTTTTTTTATTCAAAAATCATCATCCCGTTAAACTACAGTTAATTAGTTTGGCAACAGAATTTTGAATACAAAGGAAATACGAAATAAAATACAACACAGTTAAAATACAATGTAAATAAGGATTATCTTAGTAATTAAACTACTCAAACTTATCCATCCAGAAGCCAAAAGAGGAACTAATTATTCTACCAATTATTTTGTATCCCCAATACCTACAGTGGCTAAGCCTCCAGCTTTATAGTTACGTTTGTTGATCTGTAGTAGGTGTATAAAATAATACAATTTCAGAATTTGTTATTGATTTTGCTCTCTGTTATAATTTAATTGCAAGGCACGCGTACCTTAAAAACTTGTTGTGAATTGTTTCACCTAACAAAAGCTCGTTTGTAGCAACTTGTTCAACTTTCGTCCTATCATAACTTCCATCCATAAAAAACTGGTTGACATCTTGAGGGCAAAACTAAATGGCAGAAGAAGTTTCACTCGGTGGTTGTAGGCCGTAGGGGTCGGTTTGAGAAAAGCTTTAGGGTTGATACGCTTGCGATAGCAAAATGGCAGCCAACCAGAAATCTTAAGCGATCATCGTAATAACTTTATGATATAATAAAATTAAGTATCCTTGACATTTTTTGTAAAATATGCTCAGGCTAATGCATTGTATTATTCTCTTTGGGACAGCATGCGTTTTTTTCTTGGAATCTATCTAGTGTATATGAGATATTAGCATCCTGAATTTTATTCCGAATACGACCTTAACTCTAAAATATAATTTTTTTTACTGCGGCCTAAATAGCTATTTTAAAACTTTTCTTACCATGTAAATTTATGGCATTACTTTATAATCGCACATTTTTTATAGCTCCGTTAAGTTATGAACACTACCTTAAGGGCGGCTTACTTTTTTGTCAAAGTTTATACAATTTATTAAAATAAGAGTAGTGTAAATTTAAAAAAATATTTTTTCTAACTTGCTGTTGTGTCCGGCGTTGCTCGGGATCATAAATGATTTGGAATGAGTTTTAAAACTTTGAATTCTAGTTTACTGGGTGTGATTAAGGTTGAGATACAACTTTGTTAAAAAAATATGATAAAAACTTATTATATGTATTTAAGAAAATACATTACATCGCATAAGAGTCCCAACTGATCCCAACCGCCTGAAGCCAATATGAATATGGCTGAAATTAATGGGAAAGGAGAAGGATATAAGAAAGAGGGAGGTAGGAAAGTACTTGGCTATTCACATCTGGTCACCAAACACGGCTTAAGCCATTTCAAGCAACTTTTCCATTCAGAATGGTGGTCTTTTACCAGGGCAAAACTGAGAGGATGTCCCACTCTGTAACGCTTTGCACGGATCTTTAAAATGAAGGCGTTGCTTCTTCAAGTAACTGAAGTCGTAGGTTTTATGTGTTGCTAGTACGTTTATTTCCTGATTTTTTTATAAATTTTACCTCTAGTGGTCACCAATCATCTCGGGAGGAAGTTCAAGTATGCCATATTGTTTATATTAATATAAATAACTAGCATGCGTTGAATTTCAATTCGACCCCATATCTCATTTCCCTGTTGTGATCAAGGTTAACTAAGAAACATACTTACACAAATACAAATTAATATATAATACAACTGATAACAAAAGGATGATATTTAATATAATGATATTTGTATAACATCTGAAATCAATATAGTAATTTGACCGGTTAGTTGTTGAGTTAACAAGAGCGTCGGATTCCCACTCGACCGTTGTGGGTTTAATTATTTATCTGGCTAAGTCCTCCATCACAAGCAACATTTTCCCCTTATTAAAACGATATGAGTTTTTTTCAATTTTGTCATATTATTGTTTGTCTGTCTTATTTATTTATTTGTTTTTATTCTAATTAATACGACCGCACTTACAAATAATTTAATTAATTCAAAGTTAATTTTTAAAACAAGCTTTGTCCTGTTCAATTTATCACATCCAAGCCGACGGGAATATAATTAAAACTTATATTTTAAATAACAAAGTGGAAAACAAACATGGAAAAGTAACTTTTTGGATAAATTTGTTCTGATGTGTTTTTCGATGTCCTAAGACAAACACGCAAACAGAGCACTCTGGCGTAAAGGTTCTCAGTTTTCTCTCATTCCACCCCAACCTACGATCCTTTACATTTCCTATTTAAAAAAAAAACAAGTCCTTTCAACGGAAATTTTATTGTTTTAATAAGTCATCAATACATTAGAAACTACAGATAATTCCTTCAATAAGTACTTACGGCCATACAAATGTGAAGTTTTCAAATATGTGACTGATATTAATTGAAATTATCAAATATAAAAAAAAATCAAATCACTTCCTACCTAATAAAGTGCCTTCCTTTAACGTATTTAAAAAATCATTATTTTATATTTGAAATAGTAACTAATATATTGTTTTCTTGGCAAGTCGAGTTACATTCATGATTTCCCAAGGGTAACAACTATTTATAAAATAATTACAAAAAAATATAATTATCAATTACTTAGGTTATAAATATTAAAAATAAAATACTCTGTGAACAATTGCCAAAATAATAAATATATTTCAGAATATTTTCTACCTCTTTCACCATATTGCGTTTTTTTTTAATAATAAGAAAAAGTTTCTCATCTGATGAATTAATGAATAGTTTTGATTTTATCTTTTACAGTTTAATAAAATAGGGTATTTTATATACAAGGTTCTTACTTACAAGATAATTAATATCGTGAAGTATAATATATGATGAACTCTGTTTGAATATTGATGTAAAATAAAGGCTTTCTTCTACCTAACTGAGCACGTACTGGTATGTATATGATTCGTTCGTGTTTAATAATTACTGGACTAGTTTCTTATTACATATTTTTGGTAACATGTGGACTGTGAATATTTTTGTTTTAACCTTTATACTGTTATTTTATTTATTGTTACATTTGCAACATAACCTATATTTACTTATATAATATAATCTAGAAAAAAAAATTTATCCTTAAAAATATAACGAATGATTAAAAAATGCTTTACAGAGAACTTACCAACAAATTTTTTTCAAGGTCATTCGAAAAGTAACTTTTCACTCTAAATTTCAAAGTGTCTTTATTTTCACGTATCCGTTTGTTCAAACTAAATTACTTTTGCATAGTTAGGTAATTTAAAATTAATTGAACAGTTACTTTCATTAATCAAATCATTCATTAAATTAAAACAGTCCAACAATTAAATCACTAGACATTCACTATAAATTAAAAGTTTTAACAATAAAATTAGGTCAATAATGATTTAATTATTTTTTAGTGACCTATAAGAAGTGATGGATCAACTTTTAAATCATTTGCGATTAATTTTAAAATCCAAATCGATCGCGTAAAACTTTCGTAGACCTGCTACGTTTCGGCGTAACCCGTAGTCTCGCCGAAGTCTACGTTCGCGGCGATACTAAAGAGTCCTCCGCATACAAACGTTCATCGCAACCGTTCGGATGTTTCCGTCACCCTTCGGCAATTTCCGTAGCTCGCGTGACAAATTACGGAGGCGTTTTTATAGTGCCATATTAAGATGAATTTTATTTCTTCAAAACGTACATTAGGCGCATTTTCCTTTATTATCATTCGGAGGTGTAAAACTTTATTGAGCATTTATATGAGGCGTTGAACATTATATTTATTGTAATAAATTTGAATCCTGTGATAGTATTTTTATTTTTAAGCTTACGGGACACTTTTTTATCAATAAGGACTAAACAGGATTTCTTATAAATTAAATGTATCTTTTTGAGTTTCATCCTTTTGTGTTTTAAGCCTTGATTATTTTATTTTCATGTGAATACAGCACTTGAGTTTCAACTGTCTGGAAACAGTGCGACAATGGCACTCACAATTAGGGAATGTTGTGAGCCTGGAGGCAGTGAAGAGGAAAAGCAACTGTGAAGATAAAAGTGAGAGAGTACCTGACCATTCCGATCTGGTTAAATTCTGATCTGAATACATTGCTAAGGCCATTCCCAACATTTTATTTTAAATGTTGGTCTTTCACCTAGACAGTATCACAATTTTAATAAATATGATTTTTTTTCTGACTGTATTACAACAGTGTAATACAAAATATTAAAAAAAAACTGTTAAATTTGATGAGCTGCTTCAATTCAATTTTGTAGAGATATAAATTGCAATTTCTCCTGTGTTCTCGGTTTGTTTGAATATTATTACTGAAATATTTTCAGCGTGTTAAGATTTATTTTATTTTATGCCTCCTAGTAAAAATTGCTAATGTGAATACCGCATAAGTCTCAACTGATCCTAACCATCTGGAGCTAATGGAACTATATAATTCCCAATTGGGGTATGTTAAGACGCTGAACGGAGGGAGGGAAAAGAGACGAAAAAGGAGATGGGAAAAGGGAAGGTGGCAAAGTACCTGACTATTCAGATTTGATCACCAAACACGGCTTAAGCTATTTCAAGCAATATTTTGAATTTACTTCGAAACATACCATATATTATGTAACGAGAACTTTTTGAAATAACACAAAATTACCATGTACCAGTATTAGCGCGCACCGAGAATTGAACCCGCTACCTCTGAATTCGTGGTTGAGTATCTTAACCAGCATTAGAAAGGGATCAAAATTATTCATCAAAAGTATTTTAGCACGTAATTATATAATATTACATTGTTTTTTATAACTGGAATAACACTATAATTATTACAATAAACGAATCATAAATTTTTAAATTTTAATAATAATAATAATTTGACGGCCTCCATGGTCGAGTGGTAAGACGCTCGACTACGAATCCAAAGGTCGCGGGTTCAAACCCGGCGTGCGCCAATAACTTTTATTTAATTAATATGTGTCATAACACATTTAATTCATATAAAAATAATAACAAGTATATTTGCGGCACGTTCCAGAGTGGTAGATACTCTAAGTATCGCCCTGGTGAAAGACCACCATTCAGAATCGAAACGTTGCTTGAAATGGCTTAAGCCGTGTTTGGTGACCAGATCTGAATAGCCAGGTACTTCCCAACCTTCCTCTTCCCGATCTCCTTCCCCTCCCCACTACCTTCAGCCTCACAACATACCCAATTTGGGGATGCCATAGTCTCACTGGCTCTAGACGGTTGGGAGCAGTTGAGACTCTTGTGCGGTATTCGTAAAAAAAAAAAAAAAAAAAAATGGATAACTTTTATAGCGCCGTTTTTGTGGGAAAATCACCTCAATGTGAAATTAAAAAAATATATGAAATGAAAAAATGAAAATATCAATAAATGAATACTGGAATTAATTAAGGCTCTAAGTGCCAAAAAATTAACAACTTTTTTTTTTACAGAATCGTATTTTATGATGGAAATAAAATACGATTCTTTAAAAAAAAACAGTTTTTATTTTGTTGGTACTTAGAGCCTTAATTAATTCCAGTATTCAAATTATTATCAACATCATCTCTAACACCCACATCAACCCTATCAATTACTATGCCACCATTATCACCCAGGTGCCTAACTATTTACATCAAAGCGAGTACTAACAATACTTTCCAGAACATGTACGAACATACGATTAAAGTGCTAAATCCAAATGTTTTTTTTTTCTGTTTACATGGTGGTCGGTTACTTCTATTTATGATAGCGGAATAACACTGTATTTTTAATACAATGTATTTTCTTCTGATTACATTGTTAAAGATAAAACAGGAAAACCTTGCATACTCTTTTTATATACCTTTGTTGTCTCGCTTTTATACCGTCTCCTTCATACAAGACGTCCGTCACACGTTCGTTACTCTAAGTAGGTGTGTCTTTTTCCATTTTCGTCACATTTGACATAGTTATAATTCAATATATAGCGTCATTTTGTTTTTTTTCAAACATTTTAACGGTCTCCGTTAAACGCCGATTGTCGGTCTATTCCAGTTATTGAACACATGATGATCAGCTGAAAAGCGTAACGGTCATGTTGTTGTGCTTGTCAGCTGATCATAATTTGTTCAAAAGCTGAAACGGGCCTAGAATCGATGTTTAACGGATGATGATAGAATGATATAAACAAAATAACCTTGAATTGTGATAATGTCATATTTGATGAAAGCTCAAAATACACTAACCTAAGTAAGTGAAAAAATAAGCTACTCTCACCGTTTCAAATACTGTATTAGAATGTTTAACCGGTTAGTAGCCGAGTGGACAAACGCGTCGGATTCCCACTCGGGCGTTGTTTAACTACTCTGCTTACTAAGTCCTCCATCGTTGCACAAGCAACATCTTCCCCGTATTATGATAGCAGTAGGAGGTATTTAAATATTTTTATGGTTATTCGAATCCCGGGAATGTTTGTCTTTCTTGAAAAATATGTATATTTGGTGTTTAAAAAAAGATAACTTGATTATCGAGAATTTAATGAATTAAAGTGTGTTTAACAATAAAATAAAACACTTACAGTTTTTAATGTTTTCCATAAAATTCATTTTACAACTTTAAAAGAGAAATATTGTCTTATTTTGTATTTCAAGATAACATATTTGTTATTTCATTTTATTTATTATTTTACTTGAACATACATTTTTTTATTGGTTGGTAAATTGTCCAGCCTGTGTTGGGATGGCAATTTGCAAAAGTGTTTTTTTAGCTACATAGTAATATGTTTATATCAAAAATATAGTACATACATAATAATAATAAAATTTGAAGATATAGAATATAAATATAAAGAACTAAATTAAATTTGGTTTTTAAGGTAAGTAATGATATTTTTTCAAAGGAGCTTTTGGTTAGTATGTTTCTGATGGTGGTGGGCAGAGAATTGAATTGTCAAGTGGCGTTGTAGGTTGTAGAAATAAATTAAATACTAGAAAAGCTATTGAAATATTTTTTTGGGTACGTCGTTGTTAATTTTTATTGTTTTTAGTATTACCAAACTCAACAAATGAGCACCTAATTGAATATAATTTATGATGTTTATTAAATATAACTAGGTACCCCCAAACAAAAACAAAAACAAAAACAAAAACAAAAACATTTATTTATTTATATCTTAATATGTTTTGTGCGGAAGAATTTAATTTGGAATATTGAACATAAATCGATACAAATAGCACATTGAGGCCAGTAAAATTTTCGCATCATCTTTCAACGATTTGATTAATGAGAGGGGCCCTGACCTTTGTAGGCAGGCCGAATATAAAACAGATATTGCGAATGCGATGAACAAAATAACATGCTTTTATTTTTTCATTTCGTTGCAAAAATACATCCTGCAAAACCACACTCGATTTATTTCCGGTGATTTTTGGGACAGTTCCCGGCGGGAGCAAATATAAATCATTTTTCATTATTGTGGCGTAAGTTTAGACAATGATGCTAAAGGCATATTGTTTATGGGGGGTTAGTACTAAAGCATTGTAAAACTCTCCTCCCATGTTCTCGTTTCGCTGTTGAAAGGATTTTTGGATACAACACAATATGTTATATACAAGTTTATACGTACTTACTTAATAACACAAAAAATCGTTTTATGTAGGTACTGATCCCAACTGTTTCCAATTATGAATACAGCTTGACACACTTGCAGTCGGTCATGTCACCGCTGTAAGTATTTACCCTAAACATTATTTAAACCAATTCTATATTATCTCAATGTTCTACTTTGAATAAGTAAGAGTTTTTAAAACAATAATATTATTTTATAAGAGAAAATGCTTTAATATAAGCATAAATAACAAACAATATAAAAAAAGAGAAATCAATGAAAAATAAATAAGATACTTGAATTATCAGAGCTAATTTCATAGATGTTCAAAGTCATAGGTTGTTCGCTTTGCATCATGAAAACTATGCATAGCGAAACCGATCTGAAAATATTTTGAAAGCCGATTTACAAAAAAACATGGGATCCTTAGTTCATTTTCCGACCGCCGGCAAAGTCAAGTATGTCATGCCGTTCTGTTGAATTAATACTACAATAAGAAAAATGGAAACTTGTTGTTGTGTCTATCTAGAGACGAAATTTTTTAATTTTTGGATTTTTGGTACTTTTATTTGGTTAGTTAAAAGTTTGTTTGCTCACAAACTTCCAGTAAAACTTAAAATTTACGAGGTTTAATATTTAAGATCTTTACAAAGTTTCAACATTTTTTATGAAAAATTACCTTTAAGGCACTTTTAACAAACAGCATAAAACAGAAACTATCTTATTAAAACCAACAACGTTCATAATATGATTAATGCATTTTTAATCTACTCGTATTAATTTAAACCAGAAAACTTCGAAATTATCTAAATATAACAAAAGGATTTATATTTAAAAAAATATGATTACCTATCCACCAACCCACCGAAAACTAATTAACCTACATATCATTGTAAAAAACCAGATGTTTTCACCAAACCACTATTCAAATAGTAAAATCAGAAAATATTACATTTATTTTAAAAATACTTGATTGAAAAAGTTTAAGGGCCCGGTTGCACATATCAGGGTTTTTCAGTGACAAAACTGTCCATCTCAAGCATTATAACTATTTATAATATTTATATGTATTAAATTTTATTATAAAACATTCCTATAAAAGTTGATGTACCCATTTAGGACTGTTTTTTTTCTTCTTAGTTAGACAGTTTCCGCATAATATTTTTTACTGATAATCAATTATAAAGTGAAAAAGAAAATAAATTCCTAAGGTTTGCCTTAGTTCTTTTCACTTTGAATTCCTGTGCCGAGGAGGACTTCGTTTGGATTTCTTCAATAAATTTTCTTCTTTTCTCTTCTTCGATCCTTCGATTCTTCGATTTCTTCATTTCCACTGTCCGTTTTTTTTTTATTTATTCCCAGAGTGAGTAACGATGTGATTTATGTAAATTATTGGAAAGGTATTAGTTCTTATGTGATGTGAGTTATAGAGCTATGTGGAAAAGTATTAGTTATTTTTTCCAAAGGCAGTTTAAATTTGGATTTACTAATAACTTCATTTTGGCTATCTCTTGCCTCGTGAAAATATGGTTTATTCAGTTTATTTTTTTTAAATATTCTTTGCATATTTATTTTAAGCTTGAGACCGAAAAACACATGTTTTTTTTTAGTTTACGTCCTTGTGGTAGCTTTAAGAATACCTTTTTTGGAATATAAAGAATTGTTTCAAACGCTTTTAAGCGATAGACCCTAGTATTTTTTACCAAAATCCAGACGGGTAGGGCATAGAGCATAGTACACTTTTAAAATGCCATTTTGTTATAAGATATTACCAAAAAAAAACATATGTGAGTCAGGTAAGTTTTCTTGTAATACCGTTTATATGAGCGTCCCATCGAAGATTTTCGTTGATTTCTACACCGTGTTATGTAACGATATTTTTACAAATGTCAACATTTAGCCTCGTTTATTTATAGTTTTCAAGTACTCGATTTGTATTTAAATAATTTATTTTTCATCTAGGGGCAACTCTAAAAAGGGTTGTTTTCAAATAAACGAGAGAACGGAATTTCCGGGCCACGCGGAGCGCCGCTGAGGAGAGAGTTTACGGCAGGAGAAAGGACGGTTGTGTTCCCGCTAAATACCGGGTCCTTTTGTTCAAACTCGCTGTTTAAAACTTGAAAGTACATAGTGAAGAATCTCAAAATTTACCCAAGTGACCGCTGCTATAATGGTGATGTTACCTACGGATCACAGTGTTTTTAGATTGTTCTTGTTTGCTTAAATAAAGCTCTGAACGTAACTGCTTTAATAAACAGGATTTCTATTGCTCTTGATTCTGGTTTGAAGGCTTACCGGCCGAGGAGTTCCATCGAGTATTTTCCTTGCTTCCTGTTTCCGATGGCGTCGAATAAAGTTTCGAGTTTGCCATCCAGGGTTTCGTTAATGCCTTATTCTTTCATATAAAGTCTTAAATTAATCTATTTTTGATATACTTCCAATAAATTCAGTAATTTTTCTTCCAACTGAGTCCACAAATAAGGTTATAATCTTTTCCTAAAAGCGTAGGACCAATTGCCCGAATATAAACTTTCTACGAAAAGCCAAATAAAATAAAACCAGTTTTATTTCTATATTTTACCTCACTGTATGTTTGTGTATGTTATTCCCTCTCTTCAAATGAGCGGGAGTTTTCTCTAATCTACCTATAATAAACTATGAACACGATAATACTCTACTACTGAGTACTTTTTCTGTATATGTAATAAGTAATAAGGGATAATATAATACCTATCATGTATTTAATTTTATACCAAATTGTTTTATTTTTTACTTAATAATGATTTAAAGTTTTATGTTATCCTATCTACAACATTACTCTGAGACCAAATTAACGTATTTCAATACATCTTACAACAAGTAGTATATAATTTTCCCTTTTTATTTAATAAATAAACCATGTTAATATTACATATTTTGTAATATTTACTACCCGGCTTCACCCGTGATTCTACATGTGTTTTTCTAAATTATTTTTACTAACCATATTTCAATATAATAAACTAAAAATCTCATAAACAATCTTTCATGATTTATGATAACCATCACATTTCTAATTTCTATATAAATCTGTTTTTTTCTCGTTATTTTATTAAATAAGATAATTTGGTGTATAGCGCACTTGATGTGAAATATTACAAAGCTGCGCCATATAAATTCTTTGTTCTTATCTTCATTAAAATGCCATATAATTACAGGTTACTTCTTAATTTCACCTGAATGTGAACACTATTCCAACAAATCTACTTCATATTAAATTTTTCCATAAAAATATAAAACAAATAATTTTGCGACTTGTCTCATTTCGGACAGTTGAATTGGTATGTTGGAACTCTATGGATAATTGAAAATTTCAAAAAACTGAATATATACATAGCAAATTTTTATGAGATTTTGTGTAAATGAACAATACTTCGAAGAAAGTACAAAACTATTTTTAATATTAAGTATATTTGCGACACGTTCCAAAGGTAAATTTTCCAAGCATCGCTCTGCTGAAAGACCACCATTCAGAATCGTAACGTTTCTTGAAATGACTTTAACCGTGTTTGGTGACCAGATCTGAATAATAACAATAATTATATTTGGATAATTTTTATAGCGCCGTTTTTGTGAAAAACCACCTCAAGGGCGCTGTACAAATTTTAATTTCTACTTAATATTAATTCTTAGTTTATATAAATATACATCAACATACTTACCTAGTAGGTCACTTTTGGCAGGACACAATCACCATATCATAATTACTTTAAATTTAGCTGATTCTTACCTACATATATATATGTATATATATTTTTTTTTTTTTTAGAGCATGGGTGCAAATTTAAAATAAAGTATTCCGGAGGTATTTTTTAATGTTTCGTGCTGAGAAACAGTTAATGGTGAAAATCTTCAAATGAATTTAAGTAATGAGAGTCTAAAAAGTTTTCTTGGTTTGAACAGAAATTCTATTGGGCTTGTTACATCTTGATTATGAAAATGATTTTCTAAAACAATGGGTTTCGAGTCTGGCTCTGAACTCTGTCGAGTCTTTTGTTACTCTCAGATCATATGGTGGTCCATTCCAGGCTTTAGGACCTGACACTCCGAAGGCGCGCTCTCCGAACTGAGTGTATGGTATGCCATATTGGTTTTCTTCAACCTCCCGATAGCCGATGACGTTGCCGATCTAAGGGTTGACTGTCGAGAGTTGGAATCTTCAGAAATACATAATTCCGATAAATAAGCCGGAGTTGCTCTGTTAATTGATTTGAATACCACCCAGCAAAGATAAACTGGATTCTTTTGGGACATTTAAGCCAGTGAAAAGTTTTGAGGTGCTCTGAGATATAGGAATATTTTGATACGCCGGTGATAAGTCTTGCCGCGGCGTTGAACACTAGTTGTAGTGTGTCAATTTGATATTTAGGAAGGCTAGCGTATATTCCGTTGCAGTAATCTAAATGCGAAACGACGTACGAGTTTAGAAGTAGTTAGTCAATAGTCAGGTACTTTCTAACCTTTCTCTTCCCCATCTTCTTCCCTTCATACAACCTTCAGCCTCACAACATTCCCCGATTGGGGATGCCATAGTCTCACTGGCTCTAGACGGTTCGGAGTAGTTTAAACTCTTGTTCGGTATTCACTTTAAAAAATAACGTAAAAAATATTTCTAAAATATACAGTTGGTAGTCGCTACCAGAAAATTACAATAAAGATAGGTAAGGTTAGGTTAGGTTAGGTAAGCGTCTATTGGCGGTAAGGTTCGTCTTCTCTTAATCAAAAAACCCTACCTCGTTTTCCATCTTACACATATTTTACGTCGACGAATTCACGTTTTTTGTTCTAGCTGATAGGTGACGCTACTCCCAAGAAGGTCATTGTATTCGTGACGGATGTGTTTGATTAAAGTTTGCTTCTACTTTGCATGATTACTTCGTATCGCAGGTTTTGATTATAGTAAGGTTGTTAAAGTCATCAATCAAAAGCTGAAGGTTAAGCGAACAATCTTTTTATTATGTTTGTTTGGTAAGAAAACATTCGAATCGATTTTTTTGTAAATATGATTACCGCCCAATAATTCCAACTGCTTGCAACTTTCTGAAACCAGTGGGACTATGACATTCCCAATTAGGATGTGGAAAAAGGGAGGAAATAGGAAATATTAAGGTTGGACGGTATCTGGGAATTCGGATCTGGTCACCAAACGCGTCTTCAGCCATTTCAAGCAACGTTTTGATTCTGAATTGCGTTCTTACACCAGGGCAATACTGAAAGTATTTAAAACGTGCCGCAAATATGTTATACCTGTTTATTCTTAAATGTTAATTAATTTTAAAATAACATTCATTAATAAAGTTAAAATTATTTGCGAACGCCGGCATTTGAACCTGATACTTTTACAGATCGACCACGGAAGGTACCGTAGGTAAAAAATCATGCAGAAAATAAGGATGTATTTTTGATGTATTTATATTATTGAAACTTAAACATGGAGACTAATTAAATACTTGTATTTGATTATTACTGACTTGATTCAACGTCTTTGGGAATCACTGTTTAGATTGTTTATCACTAAACCTCATCTAATGATTATCTAATAATTGAGAGAAATTTATTTGCACAAAAAACTTTGGGATCTAAAGTAATGATCCTTTACCACTAAACATTTAAGGATTCCTTATCCATGCACTTTACTGAAACCAAATCAAACCCGCCATCTTGGAAACAATTGTTAGGATTGCAAACCATTGAACATGGTATAGCATCCTTATGTACCTACGATTGACATAATAACCATACCTGCAACCTTGGAACCCTGCAGGACATGTAGAGGTACCTTTGCAAAACAGTGTAGTCAGAAAAAAGCAATGATATATTAAAGGATGTTGAAAAGCCTATTAGTTTCTGCCCACATGGAATTCGGACATTTCTAACAAACATGTTTGAACACATTAATCAAAACACTTTCAATACACCATTAAAATGTGTATAAAGTCAAAATATCGCACAAATACTAAGAACAGAAAGTTTACCTTGATAATGATGAAAGCTTTTTGATGATTTTATGTCTTTATACACAAATATTTAAATTGTTGAAATACCTCTGAAAAGTGATGTTTTATAATCTTTGTTTGGTCTTATTTAAACTTTCAGGCATAGCACATATCACCATCATGTTTAATTTATTTGTATAACCACTGCAAGTTTTTTAACCAACACATATACTCGTATATAGAATATAACCTCAAATTCCGTTGACGTAAGTTATGCGACTCGATGATGTGAAGTTATCGCGAACGAAGAACATCCGTACATACTCAGAAAAAGCTGCAATATTATGTGACGACAGTTCTTGCCCTTGTTCTTTCACGGTATACGATATAAAAACCCGTTGAAAGTGATTTATCGCAAATTTTTAAATAATTATAATATTTACAAATATTTAGCTCTCTCTCCACATGTATTCTTACTCCAAGCTTGAAACAGTCGAGCTTTAATTATTTATTCACTTTAAATAAACTGATGAGAACCTTTTTTTGTGAGATTTAATTTTAAAAGTGCGTACTACTGAACTATGGATGACGTTTTATGTTTGCACTTTCCCGAAACTGAATAAAACTGATATCTTTGCTATACAATGTAAATAGGGCTTTGAACATTGTATGACATCTTTACACGTGTAATTATTGTAAACTGCAATATATGGTATATTAAGAGTACTTACCACTAAAGTATGAACGACACCTTTCTTTTCTACTTCAACTGAACCTGAAACGAATAAAGTAAAAATATAAATACATTTTTGCATTCTGGCGAGAATCAACCCCTCGACAATCCCGATTCAAAATGAAATGCGTTTAACCTACACACATAATTCTAGGAAGGCTTTTTAATTTAAAAAAAAGGTTTTGTTGTTTTTACAATCAAATCAATTTTATCAAAACGTAATTCTTCAAAAAGATATAAAAAAATGTTACAATTGTTTTAACAGCAATTGGAATTGAATTTGCATTTAAAAAATATTGTTATAGGATAAATAACTAATTTAACAAAATAATTATCAATTCAATTGCATTGAAGCTCTTTCCCAAAATTAATTGAGTTCGTTGACAATGTTTAATTTATTTTAACAATTCAATTAATGCTGCTTCAGTAGGAACTATTTGATGTGAAAATGAATATATTTGCTTTGTCATTTTCTAAATCAACAATATTTAAGCCACGTGCTTACGAGTATGTTTTAATTTCATTTAAGAGTTCAAATAATTTAAATAAAGCGATTGTTTCGAACCATTAAAATAAAAATAGATTTGTGGAAACCAATGGAAAAACATTCATGCGAATAAATTTTTTGCTAATATCATGTCTTCTGAGTAAAAACCTGTATCATCCTCCAAAACAAGAAATAAATTAAATAATTCTGTTAAAAAAAATCTAACCTACGTTACTAAAACGAACTTACTAATCAACCAACATACCGTTTCCTTGCATGGATAGGCAGAGAGGTTGGACCGCCATACAACTCTGTCTTGGTACACACTCCTTGCTTCATTCAAATTCACACATCGTCTCATACATACTCTTCTGTTATTCTGACTTTTGACATGGCATGACTCAAGTATTTGACTGACTCGATCGTGCCATGTCTTCCTCGGGCGTCCCTGACTTCTTCTTCCATTCACTTTCGTGTCATATATTATTTTTACACTCTTTTCTTTGTTTATCCTCTCTATATGCCCAAACTGTCAAGGCATTATTTTCTTTATACTTTTCATTTCGTTTACATAAGCTTTGCATTATTTCCGGATATCACCATTTTAACACGGTCGTGCATGGTTTGGCGCACATACGCCTTAGTGATCTGATTTCTACAGCATTCAGTCTACTTTTATCCTTCCTCTGCCCGTCTCATATCTCACTGTAATATATCAGATTTTGGTACAAGAACTCCATTGTGGATTGCTAGCCTTGCTTCTTTGGACATTTTTTTTGTTGCGCCAACAGCGTTCAATCCTCCATTAATCTAGTTTCCTGTACTCACCCTTCTTTCAATATCCTCAATAGCGAGGTAAATATTCCTCTGTATATTATTACTGTACATAATATAAATTAATATAGAATATGCCACAGATTATATGTGGTTAGTAATAAGATGGAGCCTAGTAAATAAAAGTTGTGCAGCACCCTTAAGGTTAAAAAACGGCGCTTTACATATTATCAAAACGTTATTGTTATCAATGCAGGTAATTAAGACAACCGTCAAAGGGATTTGAGAAAAAGCATTATTTGTGTGTATAAAACGCATGATGTTGGTTTCAAAGAATCTCACAAAAAAGTTTCATTGCACTGCTTTTTATGTCAGTGTCACAATGAAATTATCTTTGTGGTAGGTATTTTTTTTTTTTTTACAATAATTCCACACAGGAGGCCTTGAGGAAAACAATTTCCCTCAGAGCCTTTGTCATCTTTGGGGATGCTGTGTGGAGGGTTTTTTTGAGGAAAGGAAGGAGTGAACTTGGGTCTTGAAGAGGCCCATGTTGAAGGAGGGAGGAAACACAGAGGCCGGCAAATCGTTCCATAGCCGAGCTGTTGAACATAAGAACGAGTCGTAAAAGCGACCAGTTCTAGGTACATACAGTTCTAGCGGTAACTTTTTGCCCTTAATACTCATTTTTTTTAATTCTCATTGGGAAAAAACGCCACAATTTTGAGCATCTATCAATAAATTTAATTCGACCAAAATTAAATTTTATTAAAACATTTTGATCTTTTTAAAAAAAAATATGCCCCTTTTCTCAAAATCTACTAATATGAACAAAAAATTAATAATCATTGAAAAACTTTATTGCTTTATTCTACTCATTTATTATAAATCGGAAAGGTTTTTAAATTTAAAAAAAAACCATTTAAATAAAAACTCACAGTCAGAAAGCTTTATGAAATTATAGTTTATTCACTTTATTACTTTGTAACCCACCTCTCATAATGTAATAAACCACGTAAATTTTCTAACATTAAAATGCTTTTTTTTCACAAAATGGTCGAAAACTCCATACATCATAAAATAAAGTCTTTACATTAATTTACAAACTTAGGAACCGTAAAACCGTAGAAAGGTGAAACCGGTCCATTTATGAGTTCTTGAGTGAAAAAAATAACAGATTTCTTGTTTAAGGACGTTCAAAAAATGATACGTTCAGTTGGTTTATTAAACATAAAATAAAATAAATAGGTTTCTTCTATAACAGTGTTCCATAAGTACACTATACTTAAATGATTTAATTAATAAATAAAACTTACCTTAAGATGGCAACATACTTATTCCAGATATCAAAATGTTACGACAGTCGCAAAAAGAAAACATTTCAATTAGAAATGAATTCATATTTTATGCATCATAAACCAGATAGGGGAACGGGTCATAAAATTGTTCGCAGTAAGAAACTTTCTGGTCGAGCTTTGCTTTACGTAGGTATATTGCTTTATTACGAGGCTGTATGTTTTATTTTATGTACAAGATCATAATAGTACCCATTGACGATGTTCTCCTAAAAACGAAAACGGGAATATTTGTCAAAATGACTGAAGATTTATGTTTATTCAGTAAAAGAAAACAGAGTTTGCTGGTTTTCAATGTTCCCATTTTTATGTTGTTTGTGATATTCTGCGAGAGTGAAGGAAAAAATAATAATAATCAGATTGACAAGTTAAAGCTCTTTTGCGTACCAGTAATTCACAAATTCAGAAAATTATTTTTTTCATTAATTTACCCTAAGATATCAGAAGCATTACTAATAAAATTGAAAAAAAATGTACAGAGGTGAATGAAAGTACAGTTTTTATAATTAAAATTCTGATTGACTATAAAGCATAAATGCTTATTTATTATTCAAAAAGATTGCAGCTTAAAATCTGAAGAAATTCAAATATTAATAATTTTCAATAGAAGTATGAGATCGTTTGAAAATGCCGCTTTCTAATGAGGTATTGGTGCCTTAATTAGCAGAGTGTTACTCCCAGATAGATAAGAGGTTCTGAGTTCGAACCTCGGTCATGACCATTGTTCTTTTTAGTTTCTGACTTTTTTCTGTTTCATATTTGTGTTTTAGATTATTAAAATTATTTACAAAAAGACACCGAAAATATAATGCTTAGGTTACTACCGAGACTCGAAACCGGAACCTCCACACATTACCCGGGCGCGGTGCGTCTATCAATTCCGCCACCCCAACCGATTCATCCTACGGAATTGACAAATGCGCCACGCCTGGATATTTTGAAGGTTCGGGAGGTTCGAGTCTCGCTCACAACCTATTTTTATTTTCTATTTGTTTTCAATTTTCATATTCTTTGAAGATTTTAAATATTCTTCCAGTAACTAATATTTTGTAATCAAAACTAGATATTACCCATGAAAACAAACAATGTTACTTGACCTTTCAAGAAAAATAACACATGTTGCTTTAATCCACCTATTTCAAAAACGTAAAATAATATCTACTGAAATACAGCATAGGTTCCGATTTTACAAAGTTCACATTCGTACGTACTCACCTACGTACTCACAAAAAAGTGTTGTTTTCATTGTAGAATTACGAGTTGCTGTTTTTTAATAATTCGTTCCCTAAATATATTTTTACACTTTCGAAATTTCAAAAACGAAAGAGATCTCGAGTCAATAATTGTATGGCATATTACTCCTCGTTATCGAATTCTAATATTTCGTTATAATGAGTAAATATTTACTCTGTTCAATGAGATTCACTTAGGAGACCTGAATTATTAAAAGTGTTGTTATTCTAAAACAAGTCTCAGAGGGTTTCAAAATTTTCATATTTTTTCCTTCCTTAGAATCTTAACCAATCAAGTGTAGTCTTACTTCGAAATGTGTACACTGCCACTCCGTGGCAAATCAGCGAACTCTGGAAAAGCAGTGAAATAAAAAAAAATTAAAAGCCCAGCTGGATGCAAAATAATAAAGTAAAAATATAATTTTAAAAACCTAAATGCTGTGCTTTCACTAATTGCAGGTAGCATATTGTTATTTTTTTCTTTGCGTAAAAAAATGAGATTTTCAAGTAATAAAGGTTTTTTAGAACATTAAAACTGTTAATCAACTCAACATATTTTGAGCAATTCTTACAATACTTTTTTTTAATTAAATTTACTTATTATATTAATACTCTTTACGACAGTCGTCGAGTGATATTTGTGAGTAACTCAAGAACCAACATCACAAAACTCAGACCTAACCACATACATAGCTTGTTCAAAAGAAAAGGTGAATTTTGAATTTTCGCGGGCTGTGTACATTTGATTTTCGTTCTTCAATTTTTTACTTTAAAAAAAAAAAGGATCAAAGTAAAAAAATCGAAGAACACACAAAAACGTGACTAACCTTTCCAGTTGTCAAAAACAAACCACTAATCCAAAATGGTTGATAATGCTAACATATGATAAACATATGTGTACCAACATAACAAAAAAAAAATGATAACCGAATGTACACAGCCCGTGAAAATTCAAAATTCACCTTTTCTTTTGAACAGGCCTCGTACATATATTTAAAATATATTATTGCGCAACGCAGAAACTTTACCCTCAAACTCTCAAGACTCAAACTCAAGTATTTATTCCACTATTCTATGGAGCCGTCAATTATTTTTTCCAATATTAAAGAAGTGATGATTCGAAACAAAAAAATTGCCAGGTTTTTGTTGAAATGTCTTTTGAAACATATGAGCTTTTTCAAAGATTATAGTTTCGCCTCAACTTTTTATACGAACATGGCCTTTGTAACGCAATTTCGATACAAGTATGGGACAGCGACCGTTTTAACCCTAATTTAGGCAATCTTTATTTATCTTTCTTACATTCGGTCGCGAAATAAAATTCTGGCTTCAATGGTCTTACAAAGTAATACTTTTTTTTTGAAAATGTATTTCAGAAACAGTTTTTTTCAGAATCGAAAATCATAACTTTTTTAACTTCAGCCTCAAAACAGCTCCAGGACTCTAAAGAAATAAACACACATTAAAAAAAATATCTGAGCAAAATAAACTATGTAAAAATAATAGTAAAACCAATTCTGGACAAGATGTTTCCAGTGACCTGCTCCTTGGTTTATCTCCCACTCCAACACCTAAATATGTCGATTTTTATGAACTCGTGAAAAATCACGGAATGTAACTTGACTTGCCAAAAAAACTATAAGTTTCTTTAATCCACCATTTCAAATACAGAATAATTTCTGAAAAAATGCACTGTAGGTAGGTACTTTATTAGTTGCATCAGTTTGAATTTTGAAGAGATCACACACGTGCAGTCGTTTGTTCTCACAAAGTTAATTATTTATGGTTAATGTATCCCAACTCAAACTAAAAAAATCAACATGAAAAACATTCATGTCCCTTTCACTATTTTGCCGCTGGGCAAAAAAAAAAACTACATAAGAAGATTCACAGAAAAAAACACGAAGTTCCCTCTAAGCATTGCTTACAGGGCAGTACTATGTATACAACTCGTGGTCCCGCTATTTCTCTATTACATTACTCCCTCTCAACACTTACTTCCAACACTAATCGATTTGGGCAACCACAGATCACCAATCAAGCGTTTTTTTTTATTTATTATAATTGGTATTATAGCGTACTTATAGCTTGTTTTTAAAAACGCGACAAGCTAAGCACGCACGTTTCTTTCAAGTTTTTTTTGTCTAAATAAATTAAGAATTACATATTCGTAAAAAGCATTTACTTTGTGGTTTACCATATTTATAAATAGAACACATACACTTTGTTTTTAACAAATAAACTGGTTATAAACAAAGTGGATGTGTTCTATTTATAAATTAAGAATTATTTCTATCAGAAAGGACAGTAAAGTTATATGCATTTTGTGTACATAATGTGAAAAAATATGCACTTGACTCATTGTGCTTTTTAAAGAATACATCTATTAACCTTTGAGTAACATTCTTTCGATAATCAATCTCAAAATGTTGCTAATACAATAATAAAGTACAAGTTCGAGTATTAAAAGTCGATATTCATAATATATTAGTCCGTAAAAATTGTAAAAGGTTCTTTGAAGGCACGCGATCACAAAAGGTGGAAGTATGCCACTATAACATTCATCAATTTTTTGAAACTTACTCTATATTAAACTCGCCGCGAGCAGCCAGCAGCCAGCAGCCAGCAGCAATTCTGGCCTAAGCCGGCTTTAGTCGAGTGGCACGGAGACTTACGTCTGTGATATGCCGCGTGTGAACGCCGCTCAGCCGGAGAATTTAGGCGAAGGGGGTTTAGCTTCGCAAGGATAGGTGTCAGGGAATAGACTCCTTTTTTCCTATTTGAAAGTTTTCAGATTTTAGTATATTGGCTCGTTGCCGTATATTCTTTATTCTTCTGTATGGGATGGAATATTGTTAAGTTTTTTTATTTGTCATTATGAAATGAATTATTACATAATGGATTTTTTTCTGCCCCATCTTAGGAATATTGACTCAATATATACTTAGATACAGTTTTGAGATAAGGGATGATAACTTTGGATACACTCGTATGTATGTTTACGAAGTCACATCACGAACAGATAGGGCATCTAAAATATCGCCAGAATGGCCCGAAATAAAGAATTGTATCAGATTTGAAAACAGTTAAACGTCAATGTATTTGTCGATCGGATCAATAATTTCTGCGCAAGTGAATGAAAAAAGAAGCCGAGGGCATCTCAGAAAGATGTGAAACAATCAGAATAATCTTATTGATGAATTTGGGTGAATCAAGGATCGTGCTTAAGGATAATGGTTGTTCATAAGTATCTACTCATTAGGGGAAATGTAATGTGTGTAATATATGTTATTTAGGTTCATTTCGCTATGCTCATTGGCTTTGAGTGACAAAAAATCATGAAAAACCTATGAGTGTAAATAAATTTCATTGCTGGAAAGACAAAAGGGCTTAAGCGACACTTTGGTAAAAAAATAGTTGAATATGCAGTTTTGATCAGTTCTTTTTTTTGCATTGAATGCCCTGACTCTCATTGGATTCTGAATATTTATGTGGCCCTTCAGTCATCTAAAATATATTTACCATTTAGGAGAAGACTTGACTCAAGCGACACAAGTTTGAGACTTTTTGGTTTTTTGTCGCAAGTAACTCAGTGAGAGCATTGAGTAACCGGAGTTTAATTTTTATAGCGCTTTAGCCTTTTTGAATTTCCGGCGAAGATATTGTTTTTTGATTTCGTAAGAAATATTTTACAAAAGCACTCTTTTGTTTTAAAATATTGTAAAATAAATTAAAGCTTAATTTTCACTTTTCGTTTCGGCTGTAACAGGTGTGTTAAAAATACTGTGTAATCAAACTCCGGTTTGAAAATCCCGGAACACAAAAAACCTTTACCACGAAAGTATCAATTTATGCTATAATAATTGATAATACTAAAAAGTAATATTATTGAAACAGAATTTCCTAATTGAAACTTTAACTTTATGTTATGAGTTCAACGTATTATCAACAATTGTTTAAGTCTGATTATTTAGCGCAGAGGTTCCCAAACTTTTTTGTCCCGTAGACCACTTGTCGAGTTTTTCTGTTTTGTATAGACCCCCTGCTTTCCTAGTATTGATTTTTTTTAGCGTTGGGAAAAACTTCAAAGTTTTGTGAACGCTTCAGGAACTGCTAGTTCTTTGAAATGAACCCTTCGCGGTGAACACTTCAATTGTAGTCGAACTCGTCAAAAAATAGTACTGGTCGGCAGAGATCCCAAATCGAAAAGTGCTAGCAAATCAACAAAAATTCCTCTCCGAAAAAAAGCACTAGTCGGTAGAGATTTGAAATCGAAAAGTACTAGCAAATCGGCAAAATATCTTCCACAAAAAAATTATTATTATTATTAATATAAATAGGGAATTGAAGTCCATTATAAGACAGTATTACGTAAGAACCTACATAGGTACTATCTGTGAGGTGGATTATTAAATTTGCAGGAAGCCAACATTTTGGTGACGGCTTGCCTAAATGGAATCCACTACCGTGGACCCCCATTTACGTCTCATGCACCCCCAATTTTTTTTCCATTGACGTGGACCCCTTGCAGGTCGGAATCGACCCCTGGTGGTCGATATAGACCACTTTGGGAATGACTCATTTAGCGGTTTAATTAAAATTTCCCTGCAAAATACTAAAATCTATTAAAATACGTGAGCCAAAGTAATTCTACATAAGAACATAATAACGTCCATTCATTTGTCAATAGCGGTATCGCATCGGGGAATTATAAGGCCCCTATGGCGAATAATTAATCTCAAGTGACCTAAATTTGCCATGTATAAGCCGGGTCAGTGGTTAGTAGGGTGTAGAAGTTATAATGTTTGTATATTTATATGTATGGATTTGTGTACATTGTTTGTATATTATAGTATTTAATTCATGGTAATTGTGAACGAATTCAAAAGGATTATTGAAAAGTTGCAAGCTAACTGGAGTTATATATATCCGTGTTCCCAAATGTATTCATATTTCATAGCATACCGAGACTGTGTTTTAAGTTGCGTGAACTAGTGGGTGTCGATTTTTCAAACGATCCGTGAAAAAATAATTGAAACCGTTGCTTAAGTTTTCGCTCAGTAATCTTGTTAGCAAAAAATTAAAAGGCATGTGAAAGAAAAAATTTGTGCTCTATGAAAAAATTCAATTTTCCGCCAAATATTCAAACATCTAAAAAAAAAACTTTTTTTTATTGAAATGATTTATGTTGTGTTGTACAGTTTCGTTACCTCGCTTAATGAATTCGTTTTAATTTCCAATTAAGTATAATGTTATTTTAAACATATCGTATGGCCTTTACTGCCAATTCGCGACAGTCAACTCTTAGATCGGCAATGTCATCGGCTATCGGAAGGTTGAAAGAACCAAAGCGCACACCAGACACTAAGTTCGGAGAGCGCGCCTTCGGAGTGTCAGGTCCTAAAGCCTGGAATGGACTACCACATGATCTGAGAGTAATAAAAGACTCAACAGAGTTCAGAGCCAAACTCAAAACTCATTTTTTCAGAAAATCATATCCATAATCAAGATGTAACAAGCCCAATAGAACCAAGAAAACTTTTCAGACTCTCATTCCTTAAATTCATTAGAAGATTATCACCATTATCTGTTCTTCACTACGAAAAATTAAAAATACCTCCGATATACTTTTTTTTAAATTTGCCCTCATGCCCTAAAAATGAAAAATAATAATAAAGAAATATTAAAAAAAAGAAACAAAATAAAAAATAAATAAAAATTTAAGTTATTCTAAATTTTAAGTTATTATGATATTGGTGATTGTGTCCTGCCAGAAGTGACCTGCCAGGTAAGTATGATGCTGTATATTTATATAAACTAAGAATTAATATTAAGTAGAATTAAGATTTGTACAGCGCCCTTGAGGTGATTTTTTCACAAAAACGGCGCTATACAAATTATCCAAATATTATTATTATTATTATTAATATTCTATATAGTTATATCGTATGTATTTTCAATGTTATTTTTTATGCATTTTGTTTTGTTCTCGGTCTATTTTAAAAGGTGACAACTAAACTTATTTAGTACTTTAATATACAGACTCGTAGTTGAAAATTTTAATATTCTAGACCGTTAATTAGATAACGTTATCCTTCACCTCTTCAACTTTATAACTCTACCCTCCCTTACAATCTCAATCCTAAACAATAACGAAAATATGCCACCCACGGACAGCGATACCTTGTAAAAAACAATAAAATTTTATTACTACATGTCTTCTTTATTGAAACAACTCACAGATAATACACTAAAGATATACATATTTTGCAGAATTTAACAACACCAAACATAAACGTGCAACACTTATACCAAATAGATGATCTATTTTTTTATATATCCAAATAGGATTTTTACTATCCGATCATATTTTTTTGTATTCATAATTTAATCCACTTAAAATAACTAAAGCACTTTAAACAAAACACGTGGACACCTCAGCACTGGTCCACTTAGTGGGTTTTTTCCGAAACACTATTCATATTAATGGTTTTTAAGTTTTTTTTTGAGAACTCTTTTTTAATTTTTAGGTTTCTTAATTTTATTTTAGCAATAATTACTATTATTTTAAATAAAATAAAAAAAATTTAGTTAAAAGTTCTGCTAGGTAATTATTTTTACGCGTGAGCTGTTTCGCCTTCTCAACGGCATTATCAAACAGTTTGATAATGCCCTCAGAAGGCGAAATAGCTGTCACGCGTAAAAATAATTACCCAGCAGAACTTTTAACAAAAAATTATTTATAAATCCATTTACAGTACTTACATATTATTTCTACAGTTAACATGATCACAAATAAAATGCCACAGCTCACTAAAGGCTCTGGTTTTATATTTAAATATTGTTTTAATATATTTATCACTTATTTTTGTGTTGCATGTATCTGTTAGTTATTGTATACTTAATATGGAAGTTATATTTTTTGTATTATCTTTAAATCTACTTAAATTACCTATAAACTGCTTAGAAATAAAATAATAAGGAACGCATACTCAACAGTAGAAAAACAAATTAAGCAGTACCTTTTTTTATATTTACACAAAAAAATGTATTGTGTAAAAAAATTTCATTTTTCAATTAATTATATGATGCCAAACCACATAGTGATTACATTCTATAAAAATATTTTATTTTGCTTTATCTATTAACTGCAAAAGATGTGAATATTTATTGTTTACGCTACACATTATATGCTTGTCATTCAAGAGCTCCATAAGTGTAACTTGATAAATTACAAATGCAAATAATCTTGAGGTCAATACATTGAACTAGGTCAACGTCAATAAGGTTCCTCCACACAAAACCAAAAATATAATTTAAAGAAGTTATTTGGTGCCCAATAAATGTAATTAGTTGTTGTGTAATTAGAGTTGACCCAAACAACACAAACTTAGGATTGTGTATGTTGGTAGATATTTATATACTTTCGACAGACACAGCAGTTTGTCTTGCTTGCGCCAATTTATTATTATTAACGAAAAAACAACGTTTTATTTGATTGTTGAATTTGAATATTAAAAAAGTTTTATAGTGTATGAATTTATTATAAGTATTAAAAATAATAAAAAATAAATCCCTAGAATTTTGTTTTTTGTACTCATAACGAGTTAAAACTTTGAATAAATGTTTGCTGATTGATTTGACTATTTTTTATAATACTGAATGCTGTGGAAATGAGATCTTTGAGACGTATGTGCGGTAGAACTATGTATGACCGTGTTAAAAATGTAGATATCCGGAAAGAATTTAAGGCTGATGTAAGCGCAGTGAATAGGATCAAGAATGGGAAGCTCAGATGGTTTGGGCATTTAGAGCGAATGAACGAAGAAAGGATTGTGGAAAGAATATATGATGCGAAAGTGAATAGAAGAAGAAGTCGAGGACGCCCGATAAAGACATGGCACGATCAAGTAAATCAAATACTTGAATCGGGTCATGAGTCAGAATAACAGAAAAGTATGTATTAGACCAGTGATTCCCAAAGTGGTCTATATCGACCCCTTGGGGTCAATTCCGACCTGCGAGGGGTCCACGTCAATGAAAAAAAAAATGGGGGGTGCATGAGACGCAAATGGGGGTCCACGAGAGTAGATTACATTTAGGCAGGCCGTCACTAAATTGTTGGCTTCCCGCAAATGTAATAATCCACCTCACAGATAGTACCTTACGTAATACTCTCTTATAATAGACATTAATTCCCTAATTATTTTAATTATAATATTTTTTTGTTGATTTGCTAGTACTTTTCGATTTCAAATCTCTACCGACTAGTGCTTTTTTTTTCGGAGAGAAATTTTTGTTGATTTGCTAGCACTTTTCGATTCGAGATCTCTACCAACTAGTACTATTTTTTGGCGAGTTCGACTTCAATTAAAGTGTTCATCGCGAAAGGTTTATTTCAAAGAATTAGCAGTTGCTGAAGCGTTCACAAAACTTTGAAGTTTTTCCCAACGCTAAAAAAAAAAGAATATTAGGAAAGCAGGGGGTCTACACAAAACAAAAAAAATCGGCAAGTGGTCTACGGGACAAAAAAGTTTGGGAACCTCTGTATTAGACGATGTATGAATGTGAACGAAGCAAAGAGTGTGTGCCAATACAGAGCTGTATGGTGTTCAGTCCTCTCTACCTACCCCTGCGGAGAAACAGGACGTGATGTTTAGTTTTCTGGTTTAGTATGTGACAGTTTATAGCAAAGTCACATTATTATTCTCTAGTCGTGATGTTTTCATGCTTTAATAGTTATGATTTTGTACAGAAAAGGCACTCTAATCGAACGCAACTTGCGATCTTACCCTGCTTTTCCAACTATCTTCTTGGCCTGTAGTTTGCCCCAGTAACAGTTTTTATTATTATACTCTTTATTGTCAATCATTGAAATAGTACGTGTTGCAGTATTCATCAAGTAATAACTGTGAACTGGATATAAGCTGCAATTCTTTTTTCTTGTGGAAAAAAATTATAGAATATTATTTTTTTACATTTTTAATACCATCTTCGAGCATTATAGAGAGAGTGATAGTGACGTGATCTAGTTTAAAATCTTATGGAGCTCTATATCACTTAGAATCGGGCCTGACTTCAAGAAACACAACATAAAACCTCGAAAATGGATTCTACAAAAGTAAATACTGAGAAAAAAAAGTTGATTGGACCTTTTCATTACTGTAAAGTAAATTTAATTTTTACCTTCAAAATGAAAATTTTAAGCATATAAACTGTCATTTTAACGTTGTTCTGCAGCAGTTGAAAAAACTTATACTCATATACAAAATACTTGGTTTTATATGCATAACCTAGTAAAAAAATATCTGATTATACTTAAAGGCTTATTTCATTATTCCAGCATATATCTACGTACTTTGTCACAGAAAGTTTTTCAAATTTGAAGGGTTATTCCCTGGTGCCTTTCCTTTTTAGATTATTATCAACAACGTGTTGTTATATTTTTCCTTGTTACAAAGGTAACATTACTTCCATTGTTATTTCCCTATTAACAGGCGTCGGTATGCCCACCATCAGACTGGTTTAAAGTACGTCCTTATCTGAATCGTGAAAAGGCTCTAAATAGACTCTGGAATTTAACATTCGATTAGGTATAATTTGCCATTCAGGACCTCTAGAACATACAAATGTGGAAATAAGAATCCGTAAATGAAAAACTTTATAATTGGTGAGCAGAAAATGAGAGAAATAAGATTTAGAGAATGTGGTAAATCATTGCAAGTTTTAATCATATACGAGGCCTGTTCAAAAGAAAAGGAGAATTTTGAATTTTTGCGGGCTGTGTACATTCGATTATCGATTTTTTTTTGTTATGTCGGTACACATATGTTTATCATATGTTGGCATTATCTTCCATTTTGGATTAGTGGTTTGTTTTTGATAACTGGAAAGGTTAGTCACGTTTTTTTTTGTTCTTCGATTTTTAAGATTTTTAAGTCCTCTCGCACCCTGGAAATGAAATTCCAAGAAGAGCGCCGATTCTCTGAAATATCAAGAAGTCATGAGTGGGCAATAGAGTAATGGGTCTGCCTAATAGCAAATGTGCAGGCGTGAGAGCAACCGGATCGTTAGGATCAGATGACAGTGAGCAAAGTGCCCAGCTTCCGGGACGTGGTAGTCCTGACGCGGGTCAGTTGGCTCGGCCAAACTGCCTGCGCTCCCCGTCGTTACGGGTAATGGTGCGAGCAAAGTATATTCGGCTTCCGGGATATTGATAGTCCCCGGGTGAGGATACTGATTACCCCCCCGGGTCAGGGATACTGATTGTCCCCACGGGTCAGGGATACTGATTGTCCCATTGTTCCCACGGGTCAGGACTACTGATTGTCCCCACGGGTCAGGGATACTGATTGTCCCATTGTTCCCACGGGTCAGGACTACTGATTGTCCCCACGGGTCAGGGATACTGATTGTCCCATTGTTCCCACGGGTCAGGACTACTGATTGTCCCCACGGGTCAGTTGGCCAAACTGCCCGCGTTCCTCGTCGCCACGAGTAATGTTTCTTGAGCTCGTAGCCACGAACAAGAAATACATGGCACGATGTGCCTGGCCCGGCCAAATACTGGCATGCTAATAGATGCACGCCAAGTTGGCTCACAGAGGCTACGTAAGATCCTAACGGATCGTGATATCCCGTGTATGTAACCATGGACGAGAAAAGGACGTGGTATGTGCCCGCACGTGTGATAACGCGACAAAGAAGGCCTAGAGGCGATCTTGTGGTAATATCATGATTATGAATTTATTCCACTAATCAAATACTGGCATGCTAATAGATGCACGCCAAGTTGGCCCACAGAGGCTACGTAAGATCCCAACGGATCGTGATATCCCGTGTATGTAACCATGGACGAGAAAAGGACGTGGTATGTGCCCGCACGTGTGATAACGCGACAAAGAAGGCCTAGAGGCGATCTTGTGGTAATATCATGTTTATGAATTCATTCCACTAATCCAAAAACGATGTGATTTAATAAGAATGACGATACTTAACAAAGTATTATGCAATACGGAACGCTGCGGCGTAATGAAAAATGTAGTACCCGAACAGGTCGTAATAAAAGAATTATCACGTTAAACTAAATAGTTAGCAAGCTAATACGATTCAAAAGGAATGACAATAGGATACAAATATTATGTAATACAGTACGCTGTGGCGTAATGAAATGTAGCGCCTGAACAGTAGAGCCGTCGGAAAAGAATTATCACGTTAAATTGAATAGTTAGCAAACTAATACGGTTCAAAAGGAATGACAATATGATACAAATATTATGTAATACAGTACGCTGTGGCGTAATGAAATGTAGCGCCTGAACAGTAGAGCCGTCGGAAAAGAATTATCACGTTAAATTGAATAGTTAGCAAACTAATACGGTTCAAAAGGACTGACAATATGATACAAATATTATGTAATACAGTACGCTGTGGCGTAATGAAATGTAGCGCCTGAACAGTAGAGCCGTCGGAAAAGAATTATCACGTTAAATTGAATAGTTAGCAAACTAATACGGTTCAAAAGGAATGACAACACGATATAAAAATGTTATGCAATACGGAACCAAAATGCGGATTGAAGAGATATAGCTCCGCCGGAGACGTCCGGTCCGTCTGCGAGTCGAATGGTAAGTGTCGCTACGATGCGGAGTTACGAGATGTATAGCGTCTGAACCGTATGGCCGTCGAAAGGGAAGTGTTATACGATGCGCATAAGGCCGTACGAAAATACCGAGGCTGTCGAATTGGCACCCCTGAATACAAATATTCAGAACTCAGGTTAAGAAACCCGAGCGCAGAAGCGTGACGTTAGCAACATATTCCCACGCGATTAATTGATTACTTTTGTTATTTCCTATTATAAAGTGGTGAATCTTTGAATGTCATTCCAAACTTAAAACACATCTACTTGGGTGTTAAGGACTCAAGGTAACTACGTAACATGTACATAAGTCTTACCCTTGACGATAGGTCGATAAAAAGCGATGTTTTTTTTTTCAAATATTTCTAACCTGACTTCATCTTACCTAAAACTACATATATACGCAGATGATGTCATTTTATTTTAGTTTTGTGTCTGTAAGATTACTGTTAAATTCATCAATACAACACCTAGACTGGTAACGTTCATAAACTAAGAAAAAAATTGTCAACATCACACCAGGATTCGATTCCGCAACCTCCAGAAGTGAACTTTTTTTATCAATTAAAGTTCCAAACAGAAAGCTCAATAGTTTACCTCAGCAAATAATGCTCACTTAAAGATGACACGGGTGGGGTTATTTATTGTATTGAATACCCAAGGGTCTTGAAAAAACTTCAGTTGTAGGAAGAAGGAAACACAAAAGCCGTTAAGTCGTTTCTAACTCAAGATCCCAAGTACAAAAATGAGTCATAAACCATTATACCTGTTCTAAACTTTCAGTAGAGGAATGTGAGGGAAACTCCACTCAGTTTTGTATCAGGCAATGGTTGCATAGATGATCTAGAGCAGTCGTTCCCAAAGTGGTCTATATCTATAGATTCTGACCTGCAAGGGGACACGTCAATGAAAAAAAAAATGGGGGTGCATGAGACGTAAATGGGGTTCCACGAAAGTGGATTACATTTAAACAGGCCGTCACCAAAATGTTGGCTTCCCGCAAACTTCAAAGAACTACTTCTTTTTGCGACAGTTCCAACTTCAATTGAAGTTGGAACTGCCGCAATTTCAAAATACTTCTAACTAGTTCCATTGTGGCGAACTACTTCATTTTGCAGCAGTTCTTATATTTCAATTGAAGTCGGACTTCAATGAAGTACTTTATTCCAAGTACTTCAATAGAAGTTCAACTTCAAAGACTACAAAGAACCAAAGAACTACAAAGATTTGGCGAGAAACTGGTTCTTCCTCAGTTTTATCTTTTTGTCGATTTACTAGTACTTTTTTGGGGAAGATATTTTGTCGATTTGCTAGTACTTTTCGATTTCAAATCTCTACCGACTAGTGCTCTTTTTTTCGTAGAGGATTTTTTGTTGATTTGCTAGCACTTTTCGATTTGAGATCTCTACCGACTAGTACTATTTTTTTGGTTAGTTCGACTTCAATTGAAGTGTTCACCGCGGAGGGTTCATTTAAAAAAACTAGCAGTTCCTGAAGCGTTCGCAAAACTTTTTCCCAACGCTAAAAAAAATCAATAAAAGAAAAGCATGGGGTCTATACAAAACAGAAAAAAATCGGCAAGCAGTCTACGGGACCAAAAAGTTTGGGAAACTCTGATCTAAAGCATAGAACTAGCATTCGTTACATAGACCATCGAATGTATACTGCCATAAAAAAATTCCAACAAAATGAAATGCACAACAAAAAACAACAAAATTTCAACAAATCTCTCCAAAACTACAAAAAATTATTCTTTTTCTTCTTTATATTCCAAAATAAGTCGTTATAAACTAGGAAATTTGAATACTTCCCTTTCAAATTTAATAACACATTTATAAATATTTCAAAGGAGTAACGAGATTCCGAAATGAAAGAGATTTCCTCTAGAGATAACCTTGTTACGATGATTGATATATAATTGTACAAAGCCGCGAAATTCCCGAACCTCATTTTCCCCTTACAAGATGTCAGCTCTTCATTGTGGAAATTCGGTTCATGACATCACACTCGTGACGCATTTTCCGCTAAAGAAAAACCGAAGAAACGTCGATATAAATATTTATATAAATATTTATAAATATATGGTTTTTAAGCTATAAAATAAAATAAAAACCTGCTTGTGTGTTACACCGAAAATCTCGCGCAAGGATGGTTTTATATCTAGTTGACAGATTTAACATGACAGACTAGACGCAACACTGAGTGATTAATTCCAAAATTTGAATAGCTGATTTAACCGTTTTTTTTTTAAATATCTTATTTTCTAAATTTTCTGCTTATGTTTTTAAAATGGAAATAATATGTGTTAGTACTTTTAAAGTTATTTTTTTATTAACTCTATCTATTCACACAAGCAATAGTTTTAGAAATTTTAGCGTATTTACTGGTTAAGTCTAAAAGTAAAACGTCAGAGGATAGGTGAGGCGATGAATTTCAAGTTTTACGCGAGAAATCGTAGTAGAATTTTGGCAAAAAACAAAGTGGGGCTCCGAATAAGGCTGTTCATTATGATAAAAAAATCCGTAAAACTTTTAGAATCCCCCGGATATAATATTATTTCCTAGAATTTAGGGAAAAAGGGAACAAAGACAAACTTCAAATGAACGATGGAAAATGTCTTGGTTCGTGTTGGAACTTTTGATAAACGTAATGTATTATTTGAACAAAGGGAGAGGAATATGCATCAAAGCACAGGGAAACATTTCCTTGAAATTAATTTAGTTTTAGTTTTGTTAAGATAATTCATCATTATAATTATAAATGAAGAAAAAATAAAGAAAGTTTTAAAACTAATCTTTCAATTTTTTTTATTGGATCATTACATTGAAAGAAATAATATGATGCCCAGTCTCATGGAAATTGACAGACAAATGGAAAATTTAGAGTTATTGATAAAAATAATAGGACGCACTCTAAATAAAGACAGAAAAAAATGTGCAAATTTAATGAAGCCGAAATCTCAATGAAAATATTCAATATTTTGACATTATTTTATTTTTATCAGATTGGAGACATTTTACAGTGACTTTAATAGCCTTAGAACTAGTCCGTCATCGATGTTGAAAACCTTTCATAATTAATCTAAATCCAAACGTATAAAAACGTTAATATCTTTGCCGGAGCAAACACAGCGAACATCAAAGTAACTATTATTAAAAGCCAGCTTCGTTGAAACGGACATAATTTAAATGTCAGAAAATGGATTGCGAACCAAAGCGAATATTGTACTCCCAAGTGAATCGAGGCAAATGCTCACACGGTGGTCAGTAGAAAAGCCTCAACGATTCACTAAGGCCAACTCTCAACGAGCAATTACAGATTACGGTTCGTGGAAACAAACTGCTAGAAAAAATTTTACCTGGGGCAATGATAAGAATTGGTGTTTAATACTTAAAAAAATAGCATTTCCATTGAGGTGTGGACCAACTTCATATAGCCAGTAGAAACCACCCGTAGAGACTGTTTCTTCAATATATTCCTGGCTTGGGTAAGTCACTAAATAAACAATAACCATTAGAAGAAATCCTCTTCAGAAATGAAGGTTAGTCCGTGAATATGAAATTTGAACAATATAATCACTTCACAAAAAAAAAAAAATTAAATGTACTCAAAAATCAGTTATATTATGGCTTACCATGTAAAGATTTAATTAAACAAGCTTAGAGTTATTTAATTTGATTTGTAACAAATTAATTATTTCCACTCTCGATCAGTTTCAGATGAATCCCTCCCACGTCGGAACAAAATTAATAAATAACAATTAATTTAGTCTTGAAAATAGCAGTTTTTTTTTACATGAATTTAAAAAAGCTATAGGAAGTCAAATCCCGGTCGCAACGCAATATTTTTATTTTTTTGTTTCACATTCCGTTGAATTATATTATATGAATGTTGACTTTGTTTCGTTAATTAATATTTAAAAAAGCATAAAGCTTTAATAAGTTAATTCTATTTGAAATAAAACAAAAAAGTTTCTAATTTTGAAGAAAGTAACTATTCAGCTGTAAAATTATTTTGAATATTATTGTTACTGTAACAAAAGTAAAATTATAAAGTTAGTTTTATTTCTGATCAAAGTGGTAAAATTAGCCAGTAAAGTATCCACTCCTACAGAAAACGAAATATTTATTAAATTAATCAAAACAAAATTATGTAAAAATTTCCTCTGCTAAAGTACTAATATATTTATTTTAACTGTCGGTCGGCTTCAGGTCGGCTGGTACTAAAATTTTATAAAAAAGTTTTTATTTCGTTCTGACAACTTTCGACTAGAAACCTTAATTTTTTAAAGGTCACAGTAACAATCTTTAATATCCACAACTAAAACGGAAATAAACTGCTTTTCTTAAGAACATGGCTTTTTTCAAATGAAATTGTAATATTTAATACTAACAGCATAATTAAAATTTAGGGACTGGAATTTGAAATATGAATATTTCTTATTGAAAGATAATTATTTGTTTATTCTCAAAGATTTTCTACATTAATGTAAGCCGAAAGATTTTAAGTGTTTGTTTTATTAAAATTCTGAGGACTGAAAAGCTTTGAAAGAAAATGTTTCAGAAAATGTATTGGAATGGAATATTTTTGATGGTAGATGTGTTCTACTATATTAACTTATTCAAATGTGTTTATTAAAAACTCTGGTGGTATAAACAAAAAGGTTCAATTTTATATGAACTTTTTTTTTTCAATGTGATCCTAAAATCTAGGGATCTTTAGCTTTACGATTAATGTGATTTATTACTAAGATTGGGCTTATTGAAATTCGATCTCAATGATTGAAAAATACTTACTAATATAATTTCAAGGGTTTTTCATTTTGTCATTGCGTCTCAAGTGTTTGTTGTGAAGTACCAATACTTGAATTATAAATATTATTGACATACTTCATCGTGTTGTAGTTTTTTTTAATAGATTTACAAAATATATACGAAAAATATTAGAAAACGCTCTAATCACGACGCTTTAAAATATTGAAAAATCGAAAAATCTGGAACATATTATAATTATGATTTAATAAAACAAATTTATAACTTCTTTTTTTGTTTTATTAAATCATTAAAATGGAATTCCACCACGAATTAACAGTTTCAAAATTAGAAATAATATTATAATTAGGTACTTGTTTTGAATCGTTGAAATTTTTAAAAAAAATTTTGTTGCTTACATTTTAAAAAGAAAGAAAAAACGTAGTACAGAGAAAAAAGTATTAAAATAAAATAAGAAACATAATTAAAATATGTTTAAAACCAGTGCGTGGATATACTTAGAATTAGTTCAAAGCAGTGTAACTTCACTTATTTCGGAATGTACATATGTGTATTATACGAGTATCTATATACCTATATGTATTTTATTTTTTACCAAATCAAGAAAGTTATTGCAGTAGGCTTTGTATAGTGATAACAATATAGGTAGTAATACAAAATAAAGTAATATGAAAACATTTATAGATAAAACAGTAACTTCTTTTTCGGGTGGTAAGAAAAAGTTAATATTTAATTAAAAAAGCAATAAGAAGAAAAAAAACGAAATGAATTGAAAAATAAAAGTATGGAATTTCAAATTAAACCAAAAATGGTAATTCTTATGTATCACATGATTTTTTTTCTGTTTGGTGTATTTATATGTTTGCTTGTTATTTTTATTTTGTTATGAAAAAATACATATTTGCAGGAATACATATATATTGCATATAAGTTAGTTGTAAAATTAAGAACTTGAACGGTCATAGTATGAAAAGGTTAGTTTCTTTGGTTTTTATAAAAAAATTATACGTGGTTTTGGTAAGGATAAAATATTATTGTATTTATATTAAACAGCGGCTTGTTAAATTACGTTTGGGAAAAAGAGGGCACTTTTAGCCATTAAAAAAATTCAGCCAGGGTCATGATCTGTGTGTCTATGACCGAAACTTTTGTTGAAATACATTTCCACAGAGAGATTATAAAATGTCTTCTTCAGCAACCTTTTCCCAGTACATGTTTACTGTAGTGCTATTTCGTTTGCATCTTTTATTCGTACTACTGAGAAGTCGTCGCTTTTCCGAGGTAAAATTTTACCGTCTTTTGTCCAAATATATTTGTATCTAAGGGATTTAGTAGACTTGGTTGGATTTAGTAGACAAGAGAAGGCGTTTGTTTGCCATGGTTAATTTTTCACTGTAGGATTTCTTTTTTGGGCAATCCGAGTACTTTGGACTGAAAATGCCTTTGATTTGTTTTGTTTAATACCTCTGTTATTTGATTCTTTCGAATTGCATTGCGTATTTTTATTTTTTTAGTTTGTAGTGGTAGTATTTTATGGAGTTATTTTTTAATTAGTCATTGCATTCTAAATTCTTCATCAAAAGTTCAATTGGAGTTTGTATCTCTTCGTTATTGTTTATAGTAATTCCTTGAATTTCAATTGATGTCACTAACGAGTTCTGTTACAAATATTTTAAGAGTTTGATTTTTGTACTGCATGTCTTCTATCATTGCATATTTTGTTGTGACCTTTTGTTTTTTTAGGTCATTTTCAAAATCATCAATTTTGCCAGAGCAGAATTCCACGTTCTTGACAAGGCCGTGGATTTCTCCCTTTATGTCCAAAAATATTTTATTAAAATCATCTTTCAGGTTTTTTTTTATTTGATGATGTATCCTCTCGATCATTGTTTGAATCAAGTGTCATTTTAAATTTTTGGTCCATTATGGTTTTTTGGCATATTTTTTTTTTTAGTTTTATTATATTTGAATTATTTAACGATAACTTATATTAATTTATGAATAAGGGTGACACATATCAACAAAATATTATTTGAGATGGCGGGGCTCAGTACAAGTTATTGTGTTAAATCGATAGATGGGGTATAATACAATAACTTTTTAACGTATTCTTCTTAAAAATTGTTATTTATTTTTTATGTACCTACGTTGAACCAATTAAGCAATCATAAAAATAAAATAAAAATTCAATGATTGAATTTCACTCGCTCGTTTTGAAAAAATCATTTTTAAACTTTGGACTACATGAAGCAGATATGGTATTGTCCAGGGGATAAATATTATTTATTATGTACCTGAGAATGTTGAAGAAGAAGTAAAAAAAATGAATTGGCGCACCACAGGTATTTTTTTTAATAGATTCAGAAATGTAAAGGTTATCTCCTAGAGTAAATAAAGATAGGGAATAAAAACTAACATTATTCAAATTTGTATTCTATTGATATTATAAAACCGATATCTGTACGTCATACAGTCTGTAATATAATAAAGGATCATATGGTGTATTAACATTAAACCCGTGAACGTAGGATATACCCATCTTAAGCCTACCCTTCTTTGATAAACTTTGCATCAACCTTCATTCAAAATGACAAACATAACGCCAGCTGGTTTCATACACACTATTAGGCTGCTCGCAATGCAACCTGCGAGTGACGCCCTGACAGAATAATTAAGGGGTGCTGACAGGTTGCAAATTGCCATCCAACCAAGGTATTTATTTATGTTTCTTTGGTGTTAATAATATATTGCATGACGAAAAGCCAGTTTTCATTTTTGAAGCAAAATATACAAGTGTCTCGTTGAAGTGTAAAATCTGTTTTGATAACACTGAATTAGAAGGCATTTATTTAAAATAAAAATAGCGCATATCTCAGTGAGACATGATAGGTCCCCATACTAGTCAATTCTTGTTACGATTAAATAAAAATTCCAATTTTTAATAGAAAATGTAATTGTTTATTTGCCTTAATACTTTTATGTTATTATTTTAAAAATTTGCTCAATATGTTATAATAAACATCTTAATTCAGACGACTTTTCAAGGCAGCCGATAAAAGTTGTGATGTTTATTATATTTATATATATAATGAACATACATATAAACATACCTTTCATATACCAACGAGAACTACTCGATTTAAAATTCTATTTAGTTGTAACATCAGGACTGAGCCTTTCAGATACTCGCTTGTACCTAGATTGCACGAAGATTTTAATACATACGCACGTTGGTAATACATACAGTGGCTGATGTATTTAACTGCATGGAATGTAGATACAAGAAAGCTATAACATCATACATCTTCAATCAATAAAACAATATTTTTTTCATGTATTTAAATACTATTTTTTACTACTCTACAACTCTTCTTTATTTTGTTTGTGTACATAATTTTCATTTTTTCACTATCAATTGTAAACCTTTAATGTAAAAGCCCTCACGGGCGAATACAATAATAAAAAAAAAATGAAAAAAGTATTAAGCGAATTTAAATAGTGGAAATCCAAAAAATCAATGGTAAGGTGGTGTGAATTTTAGATTTTTTTCGCGATGCAAAGATAAGATCACCGATATGGAGGACCGTTAAGGTGATTCTTATTTTAGCGCAGTCTCCAATCAGAGTTTGGCTGTTATTAGAGCAATATTGTCTACTGAGATTAGTTTTTGACTGAAACAACAGTTGACCCAGTCAACCTAAGCCTTTGTTAATGTTCTTTCAATAATCAATATTATAAAGTAGCGTAAAGACTTTAATTTTAAAATATATTGCATTTCCCTTAGTAACAATTTTGGGTCTCTGGTTTATCGTAGAGTTCAAAGGGGTCTTAAAAACCAAATGGTTTAAGAATTCTACTCACAAAACCAAACTTATTAAAAATTAATTTCTTAAAAAACGTCTTTAATTGGCTTTTTTCGGTTTTCTCCTTACTTGTATCTTTACAACTAAATTTCCTTACTGTCTACTGAAAACTATAAACTCGTTGTCATAAAATATTTATTGTTCTTTTGTTATTTGTTATTTTTACACTGTTTGCATTTTTCGAATCGTTCACTTGTAATACTTGAATATTAATGTTTTTAAGTACCAACACGTTAACTGTCCTTAATACAATTTCCTTTTCTGCGTTTTAACAAATTTGTTAATATGAATTCATACTTTTGATCTGGATTTTTAGACACTTGTTTTTTTTTTTTAATCTGTCGATGTACACATGAACTGTAATACTCATATCTGAACCTTTTCTCTCATGATTTATGTTAACGATCATTATTCTGGATAGTTTTGGTTAGTATACATATTATATATTATTTTCTCGTTGTTAGTTAGTCTCATTAGCTTAATTAATTTAATGTGAAGCGCACCTCAGGTGAAATATGACAAAACTACGTCATATACGTTCACTGTTATTATTAGTATCGCGTGTTTTTTAATGATTACTTCGGTACAATATTGGCTTTTAAAGGGGTTGATGCTTAGATTTACATAAATATTTGAATATATGCTCATCCTCCATGTCTTTTCTATACGTATTTCTTGTTCGTTTGGTAAAAAAAGTAAGAGAAGGTCAAAGTGGGATGTTGAAGTAATTCAACCAGTCAATGGCTGTCAATGGGAGTTACTTGTTTCAGTACAGATATGCCTCTGGAAAACTGGCGGAGGGAAAATTCTCATACGATATAATGTAGAGAAAACCCTGGCAGCTCAGTAGTCAAGTTCACGATAAGTTGCTGGTTTTTCACGTTCAATATCTGCCACTAGATTTTGTAACTGAAGCAGACTTTCGCCTTCGGTCTAAAAGGGTCCCCTACATGTGAGTCGGTTGGCCGAAAGGTTTTTCTGGTCCTTCTCACTTCATTCAGGCCATCAACACCCACTCATAACAGTCTAACCTAACCCAAAATAACAAAAGTCAACGCAACCAAAATACGCACATTGTGAACGTGGATATATGCTTTGGGGACTATATAAGATATTAGACGTGAACCTACGGATATTGAAATGAAATCTTTGAAGACCTTAGTATTTAATATTTTTGTTGCCATTCTGAAAATACGTAATTTGTTGTATTTCTAAGCAGAAAATAAAACGCAAACGAAAATCAAATTAATAGGATACAAACAAAGAAGTCCATGACAATAAACATTTTTATTCTCAGTACTATGTTACTTTAAAAGCATTCATTCTGATATCTTTCTTGTCTTTGATAAAGAGATGTCACCCAATAAAAAATATTATAATATTTATTCTAGTATACCATATATTATAATATTTATTTTAAAATACTAATCAGTTTGGGAAATTTGTTCCATGATAGCACTGATTTTTTATTGAAACACTAGATGAAACCTTAAATATTTAGTGATCCATGCGTTGACTGAATTTTGAATTGGACACTTAAACTTAGGTTATTGGTGTCTAACCTTAGAGCCGGACTTAGAAAATTTAGCGCTTGGTTCAGAAAACACGAAAAATGATACTTTTTTTGTATATCAAATCAATTTCACGCACCGCTTTGGCTCTTTGAATCTTAGGTTAAATATTCATGTCAATCAAATCATCAATCAACGAATTTTTGTATTTTTGACATTCGAATGGTCTCTGTCAAATGCCAATTTTTGGTATGTTTAAGGATTATAACAATATGTGATTAATTGACAAGCACAGCAACATGACCGTTATACTTGACAGCTAAAAACAATTTTTTCAAAGGTGAAACACACCAAGAAACAGCGTTTAACGGCCACCATTCAAATGTAAAAAAATCAGGACGACGCCGATTGATGATTTGATGAATATAACGACTAGAATAATAATAGAAGCTTGCATAGAGGTGCTTGCTGAAGAAATTTAATAACAAGCTCAACTATTTATGTAAGCCATGGAACCCTAACCCATTTTTTTAAAGAAAGGCAAACATTCTCGTGTTACGAATAACCTGACAGAAGTTTAAAAACTCTTACTACAATCATAATAAACGGAAGATGTTGCTTGTGCAATGATGGAGGCCTGAGCGAGCAGAGGAATTAAACCCACGACGTTCGGGTGGGAATCTGACGCGTTTGTCCACTCAGATACCGACCGTTCTTATTATCGATTACATCAAACATGTTTTTATTGTCGGATCTAATATTAAAAGTTCAGTTGGCATCACTGAAATAAAAAATATTAACATTGTTTTCTATAAAAGTAATACATTTAAAATTGTGTGCATATATATATTTTTTTTTGAATAATGGGTAAAATTTATTATCATTGACACCAGCCAGTTTGCCTTGCAATACAATATGTTTAGTTGGGTTCTCTTTTAAGGCTCTTTTTTATTTTCTATAGTTCACACCGCAGAAGAATCCCAATTGCTCTCAACCGCCTGAAGCCAGTGGGACTATGGTATCCCCGATTGAGGTATGTTGTGAGGCTGAAGGTAGTGTGGATGAAAAAGAGATGGAGAAGATGAAGAGATAATTTGGAAAGTTTCTGGCTATTCCGATATGGTCAGCAAACACGGACTAAAGTAATTTCAAGCAACGTTTTGATTCTGAATGGTGGTCTTTCACCAGGGTGATACTTGGAGTATCTACCACTCTGGAACGTGCCGCAAATAACTGTCTGCCAATTTTTATTTCCGAAAATTCGTATTAAGATTTTCTAGACACTCCCGTTTGTTCATAAAGTCGTTAAATGACATTAAAAAAATTAAAAATTTCTTATTTTTATGTTATATGTATTTTAAAAAAACCAAAATTTAAAATAAAATAGTAATGTTATTTGGATAAATATTTTGGGAAAAAAATGGTAGATCCGGCACTGGATACTCACTACCCATAATATTGAATACTAAACTTTTATATTCTAATGGAAATCAATTGACTTTTTTAGATTCATATGCTGACTGTCGACAGTATAAATAAAGTCAAACCGCTCTTAAAACGATAACGATTCAAAATAGTTGAATGCTTTCCTCGCGCTTAAATTAAATTTGCTTTTCACTTATCTTTGCAATGTAGAATGGATTTTATAGATGAATCGTTGAAAATATGCTTATCGTTTGGTAATTTAAAATTAAGCAATGACTCTACGCACTGTGGAATGCTTTAGAACCGAGCCGACTCATAATTATAAAAGCTGGTTTATTTTGTGTAGATATATCTACAGTGATTTTAATAAAATAGAGATCAATTTGTTTTTGGGGATTTTTTTTTCTTAAAAAAATTATAAGAGTTAAGTAATGAAATATTGAATTACAGAGTGGTAGATACTCTAAGTATCGCCCTGGTGAAAAACTACCATTCACAATCGAAACGTTGCTTGAAATGGCTTTAGCTGTGTTTGGTGACCAGATCTGAAAAGCCAGATACTTCCAAACCTTCCTCTTCCCAATCTCATTTCCCTCCCCACTACCTTCAGCCTCACAACATGCCCTCTTTGGAGATTGGAAAGACGAAGGTTGGGAAGTACCTGGCTATTCAGATCTGGTCACCAAACACGGCTAAAGCCATTTCAAGCAACGTTTCGATTCTGAATGGTAGTTTTTCACTAGGGCGATACTTAGAGTAACTACCACTCTGTAATTCAATATTGCATTACTTAACTCTTATAATTTTTTTCACTTCTAGCCTCACAACATACCCTATTTTGGGATGCCATAGTCTCACTAGCTCTAGACGGTTGGGAGCAGTTGAGGCTCTTGTGCAGTATTCATATAAAAAAATATATAAAAAACATTAAAAATTCCTAATTTTAAATGACAAAATTACAAAATTTAAGTATTGTATTAGAATACTCGCATTTATGTAGCAATTTACATATTGTTGCTACCGAGGTTTAGTTTTAACTAATGATTTTTTTAATAAACATTTTAATTATTTTAATCCCTCAATTAAGCATATCGTCGCTGGAAAGACAAAAGCGCTTAAGCGACATTTTGGTCGAAAATTAGTTAAATATGGAGTTTTGATCATTTTTTTCTGCATCGAATGCTTTAACTCTTGTTTGATTTTTTTACTTTGATGGTCCTTCAGCCATCTAAAATATATTTACCGTTTGGTAGAAGGCTTGACTCTAGCGACACAAGTTTGGGACTTTTTTTAGCCTTTTGTCGCTTCAGATAACTCAGTAAGAGCATTGAGTTTCCTGAGTTAACTTTTTTTTTCAAATCCCACCAGGTACTGGAGACTTGTGAATTTGATTGTAAAACAAACAAAAAACTTGTATAGTAATAATAATATTTGGATGATTTGTATAGCGCCGTTTTTGTGAAAAAACACCTCAAGGGCGCTGTACAGATCTTATTTTCTATTATTGCATATTAATTCCTAGATTAAATAAGAAAATATAAAGAAACATACTTACCTGGCAGGTCCCATCAGATAGATACACTTACTAACATTAAATTATAATTGTGATTATTTTATTTATTTCCAATTTAGGGCATGGGTGCGAAATTAGAAAATGAACTTTCTGAATTTGTCGTATTGTACAGGATTTGGTTAAAACTTGAATATCTAAAGGTGATTCGTTGAGAGACAGATTATGTTGAGATTCTTTGAATAAATTTAAGGATATGAGTGTCTGAAAAGGTAAGTTTTCAGTTTGGACCGAAATTCTGGTGGCCTCGTTATACATCTTAGAGTTCTGGAGGGAGTTTTTTTTATCTTCGGCCCCGAAACTCCGAAAGCGCGATCTCCAAAATTAGTATTTGTATATTCCATTATGAAAATAGTAAAAAGTTTTACAAATAGAACACAAAAACATAAAAAATAAGTAAACCGTGCATTCCCCCTTTAGATTGTCGTTTTACGGGCACTGAAAACGAACCGCAATTCGTTGAAATGTTGAGTGATAGCTTCTAGAATGCATAACCTATTTTTAGTTGCTGACGTCGAACTTCTTTTCGAGATGGTTGGCCAAGGTTATTGACAGTAAAGGGTTGAACAAATACTACTGACAGCACAATAATATAACAATTTTTTTTGAGTTTATGTTTTACCTTATCTACAAAAAATACAAATATTTTGTAGGCCTAGCATCCAAAATGGCGTTTAATACAAGCAATACTGCACATGATTTATATGTAAATTCTACACGGGCAGTTGGAAAATGTCTAAGGTTTTGAGTGAATAATTTTTTAACCTGTTATCTTTTAAATTCTATAAAAAACAAACTAAAATGTCAGTAAAATGTGCAGTTTGAAAACCAGCGCAGCCATTTTGGAACGTTTTACCTAAAATTCTAGTATGAACTTCATAATTATTTTAAAAGATTACTGTTTAAAAACAGCATTTACTAAAAACCTTAGGCATTCGCCTAACTACCTGTATGAAATTAACAGATGTATCATTTGTTTATTGTTTGTATTAGAAAGTCAAAACGTGTAATTTTTTGGGTACTGACCCTTAAAACATGTTTTGAAGTATTTATTTCAAAGCCTACGAAAACGCTTCACCTTCGAAAGGATAAATGAACTTAACGGATTGTATTAATTTTCTGTTTTCGACTGGTATTTCAATGAAAAGTACTTCGAAAAATGTGCGTTATTGTTTTTTTCGGGAATAGTTATCTCCTAAGTGCGATATAATGATAATTTTATATCAGGTAAAGTGCAATGCAATACATTCCATAATTAACGATAACACAAAAAAGCTGAATAACAATACATAAAACAAAAGAGAAAATTATACTTAATTATATGGAATAAAATAATAATAATAAATTCATTAAAATATAAATGTATATGAAGTTAAATTAAAATTTAACATAATAACCACAAATGTTACTAACCGCATTAGAAGAGTTCTCCACGCAGATGACCAAGTTTCCCACAGGTACTATGTTATCTCTAAGGATGTTGTATAGAAGGAATTTTCAAGGAAAACAAGGATTAAACATAAGTCTTGTAGAAACCCATGTTACAAGAAGGAAGAATATTAAAACAGAATAATCCTCCTGGCTTCTGTGCATCTCTCGTGCTTAACAACCGAGCCGTTGATCAGAAATGATTCAGGAAGCGATCAGTGCTATTGCGAAAAAAATTACTCGTATACATACGAGTAAATTGGACGTGCGTTTGGTGCATCTTTCAGCTGTGCACTGATGCTTGAAGAATCAACGATGCAGGTCGTTCATATAATAAAATTGTCAATTATCCAAACAATGTAAAAAATATTCACATTACGTAATATATATGAATAGATAAAAAATAATTTCATTCAAACACCTTTTTTGCTTGCGATTTTGTTTGGATAGAATTTTATAAACGTAAAGATGGATACTAATCACGGAAAAAAAAACATGATTATTAAAAAATGCAGTAAGTAAATGAGTTTCGATTTCACTATGATCAGATGCGTTCTTCTTAAATAAAATTAAAATTCCGAGTTCGAATCTGAATTTTGAATCATTATTTGAATAATTAATATCACAGTGATATCGAGATGACTCAAAACGATAATTTTAATTTATAATTAAGAAATAATAGTTTTATTTTGTACCCTAATGATGCTTAGGCTAAGCGAAACCAGTTAGTCATAAAAATTAAAATAACAGTCGTGGTCGTACAAAAAGTTGTTTTTTTCATTTCTTTAAATACGCCAAACCACAAAGTGATTACTCTCTATTAAAGTGAAATTATTTTTTGTCTTCACATCTTTTTGTTTGCTGGAAAATATAAAAAAAACTACCCACCCCGTTTAATTATGCATTCGATTTATGTGGCCGAATTGTTTTGATATTATACATAATAATGGTAATCTTTATTTATGTCAAAATAGCACAACCTAGAGACATATTTCATATAAATATTCGCTTGACCAGTTGAAGCCAAAGAGATTGAAATGTCATTTGAGCAATAAAAAAGAGAAGACCCTATTATTTTCAACGAATTCCGAATTTGTCTGAGACACAATGTCAAGAACCCATCCTGGCAAATTTATGTCTCTAATTTGCATAATGGCACTGTGAATCGAAGGTTGGAAAATATTCAATCAACTAAAAGCCGAGATTTTTCGGGTTCAAATAAATGATCCTTGAACCATTGATCCTCGATTTGTTTCCGAAGATACGTTTATGTTGGCTTTATTATTTTTCCCTAGAAAAGGTTGGTGCTACTGTTTCAACCTTATGTGACCCAATTTCCTCAAAACGACGAAGCAGTAAAGGAGAATTACTCAAATAGAGGAAGTTCTTCAACTGAAATAAAAATTAGTTCGTCTTATTGAAATTCAATTTGACGAATCGTAAGTCGATATGTTAATTTACTTTTCATTATTCTTCAAATGATTTTTTTATCATTCTTTAAAATTGATTTAATTTTGTACTAGATTGCTTGGAATATTCTCTTTGTAAATATTTATATCGATACCCAAGTTTGTAAGTGTATGAAGCCTAAAAACGACTAAATGTTGAATTCGAATACTTCACAGTTTATGTATTGTTTTTAATTGTTACACACAATGTAACATAATAAATTGTGTTTAGGAAAAATGATAACTGCTCTATACTTTTAAAGATGCACCATTCCTGCAAAAATAAGATAACGGCTTGGGCAGTTTTTTTTTTACACACGGGAATTGACTACCGCGAGACTCATGAAGATGAGGGGAGAGTATTAACAGGTTCGATCCAAGGGATCGGAAACCCAACATTTCCTGAAAGCCTGAAAAGAAAGAGAGAAATGTGTTCTCTCTTATTCATTTGAGTTAGTGACATAATACAACCCTTAAATAATAATTACGACTCGGTGCCCTTTGGAAAAGATGAATGTGTGATCACTGAATTATATTTAATTCATTTTTTGACTTGTTGTACTCTGGAACAAGGATATCGCTATTATTTGTATGCATAACGTACCTGCTGTGTTAAAACATTTTTCGTGAAACAAAACGAAAATGTTTGTAAAATTCATTTTTGAAAATACAGCCTTAAAAGACATATATCGAAAACCAAATTATTTTGTGCATAACACTTGCTCGTATATTTACTTTGTCAAAAAATAAATCACTCTTTAAGCACCCCAACTTATTTCTTATATAAATAGATATGAGTAATAATAATTCTTATATAGATTTTTTTTTAAACATATAAAATATTTGGAACAAATCATTTCGTTATTTTATGTTAACCAATTTTCATTATTTTACAATATTTCACTCTCATAAATCTATTGTTCATATAAAAACATTTTAAAATATTTGCCTTAATGATGACACAAGTAATGCGAAACTAGTTGGCTGGATGAAAAGACTTATTTATTTTAAATCAAATAAAAATCATAAGAATTAGATGTTCAAAAAATAATTAATTTTCAATACAAATAAAATACTTATTTGAGGGCCAGTCTAAAGATGTCCATAACAGAATAAAACTGGTTTAGTCTAAAATAAAGAAATGGGACAATGTCGTTGAGTGTTTTAATCATAATAGGTCTACCGCATACTTTTATACGTAAAATTAAAAGTGACAAAAATGAACACAAAATTAGTTTTGCTAACAAAATTTTTGACGAAAGTTCAATTAACCTAAATAATATTCTGACACTGAGAATAATAATTAAGCACCTAAAGACGATTATTGTGTGTAAATTTAATAAAGGTCTTCATAAAATATTTCTAGGCACAAATAAATTAATTGATGATGACAAGAATCTGGACTAGATAGCAAAAATATTTATTTTAATTTATGTATTAGTTTTGAATAAATATAAACGGTTAGGTGAGCCAAACTGAACTATTGCTTTTTGTAATAATCGTAACCGAATAAATAGGAAGAGATTACTGTTTTAATCAAGTATCGATATTTTCTGCAGCGGTTAACATATTTTAATACCAGAAAATTATTTCTTATGGCAATACTTTGTGATCCAGCCATTTTTTTTTTTTTTGAGAAATCGATCAACATCAAATTTGGTTGCAGAATGTAAATATTTGGAGTTTGGTTGAACACAAGCCACATTTAGTGCGATATGTGCATAAAATTCTTTCATAAAATTACCAGAGTTTTTTTTTTTCTCAAATATGTTTTTTTATCGGGTTATCAAATTACGAAAAACTCCCATATTGCAAACATTCTTGGCTTAACACAAGAAAAAACACGATTTTTCTACTTTTCTTTGTTCCAAAATGAACAACATTGTAAGCCTTTTCATATCAGATGGAGCTGTAACTTCTGATACTGCTAGAAAAAATATTAAGTAAACGTCACAAGCCCGCAGCCGCTATAAGATTACTCGGTATATATTCATGGTCTTTTTGGAAGCTTTTTCGCGATATTCTCTCTCTTGTTTCATATTTTAACGATTTTTATATGTACAATACAGAAGTCCTCAAATATTTTTGGCTTACCGCCGCTAGATTTTTTGAAACATGTTTAACATATTATGTTATGTAAGATAATAGTACCTACAGCACTATACTTTTATACGTGAACCATCCCTATTGAGAATGGCCATTTCTAGTGGGGAGCGGTGCACAAAACCATATCTGGTCGGTGCACAGCACGAAAAAAAACAACTGGCCGAGTTTTATTTTTACACCTAGAAGATTGACTCACGGAAGTGACTGAGGAATATTAACGGGTTCAATCCAGCGGAGCGAACAATTTCTCACAAAATTTCTCGCATGTCCGAAATGTGTTCTCTTTTAAAAAAACGGATAAATGAGAAACCAACGTCGCCAGGATCATTCTCCGCCAATTGCATGATGCATCATGCCACCCTAGACTGCTAGCCGCTCCAATATAAGCTGCTCTATGGCATGAGACAAGAAGCCATCACTAAGGAAGTGTATTTTTATAACATCCCAACCGTTCTTTACCATACAAGAGGCTGAATATTTAAACAGTACGTTTTCACCAAAATAAACATTCTCAATTAGTGAATTAGTGTTCCCTCCTCTCACATTAAAAACTCTTTTCTCGATACTGTTAAATACATAATTATATACATCCAATTATCCCTCTTAATATAATCGATATGATATTCCACGTCCTGAGACTTAGCACTGTTTTAACAAATTTTAAACGTTAACTAAGTACAACTATTTTGAAGATCTTTAGTTTAAATTACGTATTTAGATAAATTACACTTGTTGCACTAACAGGATTACTAATCGTATCAATAGCTGAAGAAAAGTGTTGTGTGTTTCAATTTTTATGGAGATAGAATGTAGATTGTCTTAAAAATAATAATAATTGACTGATTTCACCTGAAATCATCTCAAAGGCGCTTTATTAAGGATTGAGTTAACTCATCCAGTAAGGGATGAAGATGCGGTCTCCCTCTATGTTCCCCAGCGTATTTGACCTGTTACGTGATGATTGACATATTTTGGGTGCATCCATAATCTCTTTTTAAAATGTGCTTACGACATTATGTCTGTTACTGCTGAGACAAGCACCGCTTTCATAGATATATATTTATTTTTTTATTTGTTAACTCACCCATTCTGAGAACCTTTGGGTTAACCCTCGTCATGTCTCTCAGTTAACAGACAATATTCTTACAGAGTTACAGACAATACGGTTACAGAGTTCAGACGATTTGGTAACAGACAATACGGTCACATTACGGAATATGGTGACGGCAATAACGTAGACGGAAAGAATCCGCGACTGAGAATACGTGAAAACGTAGAATAAAGTCGGCTTTTTATTTTTTTGGTTTGGAAGACGTTTTTGCCGAAAGTTTATTCAGACCGAACAACTGAAATACTGTATGGATGTCTGGAACTGTCTATGAGACTTGCAGCTTGAAAATAAGAGGGGTCCTTTGTTATATTTTTGTTTTGTGAGAATTTTGGGAGGAACGCACTCCCTGTGATTATTTCTTCTTCCATTGGTCTCTATGAAAAAAATTGCAAAGGTTTTTTTACCTCTATACAGCTTTTTTTTGTTATAAGCAGAAACTCAATTTCTATGTCTCAGTAAAAAGACACGATGCGTTGTTTCAGTTGGCATTTTTAATGACAACGCCACTATTTTCCGCTAGCTACGTCATTTACATCATGCGCTATGGAACTTTGAAATTTTTATGTTTCAAAAAAAAAATTAGATTACTCAGAATATTTTTCAACTGTTCAAAAGTAAATAAATTTTAAAATGAATCTATTAGAATCCGTGTAGTAATTACAGATTACAAAACTTATTTGGGCAGCCGGACAAAAGTACAGATAACGCGTATTATGCAGTGGCCAGAAAAGTAACTTTCGACTGCACATTTATGTATATGTTTAAATTCAAACTGTTTTAAATTTTATAGGAGACGATAAAAACAAATATTTAACGATTCGTATAATTATTTACTCGTATATACCTGGAAACTAACATAATAATAAGTTTTTTTTTTTTTTTTAAATGAAAAATATTTCAAATGTGGTGATAATTATAAGACATTTGAGGGATGACGCATTTCATCTAAAGTTTTTAGGAAAAAACAACAAAAAATAATACAGAAATAACATTATTTAGTATAAAAAGTTCTTTAATTGGCTAAAATTATTTTTTCACATTCTCTTGAAATATTTTCTTCTTAAAACCAACTAAAGGTAACATTCCCAAAAATGTTGCTTGAAGGGTTTTATCTTTTTACTATTGACATATATTTTTACATCTGTACTAGTTTGCTATAAAAACGCATATAAAACGGAAGAGAAAAAAGTTTTTCAAAAGTTATTTCGAATTGAAAATTAAGATTGTTAATTTTCTTGGACCACCAATTGAATGGTCTTCTTATTATGTGTCTACAATATTGTGCACACGTGTAACTAACTCACATGAAGATTTCAAAAGAGCGTATCTCTAAAGGGTATTCCCGAAAATAGTATTCTTAATTGATCCTGCCTCAAAATAGCGTTCTTTGAAACTACACGCCATGACAGGAAACTTTGGGGGTTCCTTTTGTTCTGAATTCATTTCACAATAATCTAGAAATGCCTTTATACGTTGTACAAATAACCTCTGTAAGGTTCATTGAAATAAGATACATAATTTCATTAGGATTCAATTTCACTACTATTGTAAGAAGTTATCACTTTGTGGCTATCCACAATAATTAAATAAAACAATAAAACTTTGTTTTAATCACTATTTATTTTTTTAAAAGCCTACTGGTTTCATGTTTGAATCTCTACTGCCATTGATCCCATCATTACATCTGAAAAAATCCAAATAATTCTAAAATAATAAAAACTTTGAGCTTTTTCTTTCCGTCAGTATCGATGAGATGTACCTGTATAAATCCATCAATATCATGGGAATAAAGCAACTCTATATAAAACTGGTTAAACTGATCAAATAGGTCCAGAATCCGCATAAAATCCGAATAAAAAAATAAGTCAACTCAATTCCTTTTGCTACCTACTTTCAGACAAAGACATTTCAAAAAAATAGCTTGGTTATTATTAGCAGAAATACAAAAACACTGACTTAACTTTAATACGAAAAAAATAATTTGATAATTAAATTAGGTCGAGAGAATAAAAATCAGGTCGGCCGACAATTATAAGCTTCTATAAAGCACATACATACATGTACCTACTGAACTTTTAATTTATCTTTGTCTCTAAGTTCGTAATACTGTGTTTTGTATCTTTACTCTAAAAATGCTGATAAAAGATTATTTGAGCGTTTTATAATATTAACAGGGAGGAATAATGAAATAAAATAAAGTTAGACACAAAAAAAAGTTTAAATGATTTATAGAGGCAAATCATCCAAATATTATTATTGTCCATGAGTTTTACTTTTATTATAAAACTCATAGACAATAATAATATTTGGATGATTTGCCTCTATAAATAATTTAAACTTTTTTTTTGTGTTTAACTTTATTTTATTTCATTATTCCTCCCTGTTAATATTATAAAACGCTCAAATAATCTTTTATCAGCATTTTTTGTAAACCTTATAATAAATTATTAATATTCACACTACGTCTGTCTCGATATGAAACCTCCTTTTGTGTAAAGAAAATAACTATTGTTATATTCGCTTATATTTAAAGTCAATAAGTAACAGTGCTTTTTCACCACATGTGAGGACCTTAAATATTTAGTTTATTAACTTTTTGTTTGAGCCCCTAAATTTTTCGCTTTGAATTTCTTTGAAAAATCCTTTTGGGTGTTTAAAAAAGCCACAAAAAGGGAGGAAATTACATAAGGAGCACTTGAAGTACCAATAGAACAAATACAGCGTTTCGTTTCCGGCGTTTATACAGAATTCTCTGATTTTACAAAAAAAATGAACGTTCATGATTTTACCTCACATACACCTTAAAAATTTAATTTAAACTGATTACTTTTGCGAAATGGCGTGTATATGACGAATTTCCTGAAAACCCAATTTAGCACTAAAATTTAAAGATATTCGTATTTTTTTTATTAATTTCGCTTCAAAATCAATAATAAAATGTAAATTTCAATCAAATACAGAGCAGGTACAAGCCCTGTAAATAAATATCGAAAATTTGGTACCATTTTCTAGGCTGGAATTTTGAGTGGCACACCCTTTTATTTTCACCCGTTTATTTGTTTCAACGAATAACACGAGGCGTATCGTTTCGTTTATCTTCTTTAATTTCTGTGTTCGGTGTCTTTTCTTTTCCTTTTTACCCTCAGGTGGCTTTATTTGTAAGAATCGACTGCTTTTCACGTTTTGAATTCGTAAGGGGTGATTTTCTATTTATTTTGAAAATCGGCTGAACATAGAATCGAAACGTGAAAAGTTTAAAAATATGATAAATATATAAAAAAAAATATTAGTTATATAGTTTTTGTGTTTAATTTGTTTTAACTCCATTTAATTTTTTTATAATTCAATTGAATGAAATTTAATATTATTATCATTTACCTCTGCCATTTTTTGTTCCAGCTGTTTTGGCGTTTAAGGCAATCATCAAACTGTGGTTAGGCTCCATGGAAGCGACTTTTTTACACGATTTTGGTTCCTTATTTAATTACTCATTACACGGTTAAATCAAATTCATTTTCATTTTCTTGTTATGTGAGGTAGTTTACTTAAGCATCTGTTTTCCCTATTTAGTAATAACAAACTATTACTTAGTCAGGTTTATCTTAATTGTTTAGTAATGTGATTTGCTATTAGTTTTTTCTCCGTTTGTGAAATATATTGTTTGATTCTATTTGTTAAGTACCTTTTTTGATAATTTTTACTCACTTTAAGAAATTATATTGCTAAGCGTTTATTAAGCGAGTGGACAAACGCGTCCGATTCCCGCCCGAACATCGTGCGTTCAATTCCTCTGCTGGAGAAGTCCTCCATCATTGCACAAGCAATTTTTTTTGCTTATTATGATGGCAGTAAGAGTTTTTAAAATATTTTCAGGTTATCCGTAGCCCGGAAATGTTTGTCTTCAAAATATATATATATATATACAAATATTTATTTAGGTATTTTCAATATTATTTTCTTGAACATATTAGGGAGTGGAGATGAAATCATTTTCCTTCGGTTATTGATTAATGTTTAATATGGATCATTAATTCTTTTGTTTATTTTTAATTGGTGAAGTAAATTTAATCTACAAAATTAACTTTTAATATGTAAATGCGACGGTAGTTATTCGCAAGCGGGACGTGATTTTATTCTAAGAGATGGGCTGCAAATTCAAAATCTACATTATTATTTTTATAGCAACGCATATGTTCTTTGAATCTAGTTGAAAAAGCTCTTCCAGTTTTTTTCTACAGTTAAATGTATACAATTCCTTCAAATTCACAACCTTATTTTTCAATAACAAAAACTTGAGATCTTCCGCCATCTTAAAGAATGAAACCTTATCCTCTCTTGTTAACAGTATTCTTTTATAAGGTTTTTATCGTAACAATGTAAATCATACTGCTGTCTAGTTTGCATTGACAAAAAATTACAAGAAGCAATCGCACCTGCAATTCTGGTAAAAATATAACAATAACTACTAAACCATTAATTCATTCTTGAATGATCTTCGCATATTGACTTTCCATCGATACATTTCTTTTTTCCATCTTCGACTTAATTTTCTTTCGGTCTACATCCCACTGGCTCCGATTAGAAGTTTGAAGAAATTGTTAGAAGTTGTCAAATAAAAACAATATGTGTGTTTTTTCATAAGAACCAATCACTTTGTGGTACAACATTATATTAAAATAAAATCTTTTTTTATTTATTTTAAGCCACGAATTTAAATACCGGGAACCAATTTGTAGTTAAAAATAGAGTGTTATTTTATTTTAACAATATTTGTATTTATTTTCTACTTGATTATCAAAGTAATTTGCTACCTTGATCATCTTTTTTCTCACCCTTATCCTTAATTAAACTATTGTCAAAGCATTCTTAATGGATTTACTGTAGTTTTTTTCTCACAGTTTATAACAAAACACACTGTAAAAATCGGTCTTCAAATGATTTTTCACAAAACTGGAGCCGCATGAATGTTGCAATAATTATTTTCTCTCCAAACAAACGGGGGTGAAAAGTGAAGCCTTAGAAATGTATTCAAAAACACATTTTGTTTTGGAAACAATCGACGTGTCTGAAAGTTGTTGCGATAGCCCAGTGGTCAGAACAAACACCCTGATAGCAAAAGGTTTCGGTATACAAATCCCAGTCGTGGCTGAATGCTTTTTTCAAGTACTATTTTCAAACACATATGGTTTGATGTTTTTTTTTAATTCCTTCAATATTAAATACCCCAACTTAAGCGCAACGCATCATTTTTCCGTCCAAAAAGCGTTCTGTAAAATATAAAAATCGTTTTATTTTATTTCATACAAATAACAAATGAAACAATTCAAATACGAACGAAAAATTCTAAGAAATAACTTACTGCTGTTTCATGATGTGATATCAAACGATCATCCGTTTGCTTTTTTTGAAGGGTTGTTCACCTCGTCTTTTTCAAACCAATGCAAACTGTAACGTTAAACCTATCGTTTTCAAATTAGTTTTCCGGGTCGCTAAACCACTTGTCATTTTTTGTTATGTGGAAAATTATTTTACGTTATTATAATGTACCTAAAATAGTATGTTACCGAGTGAGGCCAGAAATTATATTACGAAATAAACCCAAGATATTAAAATAATATTCGACTGAGAGGCTTCCATTATGTGAACTTGTTTTTATAGTGTGTAGATTAGTAATTATTGGATTTTTGAATTACATAGAAAGAATAAGAAATAATGATATCAGAACTGGTGTTATTGATGATTTTTTTCACTTAAATTTAGTTTTTTCAATAATCTAGCTCAACTATTTTTAATATTATTTTAGAATAATGAACTAGCTTTTCTACCCGGCTTTTTAAATAATTTATATAAACCTTACTAAGGGTAATGAATTACCTTAGAGCTTATGTCATTGTTAGGGATGCCATATGGAGTGCTTTGTCTGGGTTTCAAAACTCGGTTTCAGATTATTTTTTTCTTATTCAATCGTGATAAATATGAAACAAGCAATGAGGTGTCATGTGTTATTTGAAATACCATTTTTAAAGCTCCATAGCTCATATTCTAAATAACGTTACAAGCTGAAAAAATCCTTTACAGTTGGAACATAAGAGGCCATTTCGATTACATGAGGCCAAAGCTCACCATTAAAGTTTTTTCTATTTCACACAAAAAGCTTCGTAAGTAAAAAAAGTTGAATGCATATTTTAAAGCAAAGTATTTTAAAGAGGTTCCGATTTAAAAAAGACACTTTGAAGTCAAAATTTCAGATAATACAACAAAATTACCGTAGATAATTTTCTGCTACTTCAGATTCAGACTTACAAACAGTTTTTCTACTTCGCAGTTGAGAAACGCAAATATATATTGTTTTTTTTTTTTAGAAAGACAAACATTTCTGGAACAAACCTGACAACATTTGAGCTGCCATCATAATAAACGGAAAATGTTGCTTGTTCAATGATGGAGGACTTAGCTGGCAGAGAAATAGAACGCAATAGGTCACAATAATAAGAGCAGTAAGAAATATTTCTCATGGACGTTAAACAAACCTAAAAAAGAACATCAATCTGAAGCAAAATAATCCATAAAATCTTTTATAAACAAAGTTTCAATTTTGCATCTTGAAGAAAAACTTTAACTTTTTAGACTATTTTTGAAACTATCAGAAGTACAAACAATTACGAAATTCCTCAAGGCTACCTGAAAAAAATATTTCAGCGATTCACTAAAAACAATTTTTACTTTTCAAGGTATTTTAAAAGATTGAAATCAAAACATTCCATCAAAGTATTGGTGTAGTATATTTATATTTAAGTTTAAAAAAATGTACGGTAGCTATTTCATCAATTGATGCATAATATGTCGTAATTTTTTGAGAATTAACACTTAACTTTTAATTTGAACATTTTCTCTCAAACCAAATCTAGCGTTTCCTAAACAATTTTAAAATTAAAAATTTGTTTTTTATTATTGATGTTTTTGAAGCCTTAAATGGTTTTCGTTTTTTGTATGATGATTTTCAACATTTTTCAATTTTGGTGGTTCACAGCACAGCTTGCTGAAAAATCTTCATACAAAAATTTTGAGAAAAAAAATCGTCAGATCCAAATTTGAAAAGATTATACTCGTGAAGTCGTATATATTCACAAAGGTGATTATTTATAGTTAATAAAAATGTTTTGCTACTTTTTTTAACTATAAATTCCATAATCCTGCTGGCTTTGGGAAAATGAACTATATCATATATCCAGATCCGTGAAAAGTCATGAGATATTATGATAAACACAAAATTATTATTAAATTTATATATAAACATGTATATATTTAAATAATTATTTTAATCTTAAAATATTTTATTTTAAATACATGTATTTTGATTTAAATTTTAAAAATTGCCATTGACGAGTATCAAACCCTGATCAGCTACTAAGAATGCAACTATGCCAACCATCACACTATCAGCTATTATAAAAACGGTGGCATTAAATTAGTATAATATGTATTAAAATTAAGAATAATTTATTGTATGCTGTTTCATTATTATAATCATCGTAATTAATACGGTAGAATATTGTTTTTTTTAGTTGGGAATTTTAAGGGCTGATTAACTGGGAGTCAAAAACGTTTTCAGAAAATTGTGATAAAATACGGTCCAGTTCAGATATTGTTCGGCGAACTTAGTCGATCAGTTGAACTGAAATGTTACATAAAATAGATAATAAAACTAAAATATTGGGAGCACGGCACCAAACGGATGGTTTTTTTTTTTTGCACCATTTTCGATCAGAGGGTCTACTGCAGTTTTTGAAAAGGCATAAATATACAGGGTGACTGGAACTTAATGCAAAATATTTAACGGCGTAGTTAAAGAAAAAAAATTCCGGGGTGGATAGGTTAAGATCAGTGGCGATTTATTAGTTTGCTAGAGTGCTAAGATTTAAAAAACGTCATGATTGATGTTGATTGAAATAGTAAAATTGTCAAAATATATTGTGAAGGTTTGAATTTCAACAGACATTCTGTTTTTGAAATAGTCAGATTAAAGCAATTGAAAAAATAAAAAGAGAGAGATACAGCATATCAGAGGGGGACAGAATATCAGAGAGTATTTGTCTTACCTTAAATGTAAATGTCCGTACTTGGGTAGTTTATAACGATATTGTCCTGAAGTAGGTTAGGATATAACCGAAACCAGTTGAAGAAAGTGGATCAATACAAAATACAATATATTTTCATTTAGGTGTAATTTCAAGTTACAAAGTGATTGGTTTCTTAAATAATTTAATATTTGATGAGGCAGTAAAACTATGTCATCAACATTTTTGAAGAATGTTTTGAGGCTGAAATATATGTTGGGAAGAAAAATGAATAGAAACTGGGGGGAAAGCTTTAAACTACCTTGTTATCTGTAAAAAATGTTCAATTAACCATAGATCAATAGATCCTTAGGTATTTAAAAAAAAAACAATTTTTAATAGTCTCTTTTTAGGCTTCTAATAAAAATCTTTAAGACAATCTGTGAGGTGGAGCGATTAATGTCCTTGACTTTAATTCTAGAGATCGCGGGCTAAAATCACGGAGCTATAAATGAATCTATTGAATTACTCTGTTATATTTCACATATAATAAAAAATATATATTATGTAGTTACTTACCGACACGTATTAGAGTGGTAGATACTTTGAGTATGTATACTTTTCAAAATCTCAACTTTGTTTGAAAAGGCTTTATTTTTCCTGCTACCTTGAAGAGATATTTTACCAAAATGAGGCTCTATAAATTAGCGAAGTATTATTATTCAACCTCACGATAATCCCCAATTAGAGATGCAATAGACCTGCTGGCTCCGCACAGTTGGGACTCTTGTGCAATATTCAAATTAAAAAAAGTCTGAAACAAAGCTAAAATATGCTGATCGTTAGAATTAAATAATTCATTTTTTAATCTTTTTTTTTCACTGCTACGAGTTTAAGGCCGGTGACCTTTGGGCAAAAAGTAAAAAAAATATATCATAAACCACTATCAAGACCCGATATAAAGTTGAAATATATTCCTTCTAGAGTCTTCTCCCAACTGAATTGTAAAGGTCAAAACAATATGTTTACAGGCAAAATAAGTAGCTCCTAACTCCACTTAATAAATATTACAATTTCATATTATTTTTGAGATTCACAGAATTCTGAAATAAAAAAAGAGCATTTCTAATCCCACCTGACCAACACAACAGCTAATATTTGTTTCAGAAAATATTCCAGTTCAATTTTCCGGGAAGGTTAAGTGATTCAATGGCAAAATAACTTGAATAGATGTGTTACTACTGCCAATATTCGTCTGACAAAATGCGGAATTGCAAAGCGTGATTTATAGGTAACTTCAACATTTGTCTAGTTTTGGTGGTCGAAATAAACTTACAATTTTTTTTAAATTTTATCGTACGGTCCTCCACACTGGCAATAAAATTCTTCAAAAAAAAATTGCGAAATTCGCAAATATAACAAAAATGCACCTCTGCTACCCTTATAAAGTTACATGTGTCTGTCAATTTTAGGACTGAACTTCAAATTTATTAGCAAATCATACCTTAGATCTTCGATTAAATTTATCCGCCGGTGTGAAGGGACATGTTACATGATATGGGGAGGTTCACTTAAATCAACAACTACCTTGCGATCCAGGCTGCTTCGCAATTACCAAAAAAATGCCTTAAAATCAGTTCTGTACACGATTTCATAGTGAAAATATTTGCAGTGACTACATATATACACTATGACAATTTTTGATTGACTTTTTAAACAAAATGTCACGATACGAGGGGTCAAAGTTTTATACATCCTCTATTTTTTAAGTGTAAATTTCTAAAACAAGAAACCTGTCCGAGTTAGAATAAAGAATAACAGAAAAAATATTATGTCATTTACTTTCATCAACTGTTATTATATATTTTATTAAATGTACGAAAAGATGCTTATCTTTGTGTAAGCCTCATCAATTAAGGAAAACACGTGAAGTAATTAAGTAAACTCTTTTTATTTATACATCAATTAATATCCAACGCACGTGGCTACGCCCATCATCAATCTTCTTAATGAGCATGCGCCTCTATTTCACCTGTTTCTCTTTCACACATGACAAATTCAAAAAATAATTATTTAAGAAAGTCCTGATTCTTAATAAGAATCCTCTACATGTCATCTTTAAAATTATCTGCGATCTTTTGATGTGGCGATCCGAACTCCGAAGGCTTGTACTGCGGCCCCCTCATTTTCTCGATCGTAGAAGATCATTCGAGCGGACCGACCGCTAGAGGCCGTCTTATTGTTTAAAACACGCCGCAAAGAGATCAAGCCCGGGGTCCGAATTTAGTTGTTTCAACTCGACCAACCACACCAGGTAGGTTCGGCTCAAACGACCTTTGGACGGACACAAATATTCAATTAATCTCTTTTTAAACCTACTTCGAAATACTTTATTTACTGATCGTAGTTATGGTTAAAATATTGCGGTGATAAGTAAGCTATCACTTAAATCATAGATTCTTAACTTTTTTTATTACCTGAAGTCCACTTTTAAATTTAAAAAGTCTTAGTTGAAGAAATCGGGGAAGGGAAAGAGATTAGTTGAGTGGAAGAAAAAGGTTGGAACATAGTTTATTATTTAGATCTAGACACTAGAAAATACTTTTTAAATTGGAATACCACCCAAAAGTCCCAACAGTCCAGATCCAGTGAGACTATGGCTTCTTCAATTTTGAGTATGTCGTGAGGATAAACGAAGAGAGAGAGTAAATAGAAAGTAAAGAGGAAGGCTTGAAAGTGCTTGGCTTTTGACAAAAGCCATTAAATAACGAATTTTCAATTGTGAATGGTCGAGTATTTTTAAAGCGATATCAAAAAGTTTTAAAAGATAATTCGAATGTTTTTATCTAATATTGATATAATTTAGTTATAATAGATTATTTAAATTATGTAAACATTATTGTAGGAGTATTTTATGAAATAAGATCAACCTTGTATCGAATTTCATAGTAAACAGTAGTGAGTTGTAGTGAGAGTAAAGCGCACTTTAGGTGAAATTCACTTAACTGCGTTATATAAACAAATGTTTTATTTATCATTCTGGAGAAAATGAAAAAGACATGACTTTTCAAACAAATTGCAATTTTTTTTTTTAAATCTCAGAATAAGCCAACAATCTGAAAACCAAAACCATCCCACACAAAATGTATTACGATAATACTACCAACATAAACTGATTCTGATCTGTTCAATAAATGATTGTCAGGTGATCTATTTTAAATACTTGTTTACGTATAGTTAGTTGGACTACGCAAAAAACAGAACCATTAAGTTGGCATATTCATTTTTCAGAAACATGTAGGAATAGGCAGCTTTCCACATAAATACTACCTTGTGATGACTTTGCTTTGTGATTCTTAGTATTTTAAATACCTTTTTCTTCTTCCAATTTACAAACTACGAGTAGATTTTTAGGGCGATATTTGATTGAATTCAGACGAAGCAGGAAGTGGGTGCCAGAAACATTTATATGGCGTATCATCCTCTTCTTCCGTGAAATACTTTTTATTCCGTCCATCCTCTCACTTGTATTCCATGAAATGTTCTAAATCATTGTATGCAAAGATGGAAAAGCTTCAAGGGCGATATCAGTGGAATCCGTTTATACTGTTAAAGTTCGGTAAAAGTACGCCTCTTTAAAGAGGCACACAATAGAGAATTACGAGTTGGTGAGTCTCAGGGATTCACTTACCTTTTTAAATGCCCACCCGGTTAGGTTCAGTCGATAGAACGAATCTTTCTCCGTGTTTGAAATTCGTTTATTTTGGTTTAGAGAGGACCTTCTTCTTCTTCGTTAAAAATGGGGGTTACAAAAGGGACCCATACTTGCAGGGTTTAAGGAATTTTAACAATAATACACTCTAAATGCTCTCTCGGATTTTATTTGAGAATATTGATTCTACGCCCAGGAAAAGCTTGATTAACTTGGTGGATAACGTTAGAATTGGGTACTCATAGAGACAAACTATTATACTAAATTGTTCAATTATCACCGATACTGGAAAATGCGTGGATCCTGCGCGCTGAGAATCCTTCTGTCCAGTCTGATAGCCGAGAAACCTCGCTAGTTCTTTCCTCGATGGCGGCTGCCGGGGATCGTAGCGACTCGGATTATCCATCGAAATATTTAATTCAATTTGCTATTTCACCATAGGCGGTAAATACTGTATTGACTCTAAAAACGTTAACTTGAATCTTTGAAGGTCTAAACTAGAATCTTTGAAGGTCTACACTTGAATGTCTAAACTTGAATGTCTAAACTTGAATGCTTGAAGGTCTACGCTTGAATGTCTAAACTTGAATGATCCTCGTGGCCGTTTCAGCCCGGGTCCGTTCCTCGTTTTGCCCCCACCTTTTGGCTTTTCAGTGGGGCCAATAGACAAAACATTACACCATAATAAATAGATTTTTAACTAGCGGGAAAATTCAAAATCGCACTGGATCGAATTTATCGTGCTTCATAACACATCCCCTTCCCTTTAATGAAAAAACGCCGTGAAACGAAGGCTTTTTCTGCTAAAACCCTTTATAGAAAACCTATGACAAAACCACTAAAATTCAACGTAGTCCACTCAGAGGTTCGGCATTAAAAACCTGGGCAAAAGGTTACACAGTACATATTACAATTACAAGTCAAATTAAAATTACATATTACATATAAGGAACAGGGTATAACAGAAGTATAGTACAAAATACAAGTTTTAACAAAATGGTACATGTTAACAGTTTACATATCAAAAACATGGCCTAACAGAAATGTACAAAATTTACAAATAAAGAAAGGATCCACCAAGCGAAAGAAAAAATAGTTATGTACATTTTCGAGAGTATGGCCGAAGACGCATTATTATGAAAGGAAAGGGTACTAAGATAACGTTAAAGTATCTTTAGCTACAACTAAAAAAAAACCCTATAGCTTTGTCGCAATAGGCGATTAAACAATTGTTGCTTCTCTCTCTATATGGTATTGTTGCATCCAGTAATACGATTTACGGTAAAAATACGTGTTTTAGTAAAACACACAGTACGAATACATATAATACGAATACAAACAACGTTCCTATGATCACAATTCACTGCGAAAGAACTTGTTTTTATTTATTTATATATATAAATATATATAGTAAGAATACATACAATACTAATACATATAATAAGTATACAAACAATGTTCCTATGATCGCAATTCACTGCGAAAGAACTTGTTTTTTATCTTTTGTTTATAATATATACAATAAAAATACATGAAATACTAATACATATAATAAGTATACAAACAATGTTCCTATGATCGCAATTCACTGCGAAAGAACTTGTTTTTTATCTTTTGTTTATAATATATACAATAAAAAAAATTTCCACTCATTAATAGAGCAAGTGCCAAAGGCGCCACCTTTATTTTTTAAGGCTGAATAAGGAAACCTTCAAACCTTCTATATAGAAGTATCTGTGTCTTTTTTGACGATAATAATAAATAAATAAAAATAATAATAATAATCATCAATAATCAACAATCAATAATCTATAACTCACTGTCATCGTTCCCGACGCAGACTTCTTGTTATTTTCATAACTCACTGTCATCGTTCCCGACGCAGACTTCTTGTTATACTCATAACTCACTGTCATCGTTTCCGACGCAGACTTCTTGTTATCTCCATCTCATATTTTGGTCGTTTTACCGACACAAACAATTGATAATAATACACTCGCATAGTTACATGGTGTTAGTAATAGTACACTCGCATAGTTACATGGTGTTAGTAATAGTACACTCGCATAATTATATATTAAGAAATAATAGCATATAATTGATCCTTCTCTGCAGTAACACAGTGATCCAGATAGAAAATAGACAAAAATAATAATATCGCGACAATCCATACAACAAAACAACAACCGTTCAACCGTTCACTACGGCAACTATACACAATGGATCCAGGTCAGTACTTACACTGCGATCCTGATAGAACATGGAAACAATATCTCGTAAAATCAATTTAATTCAAATTATATACATATTCTTCACACTTTCAATATGAAGCACCTCAATACAACAAATGGTATTTCTACCGTAACAAGTTAACAAACTCATTCAGAAGACTATTTCACTTCGTCCGGGTAAACCATGAAAATTGGTATAGGATTAAGTATAAAATCCTTTAAAACCATCGACAATCCTATTAACTTGATCGCGACCATGATCCATTCGAAGGGTGGTATTTCACCAAGGCGATACTGAGAGTATTTACTCTTCGAGTTCTATCCCTTATACTAAACTAGTATTTAATTTTTAGCAAGAAATGTATTGTTTACGTTATGCTTGAGTGATATTATCACTCTTCTTTTCAAATAAACATAAATACTGTTAAAAGCTACATACTCGTACATGCTTGTGTTATATTAAAATATTAACAAAGGTTTATTTCAAAATCTTGTTATCTTTACCACTTTCCGGACAAAACGTTCTGGTTTATATTATAACAAGAATCTACAACATTCTTTAAGAAAACACAGAACAAAAGAAATCGTTAAAAAAAATTCCAAAACATAGTATGGAAATTTGAATCAATAGTAATATTATCAACTTATATTCTAGAGGTACAATATTTATTTCACCAACTCAATTGACAATTACTAGTTGCCAGCAATTACTGCTTCGACACAGGTCACACAGCCATAAGAAGTTTAAACTAACGATTATACTAGGGGAAACTTAAATTGTTAGCTTATTGACTTGAAAAAACTTAACCCAAACAACTGGTTTGTGGGTAACTCAATCCAACAACCTATTTATAGAAGACAACTTAAATTAACAGGCAGTTCGGTGAAAACTCAATCCACTCACCTACTTACAGGAGAAAACTTAAATTATCGATTTGTTTATGAAAAAATTAATCCAATAACTTATTTTATAGCAGACCAATCAAATTAGCAACTAGTTAATGAAAAACTTGATTCAATAACTTATTTATAGGAAACAGCTTAAATTAACAACTGGTTATGGAAAACTCAATTAAATTACCCATTAACAGGGGACAACTTAAATTTAATAGCCAGACGACGAAAAACTTAATTCATCAAATTATTTATAGAAAACAACTCAATCCAATAACTTATTTATAGGAGACAACTCAAATCAACAACTAGTTTATGGAAAATTCAATGTAATCACCCATTTACAGGGGACAGCTTAAATTTAATAGCCAGTCTATGAAAAACTTAATTCATCAACTTATTTATAGAAAACAACTCAATTCAATAACTCATTTATAGGAGACAACTCAAATTAACAACTGGTTTATGGAAAACTTACTTCTAATTACACTAATTATGTAGGTAATTGTTGGTATTATTGCTAATTCGCATCCCACGAACTGAAATCGATACGTTAGGGAATATATATTTTAAAGCATCATTCACAATGATAAGCTTACGTTCCCAAAAATATCAAATCAAAAACTTAATTTCGAACCAAACTGGAAATAAGGTACTTTCATCCATTAGCGATAGTCTAATGATCATTTTCACTAACACAAAATTTAATCTATAAATTGCTATTGTTGTTAAGCGCCATCGAGATAATCCTTCACAAAACTGCGCTATAGAAATTTATGAAATATTATTTTCGACAGTTGAAGATAATATACACCAACGGTCTAATTGAACCCACCACTTTTATCGTCAAAGTTTTGTGCGAAAATAATCGATTAAATTAACTAACCATCGGTGGTTTCACCACGAGGGTATTTAGAGAAGACGACCCGTTATCATTGACCAAGTACGTATTTTAGCCACGGCGTTTCAAATCTAAAATTGGTCCCTAAATATTCATTTACTATTTAGGCCTTTTACATACCCCGACTCGATTATCTAATTATTCGTGTATTTACTAAATAAATCCGATGGTATTTGTAAACTTATCCCTATTTTTCCTCATTTGTAGTAGAGTCAAGGAGTCTATGCTGACAATTATGCTCGTCTGAAATCATTTTCAGGATTCCGTAATCGTAAATAAATTTAATTTAGCCATAGATAAATTCAGTTTTAATACAATAGTGGGGAATTTAAAACGGTAAATTAAAGAAACCGGTGTAGGTGAATATCGTTTCAAAGCACGAGTATAATTATTTGGCACGAAAGGGTTTCTTGAAGTTTACGAACAAAAAACAAAAACCCTGACAACAATTTCGAAATAAATACTTTGTTGAAATACTCCTCTGCTCTGATGAGATGTGTTTATAAACTAACGGACTATTATAGTCCAATTACAAAAAAAACAACGAAATGGGAATAAAGAGATTCACTGCAAGTGCCTCGTATGAACGAACCAATTCCCCTCCTCTTCAACTACAGGTATTTCAAATGTCTATTTAAAGGATTACGCAATCACGACGCAAATCAACCTCGTGTCTTTTTTGAAATTATGGCGTAACTTACGTATAGACATAAAATACAAGACACGCTATATTTATACAAATCCTACGAAAATGTAGCACCAAAGCTATTATAGCCATTAGATAGCCATTCAAAGAATATGTGTGTGCGGAAGAGATAGCTATATGAAACGTGTTTCGAAAGTATGTCTCGTTGACTTAGTTTAGTGCAACCAGGCGCATTGCCTCAGTAACGTATCTACTTTTGAAATTATGGCGAAACTTACTATACGAATCTACCACGTGTCTCTATTTTTATACTATTGCGCAACAAACAATACGAATATGCGACGTTTCTATTTATTTTTATACTATTGCGCAACAAACAATACGAATATACCACGTGTCTAATTTTGAAATTATGGCGCAACTTTTGCATATACATAAAATACAAGACACGTCATATTCATACAAATCTTACGAAATTGTAGCACCACCAAATGTTTCACCCGCGTATGAAAAGGATAGCCATTCAAAGAATATGTGTGTGCGGAAGAAATAGCTATATGAAACGTGTTTCGAAGGTATGTCTCGTTGACTTAGTTTAGTGCAATCAGACGCATTGCATCAGTAACGTATCTACTTTTGAAATTATGGCGAAACTTACAATACGAATCTACCACGTGTCTCTATTTTAATACTATTGCGCAACAAACAATACGAATATACGGCGTGTACATTTATTTCTTAATATTGCGCAATCGACGAAGATAATCAACCACGTTATTTTTCACTACGTAAACACAAATTTTTGGGAAGAAATACAAAATTACAGCTTATATTCAATAAACAGTTTACAGTCATATGTTTACATTAAAGAAAAAGAAGACTCTCAAAACCAAGCCCTCACGTTGGAAAGCGCCAGTGTTAAAGTTTAGTAAAAATACTAACTGGACAGGGTTTGAAGAACTTATTACAATAATTCTAAGCCCAGAAAAGCCTTAATTACACAACTGGATAACGTTAGAATACTCGTCAGGGTACTCGTAGAGACAAACTATTATACTAAATTGTTCAATTATCACCGATACTGGAAAATGCGTGGATCCTGCGCGCTGAGAATCCTTCTGTCCAGTCTGATAGCCGAGAAACCTCGCTAGTTCTTTCCTCGATGGCGGCTGCCGGGGATCGTAGCGACTCGGATTATCCATCGAAATATTTAATTCAATTTGCTATTTCACCATAGGCGGTAAATACTGTATTGACTCTAAAAACGTTAACTTGAATCTTTGAAGGTCTAAACTAGAATCTTTGAAGGTCTACACTTGAATGTCTAAACTTGAATGTCTAAACTTGAATGCTTGAAGGTCTACGCTTGAATGTCTAAACTTGAATGATCCTCGTGGCCGTTTCAGCCCGGGTCCGTTCCTCGTTTTGCCCCCACCTTTTGGCTTTTCAGTGGGGCCAATAGACAAAACATTACACCATAATAAATAGATTTTTAACTAGCGGGAAAATTCAAAATCGCACTGGATCGAATTTATCGTGCTTCATAACAATACCTAAGCCATTTCTAGAGACGTTTTACTTTTGCATTAGGGTTTTAAGCTATGGTAATACTTAATGCATCTCAATCATAGTTATATTATTATTCGTTATCTGTAAACAACTTATTGTTAAACGTACCCAACAAAGTGTAAAATGCAAACCTATTTAGCTAAGTATTACAAATGTTCCTAAGCAAGCTACTGAAAATTTCAAAAAAATGATAATTTTCAATGAACCGAACCGCTGCGCAATTCCATCCTTTTGTATTAATTATTATTCTTTTTAATTTTTCGCTTGATTTCAGAACGTTTGTGAAATTTCGTTCAAATACTTCAAAAGAATTGTTTCCTTTGATACTAATTACCAGGAAAGAACAATGATTATACTTATTTCAAATGTATTTTTTAAGTTTGCGTCCTTCCTTCGTTCTTGTACAGCCATCATTAAAAGCCTTTTCCTTTGTAATTGTTTTAGGGGAAAAGTTAAATTCCTTTAGCGAAAAGAAAAACGATTCAACGAAGTTTTTATTAGTTTTATTAAAACTTTTGTGCTATGCGTATTAAAATAATAAACAAAAATTTTCTTCCAATAACTTAACCATAGTCTCATTAAGTATTCAAAGCGTCTAGTTTTGCTTAATAATTGTTGTTCGTGAATTATTAAGATCAGGTTTTATAGGTAAACTTATCAGTTTTTTAAATCATTACGAAGTTGCATATTCCAAACTTAACTTTGTGCACTAATTTAATTTTCGTAAGATATCAAAAAATTAAAAAGGTTTATGAAGCAAGGTAATATGAATTTAAAAAAAATATTGCTCAAATCTACCCTTGCAAAATTATCGAATTTCTTTGAAATTCCAAATAAACCTTTCAGTTGACGTTTTGCTTCCTTTATTTCATTATCTGTCTCTTCCTTTCTGTTCCTTTGTTAAGATTTAGATGTAACTCTATTGTATTCTCACTGTATATACGAGTATATATAACCGCACACTATGTATTTTTTATTATTATAAGTTTAATTTTATACCTTGATGATGCTTTAGCTAAGCAAAACCGGTCGGTCGTACAAATTAAAATTAAGTCTATGGTCTGATATAAAAAAAAATCATTTTATTCTAAATAAACGTTTATACTCGTGTACAACCTATATTCACAAAAAACAAAATTGGAGCACTCTCCCCAAAGACTTCACCCTTAGTAAAAGGTATTTTATAGTATGAAATACCTAAATATTTTATGTGCTGAAAATAACAGCATTTCTTTTCATGACTGATACATACACGAAGACGTATAAGTAATTGTGATTTTATTTATATAAATCGTATCAGAGTCTCGATTGATGGACTGGTGTCATTCCACGGAAGTTATGACAGTTTGTTCAAAACATTTTTTCTATGTGTCATGTTTTGATTGACATCAGCCTTGATTACCGTGTTAAAATATATGAAAACCAAAAATGAAATACTTTTTGCATTTTGCCGTATTAAACCAGATAGAATCATTAGCAAATTATATTCTCGATTTTTTAAATTGACAAAATCAACCTTACAAATAAAATATAGCTTAACCTCGTCAAATCAAATCTATACTCTTACGAAACTCAACCTAGCCTGGCATGTTTTTACGCATAACCCAACAAGTATAGCCATGTAAGAGTCTAAGTTAACTAAATCTTACTTAACCATCTTGGTACAATGTACATTACATATACCTCCCAACCTTCCTCCTCCCCATTGTCCTCCTTTCCCCGCTCTATTCAGCTTCACAACATACCCTAAATTTGGGATGCCATAGTTTAACTGGCTCCGGACAGTTGGGAGTAGTTAGACTCTGATGCGGTATTGACATCAAAAGCCAAACGTAACTAAAGAAATTCCGTTTTCTATACTGACTTTGAGATTGTGGTTTATTTGTCTTCTAGATAAATACAGGTATATTATAGTCAATCGGCAAGTTAGCATTTCAGAATTTCGGCTTTTGGGAAGATGACATTTCCATATTTAAGAAAGATGAAAACGTCTGCGACCTTATTTTCTTTCAAGAAAGAACGAAGTAAGTACATACAAGATTAGTTATTTAAATCAAATCACTCTTATGATAAACATATTTTTATGTGCAAAATATTTTTTCCCTCAGTTTCATCACGTTTTTAGATTACCATTGCACGTACCAGATTCAGGATCAAATTTCAAAAATTGTTACGATGAATGTGACGCCTTAGCATTGCAACGAGAATTATTTAACGAAATGTAAATTAGAGTAAAAAAATACATGGTACAAGTACAAACAGCTCAGACTAAAATGTTTTTTTTAAAATAGTATATAAAAATTATTAAGTTAGTTGAGTTAGATTAGGTCATATTGTTACCTATTGTTGGATCCGAAGCTGCGGTAAATTACCGAATGTGTTTTAAGCTTCAGATGAATTTGGAAAATAGTGGACTGTTAAACGAAAAACATTAGTACTTGATGGAAGTGTCTAATTATGGATATGGATAGATTATTGAAATGAAGAGAAAATGGGAAACCATTCACTCACCGATGGAGTTGAAATTGGAAGTTCGTGATTTATCTTACACAGTTATATTTTTAATGAAACAGATCACAACGAAACACCACACTTAATTTTATATTACTTGGAAAACAACAACAAAACGGTGAATAAGCGAGTAAGGTTTTTTTATATTAAACTTTTCAGTTTTGACTGTCACTTGTTTCGAAAACCATGTTGTTCAATACGAAATTCGATATTCCAAAATGGTTAGATAAGATAGGTACTGGATGACAAACATGAATATAAGAACCTAACAAATTTTCACTTTAAAATCCAACACTTACCATTTAAAAAATATTACAATGTTTGTTAGAAAATGTCATTGTTTAAATGCGAACTTATCAAAAGCTGGTTGTTTGTTGACCATTCATAGGTTTTGACGGAAATGAATTATTGGAAATACAAACTAGGAAACAAAATGCAATGAATTTATTGAAAAAAAACAGTCACAGACTAAATTGCGCTCGATTTACACAATGGTTTTACTTTTTCAGCGGATCTTTAATGTGGGTTTTATAACTAACGAATGAGAAATGTGACAGAGCGGGTCGCGATAATTTTTACTAATTAATTAGAGCCGAAATTGTGACAGATATAAATAGCATTGCGTTTTTCTTTGTTTCCAGAAAATAATTATGCGCTTCAGAGGCATAAGACATCATGTTCCTCTTCAGCAAACATCGCTTTTGAATACAGAACTAAAATAATATTTTACCTCTCTCTGGGGGTATTTAACTTTATCCATTTTTTCTAAGTATAATAACAGCAGCATTAGCATATAATATACACGAGCGGCTTAAAATGTTTCAAGCTTTGACTGGAAGAGACAGCTTTTTAATTATCTATTTGTGTACTTCATTTCTACATGCTTTGAAAGACTTTTGCATTTGAAAGGCAAAACGGTTAAACATATTAGAGTCAAGATATTTGTTAGTTACAAAGACTCTGTTCCGTCATGTTTTCAACTGTCAAAAAATGAGCAGTTGAATTTGAACAAAGTTGTACCTGCCTGATTGATGATAACCCTTCGGGAGGGTTCAAAACCGCGACCATTACCGACACCATTGATAAAGCTCTCCAAAAGGTTCTCGATGTTAGTTGACTCAGGCTTAAAGAGTCTGCAGTCAATCGTAGGAATGCATTTATTGTATTTTATGCTACACAAAGTAGGGATCACGATACAGCTCTTAGTGCGTTGGGTGCCGCTTTTGATCACTTTGAACCAAAAACATATCGAGTACATGTTGGAACAATTTAAGCGAAACAGGCTTTTTGTTCATGGTTTCATAATTTTCCATCCACCATACACTTTTGAGACAAAAGAATAGTCAAAATAGTGAATTGCAAAGATTGAACCTGCTTCGAAGAAGACCTTCTACGGTTTCATCGACCGGGAAGTTAGTTTTGACCATTTTTGGTATAGTTGAGGAATCATGTTCGTTTACCATTTTGAAAAAACCAAAATAATAACGGAGAAGTACTTCGTTTCCTAGTTTGTTTGGCTAAAAATAGCCTTAGGGCGAGAATACACGGGCAGCATCGTGCAGCTTGTGATGCCGTCATTAGCGGCAAACATGTCAGCGTGAGCGGGCGCTTTTACTTCAGTGGTCGCCATAGTCAAAATTCACGAATTGCGGTTCGTTCTGATGGACCACTTACCATATTTATCAAATTTGGCAGACTAATACTTCTTCCCAAACTAAAAACTTGGTTCAGAGGACAGAGATTTTCATCGAATAAAGTGTTTATTTACATATTTCTACTAACTGTTTGGATGGATTAGGTTTTGGTTTGGTTTCAAAAAATATATCTTGATACATAACGCTACACCTAAAACTACCCTCGTAACAAAAAATCAATTTTTATTCCGGGGCATGCTTATTTTACTATTACGTAAATGTCTAGTTTTAAGTCTGGTGTTGAATCAGGAACTGTGTTTTTATCTTCAGATGAATTTGGAAAATAGTTGAGTGTAAACGATTTGCTTTCCTTTTCGATGAAAGTGTCTTATTATGGATGTGGAAAGATTATGGAATGGAAGGGAAAATGGGAAACTATTCACTCACCGATGAAGTTAAAGTTATGAGTTCTTGAAATCTTCTTAACCCTAGAAAGATAATCTTATTAAATATAACGTAAAAGATAATCATACGTCTCAGAGACGTATCGCATGTAATTAGCGTATTTAAAAAAAAAGCAGTGTACTTATTTTAAAAAATTAGTACTATAAATAGTTGTTTATGTGTTAATTAGTGAAATAAAACAATGCTTTACTAAAAATAAAATACATTTTGAAAAATACAAACAAAAATGTAAACTCCCTTCCAAATCAGCAACAACAAAAAAACTTATTTTCTAAAGGAACTTTCAATTAACTTCCAGTCTAAATGGTTGCTTATTTGGCACGTTTTATCTTATATTAAAAATAATAATTTTTATTTATTACTTTAAATCACATAATAATCATATTAAATGCAATCAAAACACACGTCGCGTTTATGGCTACCACACACAGATTTTTTGCACTTTATGCAAGATAACTTTGACATTCTGCGAATTTTAGAAGGACAATATGAACAATACCTCTTCTTTTTTACAGCAGGCTCTTCTTGATCTGTCTGATCACTATTTGCAATAACCTGTGGCAGTTATTCCGAACAGTTCTCTTCAAAGTTGGTGCCTCTAACCTTTTTTTCCATCTATGGTGAAGTAAGCTCTGTACTCAATTTCTTCATATAATGTTTACGGCTAAGTGGCTTTTCATTCTTTGATAGAATGTTATGACAATAAATGACATATGAGTTAACAAAACCTATGTTAAGTATGCCGTAAAGTACAGCCATTGGCCATCTGTTTGTCTTTCTAGAGCAAGACATTGACGAACACATTTGGTCGAATGCGTCGACACTTCCCTTTTTCTGGTTATAATACATGATCATCTGAGCTTTTCCAGTTGTTTGATTTATTTTACCGTCCTCATCATAAGATGACAACAAATAAACCATTTTCGATGGTTTTGGTTTATATGATACGAAAGTCAAAGGACCGTCATAACAAAAAATTGATGTGCCCACAGCTCGCGATCGAGTATTTTTCATTTTTTCTGGAATCTCTCGCTTGTTCCGCTTCTTCTTGCTTCTTTTTGCTTCCGTTTGTCATATTGATAGTAAGTAACTGAAAATAATAATAAGTTCATTTTAATACATCAGACAGATAGACAGAGTTACTTTTAATACATATAAACGATGTCGACAAATATGTCACAAAAGTTTCATAAAAGATAATCATACGTCTCTCGGACGTACAATATAGTCATTTGTAGTGATTATGGGTACTCACCTTTGCGGCACAGGTATCCCGTGTGAGCTCTGGTCGTCAACTGAGTTGGTTGAAACAGACAACTCGCTGCGGCGTATAGTGAAAAAGAGACAACACTATTTTGTCGCGCTGTACGTCTCGCGGACGTAGATTATCTTTCTAGGGTTAAACTATTGTGTTAGTAACACACACAAATAAACCACACTGATTTAAGTCTTCTTAATTCACAAAACCACATTTATTTTAAATTATTTTGGGAACAACAAAACCGACGAACAAGCGAAAAACCAACGAGCAACGCATTTTCTCACATAAAACTTATCTGTTCGATTGTCATTTTTTTTCAAATACGGTGTTGTTGAATACAAAAATCGAATATTGCGAAATGGTTGGGTAGGTAAGAACTGGATGAAAAACATAAAGGTAAGAACCTTACAAATTATCAGTTTGAGATCCAACAGCTACCATTTAAAAAAATTGACAGATGTCTCGATTTCTAAATGTAGCGGGGAAAAACAATATTTTCTGTTGTTTTTATTCAATGAATTAATAATAATTAGAGTAAAGATACTCTTAGCATCGTCTTGGTGAGAAATTTTCATTCCTCTCTTCCCAGCTTCAAAAAACTGAGGATGCCGTAGTTCTACTGGGAAGAAACTTTTGTGAAGTGGGAGTTTTCACGTTCAACCTTTAACCAGACTTACCTTGGATCCATCATAAGTCAACAGTCGTTCGATATTTACACATCTATTTCCAGTATTCATCAACCGCACAGAAGCCTGCTACATGGACTGACGTGTTTCTCGTTTTAGATAAAATTTTCGGAATTACGTTCTCTCTCGGCTAACCTTACGTATAAATTATTTTACTGGAAAGAGTTTTGAAAAAGGCAAAAAATTAAAACGAAATTTAACCGCGGCGGCTTGTGGAGTGTGATAAAAGCATGCCAAAATTGTTCGAAACTTTTTTTTTTACTTTTCGTTTCGTATTCCAAATGTTTATGTTTCCAAGGTCTTTATTTTTATTTTATAAAAGAATTATTATGAGATTAAAATAATAAAAATTGAGAAGGAAAACATTATTCATAAGTCTATCCATATTAACTAACTAACCATTACGCCGTTTTTCGCAGGGGTGGACAGAGACGATGGACTGCTATACAACTGTATATTGGCACACACTCCTTGCTTCATTCCCATTCACACACCGTCTCATTTATACTCTTCTGTTATTCTGACTCTTCACAAGACCCGATTCAAGTATTTGATTCACTTGATCGTGTCATGTCTACCTCGGGCGTTCCTGACTTCTTCCATTGACTTTCGCATCATATATTATTTTATTATTTATAATTTTGAAAATGTTAATTCGTGGTGAAACTCCATTTTAAAGATTTTAATAATACCAAATTTTTAACTTTATTCCACTACTTTTTTTTTATTTAAGACCTGACCAGTTTCATCTTATGACGAACATATTCAGACTAGGACCAGTCTGAAAATGACCATCGTAAGATGAAACCGGTCAGGTCTTAAATAAAAAATAGTGGAATAATGTTAAAAATTTGGTATTATTAAAATCATGTATTATTTCTACTTGGCCAAACCCTCTAAGCGTCTTTTTCTTCAGCCTTGCACTTTTTCCGGATATCCGCATTTTTAACACGGTCATACATGGTTTTACCGCACATACGCCTCAGGGATCTCATGTATATCAGACTTTTATCATGCAAATTGTTTAATTGTGAAATTATGTTACTTCTAAGATTTATTTATTATTTGATAATATTTTTAATAAAATATAAAACAAAAAAAATATTTTAAAAAATACCTCATAAAAAATGTTTTTCTTCCAAAAAAAATATTCAAATGGACATAACGTCCAACGCCACCCTGATACACAATTTTATTATAGAAATACGTGATAATCACAAACCTATAAGTAAATTAATGAACATGACTTATTATTCATATTACACAATCAAATTCCATTAATGGATAAACAGGGATAAGTTATCGGTGATCAATGTTGATGATTAATGATTTATCGCTCTTGCTCATAAATATTTATTTACTATAATGAGAGCCCCTGCCTTGAGCCATATATTATAATCGTTGCGTACAACACTGACCTGTGTTCGACGTTTACGTCAGAAAACATGATTTAGGGTCTGCGTTCGTTGTAAATGGTCAAAGAGAGGTTAAAAATGCCTTTGGGAATCCTTTCATAAAACATTAACGTTATTTAATATTCGATAAATTACTGGTTTTGAAATAATGGTTTTTTTTTACTTTTACCCAATTTTGAGATCATTTCAAAAAGCTACGAAAAGTTATTTTTGTTGAAAAATAAAAAAAAATCTTTAAAATTTTTAATTTTAAGCTAATGTGCGAGGTTGGTGTAAAACTCTTCAAAAATAAATACGTTTTGAGACTCGTGAAATCGCGTTAAATGCAAAACAAGATTTAAGTTCACTCGGGAAAGTTAAATAAAAGCTTTGTATAAGACCACAGATTTTAGTCTCATACAAAGTTATTATTTAATTTATTAAGTTATTATTCATTAAATATTTAAAACCACAAAATGATTGTTTTCTGCGAAAATAGAAATGTTATATTTGACTTTTATGAAACTTTTGGTTCTACGGTTTCCGGTATGATCAATAATATTCATTTTCTTTCTGCGTTAACTAAAATGATGTAATAATTTACGTATGTTTCTCTGTTAATATAATTATCTTGGAACAGCTGAGTAGTTTTAATTAATTATTCCCTTGAACACGCACACTTTACACAACCTAAAATTCACTTGTTAATCACCACAAACTAGAATATTTTAGAACATCAACTCAATAATGAAAACTAGCAGATGAAAACCCGCTCCCGCGTGGTTTAGTCACGACACACACATCAAAAGGAACATAGTGAGTAAATCGTGAAGCACTGTGATCGGAAGAAAATTTCAAACTTTTGTATGAATGAGCAATTTTTCCATCGAACGTGGCAGAAGACGGCTTACGGTATTAATGCTATCAGATTGCTTTTAAATTTAAAATAAAACAGTACACAAATATATCTTAGAATATTATTGATAACGTTATATTCTCTGGTAAAGCAATTCTTAGAGGGGGGTCTGTACAGATTTGAAACAAAAACTAACCAATTTACATAAGACTTTTCCTTTTCTAGACCACTTATAGCTTACTTTGAGCCCATGAAAACGCCAACAGTTCATTGAAGAGAGGTACAGTGGTTATAACGAAGGAAACATGTATAAGGAGAATAGCAGCAGAAGCATAAGTTTTGGGTTAAAAAACAAAAATAATCTCACTTCTTTAAATGCCCAGTCAGATAAACCATCCCCATCTTTCAAGGGTTGAGAGCTGAAATTCGAATGGCAACACGTGACTAGTTTTGTTTCATCTCCGATTCCTTGCGACCCACATAAGAACCCCTAGAAACTGCAAAAACATCAGAAATAAACTTGATACGTATGTGAAAAATTCATACCAGGGTAGCATTATATCGAGAGGGGAGCATTTGTATTCCACCTGGCACTTTGCGGTAGAATCAGATTTTCCTCTGCATAAGCTAGTCCCCTGGCACTTGACTGAACTGAATAGATACTGGATATATGTTGCGGAGGCACGAGCCGCTGAAGGGAATGTACCACAGGCAAATTACTGAAGTGTAACCGTCCGCATTCTGTGCTCCGGATCGATTGGAAAATATATTGAACAGTTTGTGAACTCATATTATCAGCAAAAACCTTTTCATAAGACAAGTAATTTAAATCAAACAATAAAATAGTCATTGTTTCCCAAGGAGAAGGGCAAAAGGTTTACGCCTACATATTTTCACTGGAAAGGCAAAAGGGCTTAAGCGACACTTTGGTAAAAAATGAGTTAAATATGTAGTTTTGGTCGTTCTTTTTTGCATCGAATGCTGTAATTTTCTTTTGATTTTAAAGACTTGTGTGGCCCTTCGGCCATCTAAAACATATTTACCATTTGGGAGAAGGTTTGACTTAAGCCACACAAAGTAAGGACTTTTTTAGTTTTTCGTCATTTCGGGTAACTCCATGAGAACACTGAGTTACCTGAGTTAACATTTTTTTTCAAAATCCTACCAGGTACAGAAGACTTTTTGTAAAACAAAAAAAACTTTAAAGTGGTCATGTGTAAACTACCCAAAATGGCGCTTCAGCTCTTTTGTCTTTCCGGCGACGATATGTCAAGCCATTGGAACAAACTATTTATTTTTTACAGTATTCAGAATATCTTAAGTAATGATGCCCCCGACTGCGCATACTCCTGTGCACACTGTGCACCTGTGTGTGTTTTGATCGGTTAGTAGCCGAGGTAACAAATTTGTTGGGTTCCCACCCTGGCATCGTTTATCATTGCCCAAGCAATATTTTCCGTCCATAATTACTTTGGTATCGGGAATGTTCGTATATCTCTTAAAAGGTTCAGTTTTCCGAAACCTTTTTAAATTACGTCCAAGAAGAAATTCCAACTTTCTGAATAACTCTCACTATAGGACAGAAAAAGTGTGATCTCTACCGATTTGGTATAAAACTGGTATCATCATTTAAAATAGAAACTTTCAGCGTTAAAAGCCCAGACAGGACAGAAAAATTGTTTTTATGCTCAAAAAAGATTTTTGAAATTTGAAAATGTTTGACAAATTTCAGCAAAAATTAGAAAAACTTGGCCTTCTTTAAGAATGCATTTTTATCTGTTTATCTCTTCAACGACTCTCACGATAAAGTATAACCCAAACTCAGAACACTTAAAAGTAATATTTGTGAAATTTGATTAGAGGAGTAACGTCTTACTGTTTCAAACACGTTATTTTTTTCAGTCCTTATCAAGGTTTTAAGCATTTGTAACTTTTATCAGTACATAACGCATATGTAATATAGTAATACAAAATAAAGTTACATATAAAAAGATAACACAGAAAAGCACTTCAAACAATAGTATAAAAAAGGATTAAGCTTTTAATGTTAATCTTTGGATGAATAAATTTAAAGATTACCATTAAATCCATAAAATAATACCTATCTGTATAAATTACATGAATATTCATACCCAGTGAGTAAAAATAAAATAGAATTTAATTAACACTAAAACGATGAAAATAACTTTGAAGAGAGCTGGGTAATTTATTTTAAAAGAATAGTTTTATTTGCCGAAAACAATGTTACTAAGAGATATTTATGTTTTTCGTGTTACTATAAACGTATAGTTTTTTGCTATTTTTGCCGTCACTATAAATAAATTAAAAAATAGCAGTACTTAATAAAAGTGATAATAAATTTCGTAAAATTAAATTTTAAAAACTACTGAGATATGTTAGAAGTTCGCTAGTGATGAGTTAAATAAGATGTCGACAATATGTTGATAATTATTTCCTAAACTTTGAGCACGGCGTACGGGAGAGTACAATTGTGAAATATGGTATTAGAGTTGTTACAATAATAGGTAATCTATGTTTTAAAAATTTTATGCGCATAATAATGATAACATCTTCTTAGATAATAATATAAAACATGATCTTAACTTCACGAAGGCAATATAAATTGATCAAAATGTAATTCTATTCGACGCTTAGATACTGAGTAAAAAATAAGCATGGGCTAGAGCATGTCACAACTGTCCATTGGTTAAAGCTCCAATAATAATAATGGTGAAACCGAAACTGCTCATTCATGTTTGTCATTCTGTTGATTCGATATGTAAATTTAATCGTGAACATTTTCCGTGTCGGTAAATTCATGTAGGTACCTGTATACAACACGCGCTAAAGCCTTTAATTCGCTTACAAACGGTAAATAACCAATGCAATAAGATAATTGAACATTTTTTTAATCAATACATATATATTTAAAATTGTATATTTTTATTGCATCATTAAATATACCCAATATTATTTTGAGAATTCTAGTTAATCATAAGGCCAGTTGTTTTACCGGTCATCACATTTGGCATTGTCACAATTCGACGATCAGCGTCATTTAAATTATTTCGACGTTTTATGGATCCTCGTTAACCGTTGGTTTTCGGCCTGTCAGCATTTGGTTAAGTTACGATGTATGGCTTAATTAACGACTAATCAAACGACCCGACATAAAATTTAGGAAACCGCTATCGGGCCGAGAATCGACGGGTTATGTAGACTGTTTAAATTTTAAAATATTTAAAATGATGCAGATCATAGATTTATGAGGATTTTTATTTCCGTTAAAAAACTGGAACTGAACTGGAACTGGAACTAGGATTGTTCCACCGAAGAAAAAATAATAGTTTACGCTGAGTCACATAGTTGCAAAAGTCTGCAAAAACCCTATAAATGGTGATTTAAAACTAATTCACTTTTAAACAACCAGGCGATGTATAATAACGCATTCTGGTATTCAAAAAAACTGATACCAAGCCTTGTAAAATTTTGATTAATGAGACAATATGCTTAAGAGTGGATTTTTTTAAAACTTCTGTAACCTGCAAGAAAAGAAAACCTTCTACCTATAATGTTCTGGACAAAGTGATTTCAGGGGCAGAGACTTCATTAAATACTAGTCCATCAAATTAGTTCGGTGTGTTTTATATAATTTATATCATATACGAGTATGTGGTTTAAAATCTAAGTTAAATCTTAGGTTGATAATAAAAGTTTTACGTTATTTTTGTTTTATTTGAACAATAATTATTATTATTTTGAATTATAAAAACAATTTTTAGTTTAAAGTTCTGCTAGGTAATTATTTTTACGCGTGACAGCTGTGATACTGCCCTCAGAAGGCGAAACAGCTGTCACGCGTAAAAATAATTACCTAGCAGAACTTTGAACTAAAAATTATTTTTCAAAATTTAAAATAATAATAATTATTGTTGAAATAAAATTAAAAAACCTAAATATCAAAATGGAGTTCTACGAAATAAACTTCAAGACCACAAATTGATAGTATAATTTTGTCTACGAAGATTCACAAACATAACAATATCATGACTTTGTCTTTTGCATGAAAACGTCGTACTTTAATATAAGGCATCGCTATATTTCCTAGCTTACAAATAATTCATTTCAGCGATGTTCAAGAAATCGAATGAGAATACGGAGAAGAAAGTAGACGGGATCGTAAAAATTCGTAGAGATTATTGATCCGATTTCAAAAGCTTAAAATACATATCTCCTCCGCATAATAAATTCATTAATCTACCAAATTAATCAAATCTTTACGATATTATTCATAGGGCGGATTGAGATAAATCCAGCATCAGAGTACCCGGAGAGCAGACTGTTAGGGAGAGCCTCAGTCCAGAGTAAGCGCACCCATTTATCTCAAATTCTCTCATCTTATTCCGAAAAGAGTGCCTCCAAATTGCTTTTATCCGATTTCTTACTGCCCAGACTTTTGTTTAACAATCGATCTAGGAAATACTAGGTGAGGAAGATTATTCCGAGGCTTTCGAATAAATCAGTTAAGCGCGAGTGGAAAGCGATTCTTGGCCCTCCATTCGTTCTGTGTTCCTGGGAATTTATTCGCCGATTCACTTTTATTAAGTCCTTTTAGATTGTAATTCAATCAGGAACCACTTCCCGAAGGATCAAAATTTATTTTTTGATTAACTGAAAAACTGAAAAGATTAAAAAAAATTTTTTTGATTTTTGACTCATGCATGAAACTAAATGTGTTGATAAATTTCTGGCCGTTAGTTCGCTCACGGCCTCACTTAATTTGCGACATTTTTGTTGGACTTTTTTAAAATTAATAGTTCTTTTGAAAAATATGGATCGAAGATTTATGTTGTAAACCTAATTACTTTGTGAACATCACTTAGTCATGTGATGACACGGGTAATATCAGCGTACGTCATTAATAATTTGCTATTTTCACAAATAAATAACTTTAAAAAATGATGTTCACAAAGTAATTGCGTTTTCAGTGTAGATCTTTCTCCTCAAAGTTAATAATTTAAATGAGATGAAATAATTTAGTGTTTTTTGGCGGCTTGGATATTTCCTAGCTCCATAGCTGAATGTACAAAAAGTGGCTCCCGAAAATAGCTGCGTTGACTTAATTAAGCTGTGCAAAATTAATTTCAGCTCACAGTTTGATAATTTTTGTTGCTCTATATAAGAAGATTTTCACCCTATTGATAGGATAGTAGAACCTTTCTTTTCTCTTAACAGAACATGTTTCAAAAAGCTAAATGTAAATTTAAGGTTACCAGAGCTAACCGTTTAAGAACTATTCCAGCCTCATATTTCGAGTATCCATTTACCTTGAATTATAAGACCATATGCCATATTGGTTTTCTCAATGATTCAATAATTATTTGGTAAGTTTAAGGATCAGCACTCAAAAATAGATACTTTTGGTTTTGTAGCACGATAAATACTACAAATGATTGATTAGTTAAGTCTATACGAGTAATTTGAAAAACGTCTGAGGTTTCCAGTAAATACAATTATTCAACAGTAATGTCTCAAATGTTTTATAAAAAGCATACTAGCATAATTGTAGGTAAGACGTTCAAAAATGCCTTTTCTGGTTTAAAAATTGCACTTTGTACTGAGGTTCAAGTAGATTTTTCATAGACTTTAGAGGATTACATTTGTAAAAGTCTGTTCATTGGAAACCACAGACATTTTAACTACCCATAAGGATTTTTAAGATACATCATTTGTAGGATTGCTTGTATGAGAATGCTAGAAAGTTACGTTTAATGTCATTTTTGAGTGCTAACCCTCAAGTGTGAAAAAAATACCATTGAAACATATTTTAACTTAAATTTTTATTACTCTGATAAAATCAGGCCGCATAACTAAAATATAAAAAGTAAACATTTCAAGAAACAATTCGTTAAAGAAAAATCAACACTAATTACTCTCTGGCAAAACAAAAACCTGCCAAGGAAGCATAAATAAAACGGTTCATTTAATCGGAATGAAAATTTAAGCCGTAAATGACGCCTGATGGAGTTGGAATGAAGCCCAAACCCTAATCCCTAATGATCCCCGGTGACCAATCAGCAAATGCCAACGGTTAGAGGTCAGCGCACAACGTCTTAAGTTACTCCAGACAAGTACAGTTAAACTTACGGAAAACGGTAAAAAAAATATTACGCTTCAGAGCTTTCTTTTTTATCAATCAAGATTTTATATAAGAAAGTGTTGATAGTGTTTATAAAAAAAAACTGGTTTTTAATAAATGAAAAATTGGAGCAATTAGGGGAAGATTTCTTTTAGAAATTGTTTTACCTACATGGATCAAACAAGCATAAATTTACTATAAAATGTTTTAAATTATTTTATGAGAAGTATTGCAGACAGATATATGATAATCTTGATTAAAAAAAATCATTTGTATTATCAATACGTACAAATAATATATTTATATATTTAACGCATAAATAACATAAAAGTGAAGTCAAATATTATTTCACATAGGCTTAATAAAAAACCAGTAATTTCTTGATACCTATTTAATTTATATTTATTATTCTAAGCATTTGTGTTTCAACACCGAAAAATAGACAAGTTCCAAAATAATTAAAACAGAAACGCGAAAGAAACTTTTAAAGCCCTGAAAAAACAAGCAATGTCTGCAGCTTTTTTAGAACCGTATTTAAGTCAAATAGTTTTTAGTTATTTCTCACTTCTTTACCAATTTTCTCGTTATTCGGTTATTTTGTTCAAACTGATTGATTATATTTATATGAGATGAAAAATACGTTTTTGAAAATCAGAAAAATCCGTTTTAAATCTTTTTTCACTAGCAAATTAAGGAATCGTGTTAAAAAATTTCACGAACTTGTCCATGCACGATATTATGCTAAACATATGAGGTAAGTCATAATTTATAGTTGTTTGTAAATGTTTATTTTTTCCGTTAGTAAATGATTTGGTGAATTTTCTTTTTGAGTGAATGAATACAAAGATATTTCCACAGTGGAAGTTTTATTTTTCATTAATCGTCTGAGCGACCGTATTTCAGAAAATAGAATCCCGAATCGCCAAACTGACCAGTCATAATCTCCTTTGTTAAATCCGGAGGAGAAAATAATATAATCCCGTTAAAATTCCCGCAGAAGTTCCCCCACCTTACTTCCGCTTATTACGAATTTTCCCTCATATATGAAATACGTGACGGCCCTCCGAAGTGAAATAAAAAAGTAAAATTGAGATAGTGTGAAATAATCTGACGGAATTAAAATATAAAAAGAGGGGCGAACGAGACTGCGCGCATATGTCACGCGCAGCAGGTGCGCGAGTTCGATATTTAAACAAAGAAGGTTCTTTTTACTGGCGCCAACTTCCGGTCCGGCGGACATGTCCCCGAATTCGACGCGAATTTTTCTACGTCGAGGAAACAGAAGAATGAAGGCTTATCGTTTGATCAAGGAAAACGAAACTCGTCAAATCAGTTGATTGTTTTTTTGTTGTGGTTAGCAAAAAACAGTAAATACTACTAAAATTCTGTTAGATAAATGTGAAAAACTTTGGGAGTATAAAATACAAAGGAAAAAAAATCGTAGGTGTTTTCAACGTTCGAATTGCTTTTTGTATGAAAAATGGGAAGTATAACTATTGCCCATGTCTTTTTTTAAATTTTGTCACAAAATGAAATACTGCTGTAACCTCCACCACTATATATTGTCACCGGAAAAGCAAAAAGGCTAAAGCGCCATTTCGGGAAGTTTACAAAAAAGTTAACTCAATGCTCTCACTGAGTTGCTTAAAGCGACAAAAATCTCAAAGCTCGTGTCGCTTGAGTCAAGCCTTTTCCCAAATGGTAAATATAGTTTGGATGGCTGGAAGACCACAAAAGTCTTCAGAATCAAACGAGAGTCAGAGAGTTCGATGCAGAAAAAATGACTGATTAAAACTGCATATATAATAATTTTTTGACCAAAATTTTGCTTTAGCCTTTTTGCCTTTCCAGTGATGATATACAATTCCACCTCTCGCTCGTAAGCTCGTAAGTAAAGGTTTTTTTTTTAAAGGATTGTAGCTCTAAGTGTTTTCCCGTAAATTATTAAGTGTGGTTTTATCAACATAGGTACCTTCACACTTTGGTGTTAAATCTTCGATAACATTGGTTGTTTGTGCTTTATTTAAAATAGTGCTTGCAGTGATAATAAATGATTTTCACGAAAATAATAGGCTTCGATCGCGTATGAAGGACGATTTTCCGGAAACTTGCTTCAGAACCGTAAGCCGAACAGCCTTGATGGGATGTAGGCAGTAGAAAGGTACTGCATCTACCAAACTAACATAAGTTTATTTTTGTAAAAGCTTTGAGAGTTTAGCTTAACTAGGTCTGAACATTTCCGCACCTTAAAGTTATGAGTTAGAGAAGAAAAAAAAAAAAAAAGTGAAAAATCAGAAATAACTGAGAACAATAAAATATTACTTTTTTTAAATAAAACACATAAACTTTGTTTATAACCACTTTTATTATTCAATATTATGTCGACCGATTTTGGAAGCACCTTTCCATCATCAGGACAACATTAAAATGTCCTGATGATGGAAGGGTACTTTTGAAACCGGTAGACGTGATATGAAATAATAAAGTGGTTATAAACAAAGTTTATGTGTTTTATTTATAAATATGGCAAGTCACAAAGTAAATGTTTTTTACGAATATGTATTATTTTTTTTTTAATTTTAAACATTCTAAATTTTATCATTTCGTTCTATTGATAATAACCGTAAATGCACGATATGAAGGGGAAAAAATGCGTAAAAATGTATTTGACATTATTTTTGACTTTGCCGCTCTTCACCCGGTTCTCGACCGTGCGTTTCAGATTTCGATATGAAGTTTGGGGGCATCCATGTACTGCCAAATATTAAATTGTTACGTCACGTGTCTCTCGGGAACATATTTTTCCTCCCTCGAAGATTTTACCAAGTAGGGCAAAACATACATCGATAAAACATAATTTCTTTGAGTCTATTTATAGTATTGGTGTTTTAATATTATCTTTTGGCGTTGGTGGATGCTTTTTTAAACAATTTCGTCGATTTAATAAAATATTATATTAAGAGAAAGTAGTTTAACTCCAATTTATATGTTAAATTCTCATACCATTATGTGCTAAAAAAAATAAATATTCTTTTAATTTTTCTCAATTTGGCTTTATTTTATTATATTGTCAAGCACTTAGTAAATAACTAACTAACCATCACGCCGTTTCCCGCAAGGGTAGGCAGACAGGACGGACCGCCATATAAATCTGGTTGGCATAAAATCCTTGCTTCATTCACATTCATACATCGTCTCATACATACTCTTCTGTTATTCTGACTCTTCACATAACCCCCCATAGTTAGGTATTTACTAATTTAAAGCATTATTTTTTTGATACAAAATTAGAAGTAAGATACATATACTAAATATCAAATAAAAAAGAAAAAATAACTTTGAATAAGACCACAATTTTTTTTTTAGACCGACTGGTTTCACTTAGCCTAAGCATCATCAGGGTACAACAATAAATTTAAATTAGAAAGTTTGATTTTGTACCTTGATCTGTAGTCTTATAAAAAGTTATTTTATCATTTTCATTAAATATGTCAAACCACAAAGAGATTGCTTTCCACGAAAATACATATACTAAATATTATGCAAAAAAAACCTACATATGTCTAACCTGTGATGGTTAATAGTATTTTATTTATTTATCCATCTTAAATTATATCACATCATTTGTGTATTCTTATGTCGAATGTTAAATATATTCATACGCTCACAAATTTCCTAACTTATTTTTTAAGTTTAAAAATATGGCATTTGCAGTTATTCCTGCTGGAATTTTATTGTATACTTGGACGGCTCGGTACATTAAAAATTTCTGTGTGTCTTTTTTTCCTTGTTGGCTATCTAATTAGTTTATCGTCCCGTCTTTGTGTATCTAGTAATAATATATGTTTTTTCCTTAAACTCCTTACACACTATCCCTATAATAATTTTATCTAGAAAAAATTAAACATTTATGTATGTATAAATTTTTTATAGTTAATACCGCACAAGAGTCCCAACTGCTCCAAAACGTCTAGAGCCAGTGAGACTAAAGCATCCCTAATTAGGGTATGTTGTGAGACTGGAGGTGTGGAGATGGGGAAGAGAAAGATTGGTAAGTACCTGGCTATTCAGATCTGATCACCAAAAACGGTTTAAGCCCTTTTTAGGCAACATTTCGATTCTGAATGGTGGTCTTTCACCAGGACGATACTTAGAGTATCTACCCCTACGGAACGTGCCTTAAATATACCTTATATTATTTTTATTTGAATTAAATGTGTTATGACACATATTTTGTTGGCGCAAGCCAGGTTTGAACCTTCAACCTTTGGATTTGTAGTCGAGCGTCTTATCGCTCGACCACGAAGACCGTCAGTATTTATTTTGCTTCACCATCATAAAATTTAGCGTGGAGTTGATGTAAAAAAAAAACTTTTCTTACATGTTTCTAATCATATAATCTGCACTTAATTTTTATTCTCATTCCTTTATTTTTCTGTATTCGCATTCGTTTTAAATTGTAAAAAAATAACCTTGAATAATTATTAAAATGAGGTTTTAATAACAGTATTAAATATTCGTATTAAACAGCCCCTCAATGGCTCGTACAAAAGTTAGTGATTATTTATTAAATATTAAAAAAAACGCTTATAGCCATAGTTAGAACTATATTTAAAATCAAAAAATATTTAAATAATATAATTAATCTAAAACACAAATATGAAACAAAAAAAGCTAGAAATTAAAAATAACAATGGTCATGAACGAGACTCGAACTCAGGACTTTCACTCAATCCGGGAGTTACATTCTGTCAATCAAGCCATCAAGCCCTCATTAGAAAGTGACATTCTTAAACGATATTCCGATTTTAGGCTGCCATATTTTCTTTCATAAGCATTAATGCTTTAAAGTTAATTACAATTTTAATAAAAAATTAAATGTCGCATTCTGTGAAATGGTTCAAGCTCGTGAGATGAATTGGAAATATCTTAGAAAATATAAACATCAAAGCTTGAACATTTTATTTATTTTATATATATTATATCATATGTTATATATACTGATGACAAACTATTTTATTGTAGTTTAACGGGATGATGATTTTTCGAAAAACAATATATAAAATAAAAATAAATAAAAAATGGATTTAAAAGAAAAATAGTGTACTCGTTCTAGATAGATAGAACCACTCATTAGTGCCCTGGTGAAAGAGTACTTTTAATCTAAGCGTTGTTTTAAATGGCTTTAATTTTGTATGGTGTCGAAATCTGAAGTCAAGTACTTTTATTTTCTTCAGCCTGACAACATACTCTAATTGAGATGCCATGGCCCTAATGGCATCGGGAAGTAAGGACTCTTGAGCGCTGTAATACAAAAAATAAAACTTGTTCATATTGGCATAAAAAAAACACTCTAAGGCATTTCCTTGCAGTTTGCGATGTTTAAAAGGTTGATAAGGGGACCACCAATTCTGAACCATTTTTCCCGTAGCTTAATACCAGGATGTAAACAGGATATTGCCATCGAAGTTTAATACAGCGAGTTCTCTCAACTTTCCATAACTGAAAAAGTTTTTCCTATCTTCCCGCACAGAGCATTTGCTCGATAAGGCCTCAGGGTTGTACTACCTTCGAGGGGGTCGCAAGTTTTCTACAAAATTCAGAAAATCCATTATTTCATATGCAAAATATTTTTTTTTTTTTTTAAACTATGGAACTATTCAATAGCGCAATATATATTCAATAGAAATATTATTTTACAGAATAATATATTGATCAACTAACAATGGCATTAGATTTATTTTTACTGTCAACTATTTTATCTAAGTTTGATAATGTTTCAGTTAAGCGCAAGATTTCTCAGTATTAAGTAGATAAAACTTTTTTTTTATGTTGCTAAATTACAAATTCTCTTTTAATCGATGTTTTGATGAGCTTCATTAAAATAATAACCATTCACTTTATTACATTATTAACTAATTTAAGAAAATAAATTTATAATTTTTTTTTGAAAAATAACAATAAAATATATTTAATTTTATATTTTAGAGTAATATTTATATTAAAAAAATAAGCTTATTATCAACGTTATATGAAATGAAAAACTATTAGTTTAAATTTAATAAAGAAGAAATGATAATTAGGAAGGTATCTAAATGAAACCGCCAAAATTAATAAATACATCTACGCTTATAATACACACTGAGCTCATAAAATAAAAACATTTTAACTAACCAAGAAAGTAGGCATTTAAGCGATACATAGTTATGCTATAAACGCTAAAGTTTTTTATTCTTCTTACGCCAACAAAGTTGCATAGTGGAAAAGTTTTAAATAAGCGTGGTCTGTTTTTATATATAAAACCTTAGCCTAGATATGATTCCGGATAATACACAAGTTTTTTAACTTTTCTGGTTGAAAGTCGACCAAAAAAAACTTTAAGAAATTGCCGTTTACTTATTTCTCTACTATATTAAAATGGTATTTTAAAAACGTTGCTAAATACTCAAAAGTTACTAAATGAATTCAATCACTTCTACAACATAGTAAAATTAATTACAATTTAAGAATTCCCCACTAGCTGAGGTCAACAAAATATTCTTAAATTGTCTCAAAAAACTTTTTTTTAAATTCATCGAAAAAACAAAAATAGTTTTGACTTTTTTACAGCTGTCAAAATAATTACGAATCATCTATTAAGTCGTGATGGGTGTGATCAAGGATTTCTTCAATCTTTTAATAATTATTTACGTTCCTGATAGGTCTAATAAAAGTTGAAAAGTTGCAATATAAGTAAAGTCCTGGTACATTTTCATTAGGGTAGTTTATCATTAGAACTTCAATGAAATATCCAGAAATATTTTCCTAGTATTTGTAAATAAAACGGGTCTAGGTTATGTAATACGAAAGTCAGGCAAAATTTTTCGACATACAATGGATAAGTTCCATACTATTAAAAATAATTCAACTAAATAATTTGGCCAGTGTAAAATAAGAGGGCTTGAATTTCGTGTAAAATAACGAATACCAATTAATCCCAAAGTTAATTAAAATCATTGGTATTTTAAATTTCAAACACCTTACAAGCAATATTTATCCACAGGACGTAACAAAACTTTCCAAACAAAATTATTTACTGGAATCCACCTATTTCAAATATAGAATCATGTCTGCTAAAATACATCGTGGGTAAGTACTATATTAGGTAGATAGAGATTTGAAAAGAATAATTTTAATTTTGATAATTTCAATAACCATCAGTTATTAACTATAAAGGTTTACACGCGTACATACGTACGTATGTACTCAAAGAGAAAATTATTTATAGTTAATTGCAACTAAAACATTATCTAAGAAATAAAAAACTATTCATTACTTTTATATTGGACATTACAACTGACCGATTTTTAAGGCAAACCGTAAAACTTTTGACCATATACGTTGTAATTTTAGAAAGCTTAAAAATTTCAGCTTGAATGTGTTTTGATAATACTAGTAAGATACTAATAACGTGGTAGATAACCCGGTGAGTAGAACGCTCGACTAGCGGTCGGGCGGATAAAGTTCGGAGCTCACACAGCGGTTACCGACTAAAGTTCAAGTTATGCTACGAGAGAAAGGGGTGGTGCTGAAAAAATATATTTGAAAAGGAAGTGGTGAGCCAATGACTCTGACTCCAACCAAACTAGAGAGTGGCTCGTAAAACATGCCTCGGCCCGGGGGCATCCAAATTACAGATCGTTTATTAAACTGTTGGCAATTTTAAGGCTAGTGATTTGATATTGAAACCAAACATTAATCTAAATAGTCCGCCGAAATATTTATGGATGAAAAGAGTGGAAGCTGGGGTCCATAAATTATGAATTTTCAATAATCTTTTATTTATTAGAACCATTTCCTTTATCTCGTGAATTTGTTCCGCGCTGACCGAGAGGTCAAAGAATTTTTGAATGCGTCATAAAAATGAGAAGTGTTTCAATATTTTGAACACATCATGCAAAGCGACATTCACGGGATTATCCAACTGATAAACCTGGAGAAGATTGATGGAAGACGTAGTGAAAGAAGACGTCGAACAATTTGACTTTGAAACCTACACGACTGATAAGAAATATGGTCCCGAGACTTTTTTCGGGCTTAAGCCTTCGACGGAAAGATTTATTTAATGATGACTTACCTCTGATAAAAGAGAGCATTAGTTGAAAACATTTTTATATAATTCAATTGAATTAAATTTAATATTATTATTATTGAGTCCTGCTATTTGAAGTTTTTTTTATTTTCGTTTTTAGTGACAGCTGTTTCGGCGTTTAAGGCCATGGTCAAACAGTTTGACAATGGCCTTAAACGCCGAAACAGCTGTCACTAAAAAACAAAAATAAAAAAAACTTTAAATAGCAGAACTCAATAATAATAATATTAAATTTAATTCAATTGAATTATATAAAAATTAAAATGGAGTTCTACAAATTGAATACAAAAACTATAAATAAGTTGAGAATATGTCCAATTGAACATTTGATAAATTCTCACACATTTTAATGTTTAACACATAAATTTTATTTAAGCTAGATTACTGTTTCTTTCTCAATTGCGTTTTTATTTGCTATGGGTTTGAAAAATAAATAAAGATTTATATAAAATGGTTACTTCTTTGTTACTCTGTCATAATTTTTTTGCATATTTCTATGCCATTTTTTTTTCAAAAATAAATTGCTTTAAAACTTATTGAATCATAAAATCATATTGAATAATTATTTTACTCGAGGAGATAATCCAAAAACTTTGACCCACCTACTAAAAAAAATATATATATTTATATATATATATATATATATTTATGTTTCACTGCAATTTCCGACACTTAAGTAATCACATGAAAAAAGCTTTAAACTCTTTTTTACGATAAATTTAAGCGTGTAACTACACTAAAAAGCAATGCTTTGTGGGGTGTAGGTAAAAGGATTACATAATATGTTTCTTCGTGTATCCTTGACAGTTATATTATTGCGTCGAGGTTTGGGCCTTTCCGCAATTTAGCATTTTATTTTCGTCTCAAAATTGAGGTCAAAGGATAAATTATACTGAAATTAATATCACGCTTTCTGACAGATGAAAATTCTTGAAATTTTATACGACCTGATTATTAAGTGAAAACATTGACAAATAACACTCCAGCTTAGTTTCCTCGTTTTTAAAGAGCCTGTCAACATTTTTTTTTTTGCGTTATATGGATTATGTGTCATGGGAATACATTTCGCGTAAGCCCAGTAATTTAAAAAACGACATTGTTTTACTAATGTCCACTCTCAAAGTATCATTCGTTTACACAGTACCCAAATGATGTAGAATTTCTCATAGGATACTATATTTTTCTTAGTTTGACATGTGATTTTTGTCAAATAGCTATATTTTGGCTAAAAACGGTCAAATGACCAATGGGTCCGAAATTTAATTTGGCCGCCGGGCAAATCTTTTGTAGTTTATACCATGAGTTTGAGATATAATTCGGAACGCCGAGGGAAAGCAAAAACAAGGGTGGTGATTAAAAACTTTATTTACAGCTTGTTGTTTTGTTCATTAGTGGCTGTAAATTTCAAATTCAAGATAATCTTATTTTTTTCATTTTCTTGGAACAATGGAAAAGACAATGGCGTTTTATCAAAATTAGACAGTTGTTTTGTCAATTATTGTATTAAAATGACAATATCGTAATTCGGTTCAATATTGAGTAAATTTTACTTTTTCCAGCTGTTTTCCGGTGCAATAGAGAAAATAAAGCACATCTATTACATAAGTATTCAAATCATTAAAATAAATGAATGGTAGTTATGTCACTCTGAATGATTTACCAATCCCGGAATAGAATTCAAATGTTACAAACTAATAATTAATAATATCCTCAAACTGATTCATGTGATGTACGAATGTATAATCCATTATGGAAGTTATGAGTTCAATCCTTATTTTATAATTGTACTTTGACGGCCTCCGTAGTCAAGTGGTAAGACGCATGACTACGAATCTAGAGGTCGGGAATTCAGCGTGCGCAATTTTTTTTTATTTGATAAATATGTGTCACAACATAAATAGTTCATAGCAAATAAAATAAAGTATTTTTGCGGCACGTTTGAGAGTATCGCCCTGGTGAAAGTTAACCATTATGAATCGAAACGTTGCTTCAAATGGCTTTAGTCGTGTTTGATGACTAGATCTGAATAACCAGGTACCTTCCAACATTCCTACTCTCCATCTATTTCCCCTTTCCACTATCTTCAGCCTCACAACATACCCCAATTGGAGATGCCATAGTCTCACCGAATTTAGACGGTTGTGAGCAGTTGGGACTCTTGAGCGGTATTCACCAAAAATAGGTAATATTTTGAATTATATTTGTTTCTTGATCAACTAAAAAAACTATGGTATATTCCTATTTTTTTATATAAACACGATATTTTGCAATAAATGGATCTCACTGGGATAGATTTCAAAATTGGAGATTCAAAATGAAAACCAACAGTTATAATTGAGAAAATATGGTAAACATGATAAAAAAGGCAAGGTTACAAGGCCAAATATTGGGCCAAGTATAAAAAAATGGTTCTACAAAATAAGTTATCTTATGACTAAATCCTTTTTTTGTGTCACTCTTTGATCGTTAATCAATCCATTTGGCCACTTTCGTCAATCAATATCAGCGACAGTTAAGTATGAAAATGGCATAAACAAGTAATATCCTTGTCAAGAACGTGACAGATTGTAGTTTTCGCTCAGCGTTAGACTTAAAGTTCAAACTGCCTTTTAGCATGGATCGTGGATTATGGAATCTAACCTAACGCAGCCTAACCTTATCCAAACTAAACGTTGGGCTGTCAAATTCTGCGACAGTCGTCTCTTTCGCCATCTTTCTACAGCAGAAAAGGAAAACCATCCATATAATATATTTTGGGATAAGAAACAGTTGAATAAATGTAAGCAATATTTCAAAACGAGGAATACATTATGTTGTATGGACTAGCGTTAAAAAGCTCACCCGGATGAGAAAAACTGACAAAAAGTTTTTTTTTACGTATTAACATAAATATTAAATATGTTAACTGAGTCTCTCTCTCTGCCAAGTACCGCAAGGTCGCAAAATCGCTTCGTATATTTGTTTGATGAATATTTTTCCCATCAGCTCTTGCCATCATCTTATGGTTTTTACTCTATGCCATGAAAGTGACAGAAAAAATGTGGGTCACGAGTATACCAGCGTTTCCCAACCTTTTTACGCTTGCAGACCGGTTAAAATAGGAAAAAAATGCAGACTGGTAACGCAGGAATAAAATTTTCTATTTAATAATAATAATATTTAAAAAAATGGATAACTTTTTTATCGCTTTTTTTGTGGGAAAATCACCTCAAGGGCGCTTAATTTAAGAAGTAATTTTTTAACACTTTTGTGATCTTATATTATAACAGGTAGAAATAACAAATGACGATCTTATTGCAAATGCAAACAAGAATGTTACACAATTATTATTTTCTTATTGAAATAATCAGAAACTAGAAATCAATTGAAAATTAAAGAACTTCTCGTATTGTTAAACAATACTTATTAAAATCAGTGCTGTTGCATCTTTGCTAGATTAGTCGATAACCGTGGCTTGAGTATCGTTTCGGAGAGACGAAGCGCTGCATCGACATTTAATCGGTTTCTCTGCTTCGGTTTAATTATTGTCATAACCGAAAAAATAGTTTTTATATAAATAGGTAGTCTAAATGGCGGTCAATATTTGAAAAGCTTTGTAACTTAGGGATGGATATTCTTCTTTCATCGATATCAAAAACTGGAACATTGATTGCATTTTATGTCTGGACACAGAGTGGCATCAGAAGATAATTCGATTTGGTTTTCTTTTTCTTGAGTATAACGTGCGCATTAAATGACGTCTTTCATGAACGGATTATTAATCCATGATTTTCGAAAATCTTCAAAATCAGAGTTGTAGTGATTGAAGTTCTTAATGAATGCCTTGAAATGGTGATTAATTATGTATAAAAATAATTTCCGGCTCACGTTAGCAGACCATAAAAATTCTTCCAAAAGTGGAAATATTTCTGTGTTTTATATGATCATCCCAAAGGTGCAGCTTATTTTTATTACTAATCAATCTTTTTTTTCAATGTAAAAATATTTGCAGAAAATTCTTGGAGAGAAATATTCAATTTATTAAGACTTAATGTTCACATTTTTTTTTAAAGAAAGACAAATATTCCCGGGTTACGAATAACCAGAAAATATTTGAAAAAATCTTACTGCCATCATAAGAAGCGGAAGATGTTGCTTGTGCAATTATGGAGGATTTAGCCAGCAGAGGAATTGAACGCACGACGCCCGGCTGGAAACCCGATGCGTTTTTCCACTCAGCTACCAACCGGTAGCTGAGTGGACAAACGCGTCGGATATATCCGGCATATATGCACGTTTGGCTATCCATTCCTCATCCAACAAAAGCTTTAACTGGGCCGGGCTTACCTCTCTTAGAAACTGTTTTACGTTTACCCTCAGTTCAACAAAGCGTGAAATAACTCTTCCTCTGGATAGCCACAGCATTTCTGCGTGGAGGAGGAGATGTTGGTGTTTTGATTCTGTACTTTCATACAGTGTTGTGAACAACCTGGAGTTCGTGGCACAGCTAAGGTTTGTATTAATGATTTTCACTGCGGCATTTATCACAGTGTTTTAGCTCGGGATTAGCTAAATGCTCTCGATATATTGATTATACAGTGATTAACACATCTATGCTGATGATACGGTGCATAGTTTTTTACGAAAAGTAAGTAAATAATTCATGTTATTTCAAAGTCATTGTGTTTGAAAGACATAGTTTGAAAACACAGTTAAGTTAAGTGTGTATCTGTGAAAGATGAATACTTGAATCGATTGGATGATTTTGTATATTTATATGTCCTAGTATGTTCACGAGAGACTGGAATGCTGATAAAGACATTTAATGAAAAGCGAATGCAGGAAACTCTATTTACGGAGGATTGAAACGGTATTCGCTATTAAAATTTAAGCAAAAAGTGAGGTTATCAGTCCACAATGATGTGCTGTTGCCAACCCTTATCTATGGCATTGAAATATAGAACTGGCAAAGGATAAAAGTAAAAATGAGATCCATGAGGCGTTTGTAAAGCCATGTATGATCGTGTTACAAATGCGATAATCTGGAAAGAATTCAAAACTGACGTAAGTGTAGTGAATAAGATTGAGAAAGGGACCCTTAAATGGTTTGAGTACCTCGATCGTGTGACTTAAAGAACGAATGTAAGGAGAATATCAATGGTAAATATTACCACTAGAAGATAAATGTTTTTTTTTATGTAGGAAGGGATGAGGAAGGTAAGGGTAGGAATAAAAATGGCTTGAAAATAAATGGTTGTAAGAGAAAAATACTTTTGAATTTAGCTTTATAAATAGGTGAAAAACTTACGTGACTGGTACAAACGCAGTTGTTATTCCGGATCGCAGTCTGCTGATAGTTTATGACACTAGAAAAAATATACATATTTGAAACCCAGGACAAGATGGTATTAATATAAAATAATATGGGACACATTGATGAAAGACCACATAATATTTTTCAATTTAAAGAAGATGTAAAAATATGTGGACAAAAACAAGAAGGGAATGAGTAAAAAAACAAGTTTTGAGTTGGGTATATAGAATCGTTCCTTAGATACATATCTACCAAGAAAAAAATGATATGATTAAAAAAATAAAATAATGTGCTGTTTGTTTTTGAGAAAGGAAATATGATAAATTACATGATTACATACAAAAAACAAATTTTACAAAAATTGTTGTGGCTCCCCTAAACATGTGGGTGTATTAACTCATTACGTTCTTCCTTGCGTACACAGATTATTCCTTCTTGTTTGAATTGAAAAATATAGAACTTTTTTTTATATATTGAGGGTTTAAGTTTCCAATATCGATATATATTCATACCTGTTAGTACTTATATAAACAATTGTCAATAAGGTTTACAACATTAAATATATATACCATGTCACTATAATCATTAAATATGATAACTTCGTATCCAATTGACAAAGTACTTTAATATGTAAAGAGACACGAGGCGGCAATACGCTCTTTCTACCTCCAGAGGAATTCCCCTTGATATTGCAATATACATCGCTGCAAACCATTTTTCATATCCGATGGCAGAATAAAATCATTGAAAAATCTGAGAAATCATAATATTTTGTTAAAATGTGTTATTTACTCTGTGCGTTAAATACAATTTAGAACGTAGATATGAATTCAAAACGAAAATTTCGAATAAACGAGAATATTTGCTCTATTCATAATTTTATCTTAATCTAAGAAAGGTCATACGGTGGGGGTCAAGGGGTAATATCTAGCTTTAAATTACGGAATATATATTAAGTAATGATCAATATATCACTTTATTTTAACTAAATATCTCATATATAACTTGAAACCTTATTACCAAATGTCTGCAAATAAAAATACAGCTTTCTTAGGTATTATCCATATTTAGAGTCGTATAATAAACGTGTTAATGACTGCATTCAGTTATTTATAGTGAAAATATTATACATGGGTACTTTGTAGATTTATAAAATGCCTCACATTTTTTTTATAGAAATATTTAAATGGTGTCTTGAACTGAAGGCGAAAATAAAGAATTTAATTATTTGATTACCGCTGCAGCAAAAAAATACAGTTGGTAATTAAAATATAGGCTTGAAGGTGAAGAGCTGCGGGTTGAACAAAGACAGAGTTTAAGAGGTTCTGATAGTATGGCACGTATACGCCAGGAGACATATTTGCGCATTACCATTAGTGCTCTGTACTGCGATAGTGATGTTTAGGTATCGTTTTCATTGGCACGTTTGGTATTATGAAATAAACGTAAGCCTGCTGATAATTTATTTTTTATTTATTATCTCGTTGACCTTTGGTCGTTTTTTTCATACAAAAGATAGAAAACTTTACGGTACCTACAAATGTGTATTTTTTCTTTGTTGTGAAAAATCTCATAAAAGTCTCTGAAAATGCTTGAAACATTCTCTATTCACTTTCTGCTTTCGGTTCATCCCTTAGACAGAAAAAAGCCCCCTGGAATTTACATTCTGATACTTTCCAGGGTCAGCAGTAGTTAAGGGTCGTCACCGCCTCGTGTGGAACTGAATTAGGAACTACAGCCTCACTCCAGCAGTTAGCCAAATTGAAGGGGACCCAAATAGTTTCGGATTAGGAATAGCTACCGGGGAATTAGTGTTGCCATGTTGCTTGGATTGTGTTATTTACTTGTTACATTTTCACAAACCTTCCTGTCAAACTTTACGAAAACTACTTATTTGGTTAAATTGTCTTTTACACTTCATTATCGAGCAATTAAAGAGCTTGATGTGTAAGCTCGTGGTATTTTTGTTTTCAAGTCAGCTAAGTTTTGAAAGCTCTTTTTCGGACATGTTTTACTGCTATTGTTTTATTTTTTGTTGTTGAAAACGTCTTAAAACTATATAATGTTAATAATCATACTAATATTTGGCTGATTTATATACCGCTGCTTTTGTGACAGAAATGTCACCTCAAGGGCGCTTTTTAACATAATTAACATAATATTAAAACTAAGAGTTAATATTATGCCTAATACTTATAACTACTGACTTACAACTAACATATTTATAACAAAGAGTACATGTAACGGTTGTCACCCGTGCTGTCGAACTTAGGGTATTTAAAAATGGAATAGGCAATGGTAAACTAAGTATAGCACTTGGACTGAGTGATCAAAACTCTATTGAAGCAAATTGACGTTATTGTAGATATGATGATTTAAAAAGGTGAGTCTTTAGTTTTGGTTTGAACTCAGTTGAGCTTTCGATCTTTCGCAAATGTGAAGGGAGATTATTCCAAGCTGTGGGGCCTGCTATGGCAAAAGCTCGTACCCCGAAATTGGTGTTAGGATTACGTTTAGGTACTGTGAGTCTACCTATGGCCGTTGAAGATGCTGATCGAAGAATTACTTGTCTCGCTTGGAATGCCAGTTTTAAGTAAATCCAGCATATGCATGTTCGGATACTAAATTTTAAAATTGGTGTAGTGTAAGGTAATTATTCAGTTATTTGAAAATCCAACTACTGTTTTTCGATATTATTGTTGGCATTTTTTTTTCTCTTGAGATAATTGATATTTCCTAAAACATGTACAGGTATTATTATTTTTATGTATCTGTGTGTGGATATTCAATATAAGCTTGGTAAATTTTAGAAAATATTTGTCGAACGTATTTTTGACTACGTGTCAACAGCCTAAGATTATTACGTGTTAGACATCGCGTCTTCTTTAATACATTTTCCGGGAAAAGTATTTGATTGGAAGCATGAAATTGTACATTTTACTTATTTGGCTGGAAAGTATTTCCAATATTTTTGTTATTTCTGATAATGTTTAGAAAACAATTTTTTAAATGAAAGTTAAAAAAATTGAACGAATCGGCTTTTTCTTTACCGATATCAAGTATTCAAAGAAACATATCTTTTGTTGTAAACTGCTGTATTGTTTTTTATATGTAAACTATGCAGTCACTAATTGAAGCTGTCAATATCGACTGCTCGTGTCAGTCCAAGTATTTCCAGCAATCAACAGTAGTTGCTGAATATCAGAAGAACTTACTATCTCCGTGAATTTTTTGAACGTCACGAAGCGAGTCTCCATAAACCGTATTTGTTGTATGAGTTGATGAAAACAAAAACAAAAAATGTGTTTATATAAATACCTAATATGCCAATATTTATTGATATAATTAAGCATTAACGTTAATTTTAATATATCCGATTTAAGCAAAGTTAACTTTCAAATAATGAAATTAAAAGTCACAGATTTAGTCGATAAAGTAGAATGGGAAATTTAGTTTCCATTTTCTCTGAAAATAAGTGTTGAGTGTACAAACCTATCGACCTTCGGTAAATTTGCTGATTTAATATTTAAATTAATAAATATAACACATTCAAAATACTATAGTGTACCTTTGATCAACATTACAAGGTAAAACATATTCATTTAGCCAAGACTAATATTAAGTTTTTGTTATGTAAAGATGTAGATATTTGGGTTGGTTGCCCTTTGCTTTCTGAATACAAAATTACTAAAGTCGTAAAAACATTTTATTATAACTAAATTAAAACATTGAAAGCTTTTTCAACGCGTGTCAAATAATTGTATGTTTTCTCTTCTACTTTTCTGTAGCTAAATAACAATGTTTGCATTAATTGAGCCCATGAGAAGTGAAGTGAACCAACTAACAAAACAGTAAGCTACCAACTTAATTTGACTTTAACCCTACAAGCTTTTAACCTTATTTTAATAAATATGGATTTGGTACCTACGTTAAGAAACAGATTATTTTAGATGATAGGTACTGATTACAGAAAAGCAACATAAGCAATAAGTCACGTGAGCAATAAATATAGAAGTTGGTTCACTTCATCTCTCATGGGCACAATTTGTAGGTTTTCGTTAATACTATTTGTAGTAGTCCATTGAAAAAAATAACGTCTACTTGGTTAGTTCTATTATATGAACTAGCAAACTTTCACCAAGAAATAAAGATAAAACCACCATACAAAAAACTGTTCCATATTTAAATATAGGTATCATTATAGAAATACTATTGAGTGGAAGAAGGGAAAGTAAATTATGAACAATTCCACACCCGAGTGAGACAATGTTGTGCATGCAGCACCACAAGCAGATTATTACCTTTGTCATAAAGTGGACTTTTACACGTGCGGGCTTTTTGTGATCAGTAACTGTATTATTGCATTAACAAATTATTTAGGTTTTACTCTATGAACTCAAAAATACTTACTCAAACTATCTTACTAGCTAAATCGTTGAGTTTTTTTGATCATTTTTTTGTTGTTTTCAGCTCCTTTGGTAGACAAGAAAAGACCACTTGTTAGGTAGAAAAAAATAAAAATACAAACATGCTTTGAAAGGAATATAGAGATAAAACTAAGTCTTTTTTGCTGTAAAAATGCCTTAAGTAGAAAGCTTATATTTGACAATTGATTCTAAGCTTCTACGAAAAGCTTTAAAACCTTTGTGAACTCGTTTGAGAGGTGACGTTACTGAATTTACTGGTATTTTATGAAAAATAGAGGGTCTAACTGAATTAAAATTAACTATTCCCTTGGTCCACACATGGGCATCTGGTTAAATAGGATATGCGATCTCTTTTATTAGGAGAGAAAGCGAGAAAAACACTCAATTATCATCCTAGATAGGCAAACTCTTCAGCCAAGATAAAAAGCGAAAAGAATCACTTAAAAAAGTTTAAGTTTATTTTAAAATATACCTTCAGAATTAAGTTTATCAAAATTGAATCCAAAAACACTAAAGCTAGCAGGTAAAAATCACAGCTTTATTACTCGACACTCTCACCCAGAAATAAAATTCCATCAAATTTGAACCATCGAAATCCTTTTTTTTTTTCAAAAAATAAAAAGACATTATTTATATAAATGGTTGCGTATTTGACAATATAAATAAACGGGACTAGCGGTTGACATTCATGAAACGATCGTTATGTAACACTCCCTTTGTCGGAAAAGAAAAAGGAAAATGGTCCGCAGATGAGATGGGTTTACGTCCTAAAAGAACGGATAGTTTTGCTCGGGTGAGAACCATCAATAATCGGTGAAACTTGTGAAATTTGAGGGAAATTTGATTCCAGAAAGATGAATTCTCTTGACTTAAGTTTATTAATTTAAACAAACAAATGCCAAAAAATATTTTGAATTCAAGTACCATATATTTAAGCCGATCGAGCATGTTATGAGTTTGTGAAATATTTAATCAGACAAAATAAGTACTTTAAGATAGCACTCATTAACTAACTACTGTCTTCCCAACAACTTAAAGAAAGAAAATAATCTATTTGACCTAATTTCCCAATAATCGTTCATTTTTCTTTCACCCTTAACCACGACAAAAGAATCCACCCTGCAACAATGGAAACAAAATAACGTTAAAATAAAATTAAAAAACAATACAACTTTCTTTTCATTTCCCTAAATAAATCCTAAAGAACCGCTAGAGTGGAAAATATTTGGTCCGTCCGGAAGCTGTAAATACATTTAGCGAGCTAATGACAAATGACTCAGAATTAAAGTGCCGAGTCAGAAGAGGTACAGCGGTTATTATTAAAGTATATTTCATGCTACAAAAGACGTCGTAAACACGATGAAATTAATATTAGGCCATCCGTCTTCTGCGGATATGTCGTATCGAGCTGTCGGAGAAATAAAATACGTTATTTCAATAAAACTATTGACAGGCTCATGTTCTACAGGGCTTTCAGGATTCAAGCAAAATGATAAATAAATTTATTTACCGACATATTGACAGCTGAATATCATAACATATTTTTCGATTTATTTTGCTGTAAAAGCTTAAAATATTTTTTCTATCACTATTTTTTAAAAATAAATTATTGTTTGATCTTATTAGAACTGTTTTACATTGGGTTACTATTAAATTGAAATTAGAATTTACTCTAAAGCATTTACGCTTTTTTAATAAGAATTACTGCTAAAAAAAGATAATATCAATAATTTTCAACGAAAGTATGAGATCGATTAAAAATTACAGTTTCTAATAAGGTCCCAATGGCTGACATAATTGAAGCGTTACTCCCGAATAGAGTAGAGGATCCGAGTTTGTGTCTCGGTTATGAGCACTGTCTTTTTTTGTATTTTCTGTTTCATATTTGTGCTGTTGATTATTAATATTATTAAAATAATTAATACTAATTAATAATAAAGATTAATAATAATTAATCATAAATAAATAATTAATAATAATTAATAATAAAGAGTATATCCATTCAAACTGTAGTCGAAAAAGTCTTTTTAGTATTTATATTTATGAAACTGAAAATTTGTCGAAGGAATCCATTTGAATAAAAATAAAAAGCTTAAACTATAAATTCATCAAAAAACACGTTTTTTTTATGTGGAGCTTAGAAAAAATATGAGGAACTTAATTAAGAAATATTATAACTTAAGAAAATAGATTCAAATAGAAAAACATACAACTGTTCTAAATAAACAAGTCTCATTGTTGGCTTGTGTTTGGAAAGTAACCAAATACAGTGAAACATAGATACAGATCAAAACGCCCCTGGCAGCATCCTATGCCTCTTGCAACGCCATTACAGAGAAATTCAGACCGACTGAAGACAATTGTGACTTCATCTGAATCAAAGCAGCTCTCAACACCATAAAACAGTATATATCTTACAATAAAAAGTTTTAGGTATTGAAAAATAGGTTTTCAAAAAAGTTCATAAGAGTTTCTCATTTGCGCACAAGAATGTGGTTAATTCGAGCATATTGATTGTAATTTTAAAGATTTATAGGTAAACTAATTTTTTTATTACAAATATTCCTAATATTGTCAGAAGTACTGAATAGGATCAAGAAAGAAACGCCTAGATGCTTTAGGCATGTAGAGCGAATGAACGAAGAAAATAGTGTAAAAATAAGATATGATGCGAAAGTGAATGGAAGAAGAAATCGGGGCCGCCCGACGAAGACATGGCACGATCAAGTGAATCAAATACTTTAATCGGACCATCTGAAGAGTCAGAATAACAGAAGAGTATGTATGATACGATGTATGAATGTGAATAAAGCAAAGAGTGTGTGCCAAGACAGAGTTGTATGGTGGTTTGTCCTTAATACATACCTTTTCGGTGAAACGGCGCAATGGTTAGTTAGTTAGTTATTTCTAATAAGTGGCCAATTTTTTTTCATTAAATTTATAGCATATCGCAAACAATAACGCTATAAAAAAGCTAGAAAATTGATGTGAAAAACTGTGATTAAATGCCATTTTTTCACGACAACTCAGTATATGCTATGCAATAGATAGTTAAGGATATATTGAATGCCACAAATAACTTTCTACAATAATTTTCTAAAATATCACCGCAAGGGCGCTATAAAAGCTATTTGCACATAGATTAAACAAACGACAACATATATTATGTTAGAAAGTAAAAATATTTGGATTTGTTTAAAGCGAAATAAAAAAAGGAATGGTGAAATAATTTAAAGTTAAATAAATATATTTCACGATTCCCTTGGATGAGAAACTGACAAAAACTTTCACTTTAAAAAATAACAGCAACTACTGGACAGGAATCAGTGAAAAAAAAATGATGTATTGGTTTCCTTTTTTCAGGCAGTACGAACAAGAAATGGTTGGATTCATGCCAAGGGTCCAAATCAGTAGGTGATGGATGTTATATGTTGTTGAAGAAAGAAAACTAAAAATATATTTTTAAAGGTTTTTTTATAAACTCCATATCAGCGCAGATAAAAAGGTTGTAAGCCGAAATGTAATAAAGTTAAAGTATGAATGATATTATCTTTTTGATATTTTGTGCGAAGACAGAATTTTAATGAGAAATCAGTGTTTTATATCCACTCTTAAGAAGCAGAAGGTAGGAAAATGCTTTAGAAAAATCTTCCAGAAGATGGAAAAATGTTTCTAAAAGTCCCTCATACAAAACTGAATTCATGTACAACTATTACGCAATACTCGTATATTATTTAATCGAAGATCTAAGCTATAAATTAAATGAATATCTTCACCTACTAAATGAGGTTAATGTCGTTTAATATAAAGAATTAATACAATAAAAATAATTACATAAATCTACGTAAAAACATTATTCATGTTATAAGTGGCAGAGTTGCATTTATTTTTTGACATTTGATTAAATTCACCGCTTGTGTTCGTGAATTTCACCGCTTTTTGTAAAGAACCGTAAAATATATTTTTTACGAGTTATTCATAAATAATTGTTCAAGGTGTTAATAAATCAGGTTTTTTTGTAAATATTATAATAATTATTGGAATAATGTAATTAATTTATAATTTAATATGAAACGGGAGAAGACACTAAAATTGAGTAAAGGTTCCTAGTTTAAGTCTCGGTTGCGACCATTTTTTTCTGTATCTTCTCTTGATAAATATTTCGTTAAGAATTATTGATATTTTTTCAATAATTATTAATGTCAAAAATAAAATTAAGAAAACATACGGCTTCCATACGTTAAGTTAATTCTAATTTTAAAATGTGATGGATAGTTTATTAATGAATATTAGAAGTACGCACCTGGATGATTAGTAGTTGCTGTTTTTGACTTGTACTGTGTATACGCATATGAATAAGATGGACTATTATTTAAATGAACAAATATAAAAGTTTTTCAAGTTCCGTTAGTAAAGCAAGTAGTTTGTATTCTCTTTCAATCAAGGAATTATATTCATACTTGGTCATGGTTGAAATTTTTTTTTTAAATTATCGTATTTTATTCTGCCTTGACGTATAGGGAAAAGACAAATAACATATTTGGCAGTTGATAAAATGATTCTTAATAAGTTATTTAATCATTACACAACGGAGCCCATAAAACCTTAACATATTGCAATGGCTTAAAACTAGTTAGAACAACGTATCCAGCACCTTGCAGTTAGCAGAATGTTGCTGCATTAGATAATCAGTCAACTAAACGACTTGTTCTTATGCTTAAATGTTGGTCTTGGGAACGAACTAATGTTAAGGTAATTTTATCGTTTTTCCTTCCTACAAGATTAATCTCTTTTTTTAAGTGAATAACGCACAAGAGTCCAATCTGCTACCAACCGTCTAGAGGAAGTGAGACTATGGCATCCCCAAATGGGGTACGTTGTGAGATTGAAGGTAGTTGAGAAGGGAAGAAAACGGAGAAGAAGAAGGTTGGGAAGGACCTGGCCATCTACATCTGGTGACCAAACACGGCTAAAGCCATTTCAAGCAACGTTTTAATTCTGAATGGTAGTATTTCACCAAGGTGATACAAAGAGTAGGTATCTACCATTCTTCAGACCCAGGTTTAATCCTTTCACTTCTTAAAAAGACCTACCAATTTAAGCCCTCATAAACGCTACAAAAATGCTTGAATTTTTGCAGAAAAAGGCAGCTAGTTTGATACGAGTACAATCCTTAATCTTAACAAACTGACTGTAGTCTTTGGAGTATAGACGTCAGGTAGGAATGCTGTCCTTATTCTACCAGTATTTCAATGGAACACGCACTGTAGAACTAACTTCATTGACATTGACATCTTACACCGATCCGGGAAATACACCAAAAGCGCGATCAAAATGTGTACATTGCTAACACATGCCAGATGAGAACGAGTCGTATTTACGACTCACTTTCGGCAGCAGTGTTTTTTCCCTCTCTCAACAAGGGTTTTTTCAAGACTTAATTTTAGTAAAAATACCATCCTTACTGCATCCCCCAAAGATGACATAGCCGCTGAGATAGTAATAGGGCTTCCTGTATGGTGATAATATCTTTGTTGTTTTTTGCTAATTTATCACCGACAACAAAATAAATCAAATTTGATTGGAATAATAAATAACAATCGAATCATTAATTGAAAAAGAATGACACTTGAAACAACTAGCCCTCCCTGCCAACTCTTAATTCGCACTTAAGGTCAGATGGCCAGTTTATCACGGATTGTTTGGTCACGTTTTGCGGAAAGTTTCAGTGCGGAGGATTCCGACGGAGCAGATTTCACCCGCACCAGAGCGTGCTGGCCATAAATCAGGCAAGTTTTATTTCTTTCACAAAATACACTCCGGGCCAGACTCTATAAATAAAATGAATTTGGCGATAATTCGATACCGGCGAACTCAATTCACACGGTAAATTGATGATACGATTTACTGAAAGAGAATTTATTAATGCCAATAACCTATAAGTAACGAGGATTTAAGCCGCGCAATTAAAGTTGACACAAGCAACGTAAACTTAAGATTGTAGGCACCCTTCCTAAGCGTCACTGTGAAACAGCTTTTTTTATTTTTTGGTGCGTTTCTATTGTTGCTGGTGAGAAGGGAATAACAACTGTACACATTGATGAATTTTGAACATTAGATTTTTTTACAATAATTCGTAAAGTTTTATTGTGTTGAGTTTATTTTATTTATAAATATTTTTTTTCGTTTTTTGAATATCCTTTTCGTAAAACATAACTCGTATGTTAAATATTCTGTATGCAAGCAATGCATCAGTATAAGTATTGTGTTTAAGTCACACATCGTTGCCTATAAAATGAGCATTTAACTATTTCAAACAACGGCCAAACTGACTACCTCCATGGTCGAGTGGTAAGACGCTCGACTCCGAATCAAAGGTCGCGGGTTCAAACCCGGCGTGCGCCAATAACTTTTATTTAATTAATATGTGTCATAACACATTTAATTCATGTAAAAAGTATATTTGCGGCACTTTTCAGAGTGGTAGATACTCTTAAGTTTCGCCCTGATGAAAGACCACCATTCAGAATCGAAATGTTGCTTGAAATGGCTTTAGCCGTATTTGGTGACCAGATCTGAATAGCCAGGTACTTCCCAACCTTCCTCTTCCCAATCTCCTTCCCCTCTCTTACCTTCAACCTCACAACATACCCTATTTGGGGATGCCATAGTCTCACTGGCTCTAGACGGTTGGGAGCAGATGAGATGAGGTATTCATATAAAAAAACATATTAAAAAAGCTACAGTGCGTAAAATAAAAATGTGGTTGACTCAAAACCACCTCCGCGTAAAAAGCCCTAATGATTTTTTTTTTTTCTTTTTAAAGTTGTGGGAGTTTGTATTATCAACACTACTAACCAACTTTTCACTTACCTGCGATGTACGTTGTAACAAAAAGTTTTTCATTAATATGTAAATGACCTACGGCCGCTTACTTTAATCATAAGCTTAGCTAAGTAAAAAGTTACAAGTGGTGAAAATGTTGCAAGAGATTTTTTAATTCCAGCTCGGTATCATCTTTTGAGTGAGCGTTCACTTATGGAAAAAAAAATTAAGTAATAACAAAGTGTTAAATAAATATTTGTTTTTGTTTCTCGAGCTTACTTATGTCTTTGTTTATTTAAAACAAACTCTTCCATTACTACGACTGTTTTTGAACTGAGTAGACAAATGCATCAGGTTCCCACCCGGGCTTCTAAGTCTAAGACTAAGTCCTTCATTATTGCACAAGCAACATCTCCCGCTTATTATGATGGCAGTAAGAGTTTTTCAAATATTGTCCGGTTATAAGTAACCCAGGAATGTTTGTCTTCTTTTTTAAAAATATATTGAAAAAAATTTTTTTTAGATATTTTCGTTGAAAGCAATCGTTTTGTGGTTTGACGTATTTAATCAAAATGAAATAATAACTTTGTATACGACTAAAGATTTTAATTTAATTTGTACGACCGACCGGTTTCGCTTAGCCTAAGCGTCATCAGGGTTAAAAATTAAACTGGACGAAAAATACATAGTGTGTGGTTATAAATATATTCGTGCATGCAGAGGGAGAACACAATATAAAATAAAATAAGAGAACAGTAAAAAAATAAGACAATAACATTTAAATTATGAAAAAGGAACCGAAAGAAAGAGACAAATAATATGAAATAAAAGAGGCAAAACGTCAACTGAGAAGGTGATAAAATAAAAATGATAAATTTTATACTTTTGAACAAATTTTCAAAATTTATAATTGTTTTTCAATTATCTCATAAATAATTTATTCTATTTACTCGTCGTTTCGAAAAAAACTACGCCTACGCCAATTTGACAGCTTAATTCAATCCACGCAATAATTTTTCTCAGGGTTAAGTATACCGAACGAAAATTACATCCAACTTCACTGGTCACACCAAAAATTAAGGTTTGAGAAAAAAAATGTAAAAACAACCAAAAGCAATAAACACAAAGAGTGATTAACTAGGGGGTATTGCTAGATTTCTTGGATTAGAGTCGAGCAACGACCGAGAAGCAATGAGAGAGGAGGCGATTTCACGCCTTCAGAGCATATTGGAAATGCTGTTATTGTTCTACGACTATTTTCTGATATTGGAAGAATCTTCATTTTATTCTTACGATGTAGGATTATTTCCATCGTTAAAAAGCGTGAGATTACTTTTTCAATGGAAGAATGGTAAACCCACCGATTCTGAAAGCTGTCTAAGATCAAAAACGGTGATCTCTAGCGTCATGAAACTTGCTCTCAACGTTATTTCCATTTTGAGCTATCGTTTTTTTATGTAATTATTTTCAGAATTTCAACAAACAATTATGTGAACGCAGGAAAAACGGAATGATTCAATAAACGGAGTTGTTCAGGAGAGCCAAAACAAAGCTTAGGAACTTCGCTTATTGTATGTAATCATGTCATATGTCACATGTCCTTTTTCAAAAAAGAATAGCACATTATTTTATTTTCTGGCACATCTCATTTTCCCTTCAAATATATGTATCCAAAGAACAATTCTGGATACTTAGCTCAAAACTTGTTTTTTTTTACTTGTTCCATTCTTCCTTGCGCACACAGAATTTTTAAGAAAACAGGTTCTGAAATGTATTGAGGGATAAAATAAATCTATGGAAATGAAAAATAACTTTGTATAAGACCACGAATTATTTTCATTTTTATGACCGATTGGTTTCGCTTAGCCTAAGCATCATCAGGGTACAAAATTGAAATAAACAAAAAATACAAAGTGTGCGGTTTTATATACATACAGAGGGAGAACAAATTATAAAATAAAATAACAAAACGATGATTTTTTTTTTTTTTTTTTTTTATGGTTTTTAAAGTTTGTTTTGTAGAACCTCATTTTAATTTAACTCCAGCTTGATAATGCCCTCAGAAGGCGAAACAGCTGTCACGCGTAAAAATAATTACATCGCAGAGCTTTTAACTAAAAATTGTTTTAAAAAAAAAGTTAAATTAATAATTATTATTGTGTAAATAAAATTAAAGCACCTACAAATCAATGAAAAAAAATCTAATAAAATTAATTATTTGACAGCACGATTACAGTAATAACACAATGGCACATATTATTGAATTTATGATAGTAATGATTGATAATTGTTTATGATAGTCAATAATCGTGGAAGAAGCCGGTAATAAAGCTTAAACGTTAAAAAGGGGGTGCACCCACCTTGGAGTAGACATTAAACTAAGTTTAACGACCATGAAAAAAGCGCTAAGAGTTTATTAACCCGTATTTTTTTCACCTTGTTATGTTTTAATTAGTAGTATTTTATTTTTAAACGGGTTTTTTTTCATTAAAAATGAAATTCGCAACTCTATTACTTACAAAACAATTTAAAGAAAGAGGGATCCGAACGGTATTGCGGGTTTATCTCGACACTAAATCAGCCATTACGATCGTTGTTGGCGATAAGGAAATAACACACCGAAATTGCGGCGCTTAAGTGCCCGCTAACTCTGGGTAAGCAGTTGTTATGACGGCGAAAAAAGTTTGCTAATTAGGTGCTTACTTACCAGGATTACGAGCCAATTACGGAACACACAAGAAAACGTTGCGATTGTACGATACTATGTAGGTCAGGCTTATTATTCTGTATCTGCCGGTAATACATAGAAAACGAAAAATTCGTATACTGTAATAGTATCTTAGGTATTTAGTATTTATCGACAATCCGAATGATTCAGTAAAGCTTAGGTCAGGCTGAAAGGTCATGGATTATGTTAATGGTTACTAAAAATTGTTATTTCAGAAATATTAAATATTTAAATTAACTAAAGAAATCATAATAATTCCAGAAAATACATTCTCTTTTATCTTATCTCAATATTACATTTTAGTTTTAAAAAAAAACATAAACTTAGCCTAAGCATCATCAGGGTACAAAATTAAAGTAAACAAAAAATATTCGAGCGGTCAGTAGCTGAGTGGTGCGTTCAGTTTTTTGCTCTATCTCTCTAAGTCTTCCATCATTGCATAAGCAACATCTTTCGCTTCTTATGATGGCAGTAGGAGTTTCTCAAATATTGTCAGGTTATTCGTTACCTGGAAATGATTGTCTTCCTTAAAATATTTATATATGTGTGTACACATAACCGCACACTTTGTATTTTTTGTTTAGTTTAACTTTTTTTACTTCTTTAAATATGTCAAACCACAAACGCAACCGAAACAAGCGAAACCGGTTGGTCATAAAAACTGAAATAAAATCTGTGGTCTTATTCAAAGCAATTTTTTCATTTTCATTAAGAATAAGTATTTGAAAAAATATATATTACTTATTTTAAAACATTGTAATAATAATAATGATAATTCCTTATACAAGACAAACTTTTAAATTTAATGCATATATAAGAAATAAGATTTAATTTTTACAAAATACATACAAATTAAAGTACCATATAGATACGTAAGAAAAAAAAATTTAGGCAGTGGTGATGATCAGATCAATAAGGAGAAACTCTTTCAAGAATCAGTAGGATTTCACTTCTGAATCTCTCCTCACTAACATGAAATAAGTCGATATCGGAAGAGATTTTGTTCAGGGGCAAATACTCCTCTCCACCGCCAGAACCCTTGTATAATCCAAAAAACCGCTGTCTTAGATCGTCGATTAGATAGAGATTTAAAAGCAGGGTGTACAATATAGCCTCGCAGCAGTCTGAAGAAGTGAGTGGCGGCATACCCCTCTCTCCTGAGCTGTAAGAAGTGAAGTCCGAGCGTGCTCAGGAGAAAATTCGTCGGGTAGAGCTACGGATAGTGGCCGTACTCCACCATGTAAAGAAATCTCAGAAACTTTTTCTGGACCCTCTTTAAGATAAGAGAATACCCCACCTCATGAGCATCCCAAATAATTGAGCCAACTAGCCTACTGCGGACCAAAGAGAAGTAGAATATTTTTAGAGTTCGGGTATCCCGAAAAACTCTGATGGTTCTAAAGACAAACCCTAACAATTTTAATACCGACTGGCACACCCCTTCGATATGAACACGAAATGCAAGCTTACTTTCGTACACAATCCCAAGATCCTTATAGTGGAAACGCGTTTGAAATTATGATCGAGCATAGTGTACCTGTGGTAGGTGAGACTAAATATTTTAAATTCATCTGCAAAAAGGAGAAAGCGAGAAAAACGGATGACTTCGGCAATATCATTAATAAAAATAGAAAAGAGAACCTAAGATTGACCCTTGGGGAATACCAAAAAGAACGGAAAACTCATCGGATTGAAAGATTCCGTGTGTGAAAAATTGCTTTTTGTTTTCGAGGTAGCTTCTGAAAAATTGTAGCATATGAAAGGGGAAACCCATTTAGGCAAGTTATCGTGATTGACGGTATCGAAAACTTTAGAAAAAACGTTACATGAACAGTTTACATGGTATCCACCATCTACCACTTAATACATCATGTAAAATGAACTAACTCAAAAATAATAAAATAATCAATGCCGCAGTAATTATAGATACCTTTCTTCATTATTCAGAATGTATATGTTTGTCCACTCAAGTAACAACCGTAAATTTTTGGTGCAAGTGTAAATAATTTTCACTACTCATTTACTTACAATACTTATGCTAGTCAACTTTTTGAGCAATATTTTTTTAAAGTAGGAACTCCATCAAAAGGTATCTAAATGTTTGCATAAAATTTCTTGTCATCCATTTCACATTGTATGTACTGCAATTAAATCACAGTCCGTGAATATGGTATGGAAAAAAAGGAAACTAACAAAAAGTTGTGGAATGAACATTTGCAGTACTATATATATATATATATATACTCGTTTGTTGAAATTGGAAATAACTTGAAAGTCTTAATGCTAAAAAAATATTAATATTTTAATAATACCAATAATCTTAAACACAAATATGAAGAGGAAAAAGTCAGAGAATGTAAAGACAATGGTTACAACCGAGACTGGAACTCGGATGCTCTACTTTATCCGGGAGTAACGCCCTAACTGATTTGGCCATCGGGACCTTATTAGAAAGTGGCATTTTATTCAATCTCATATTTTTATTGAAAATTTTTGATATTATTTTTATTTTCTTTCGATTTTTGTAATGGATTCAAAACTCAACCCAAATTCATTGAATATGTAATTAAACCTCAGTAATTAAAGATCTTCAGATATATTTTTCACAATATCAAGTACCTACTTACTCAAGATGAGGTACTAGGTCTCCCAGCGCTAGATGGTTAGAATTTATTAATTGAAACAATTTGGCCGCCTTGGCAGACTGCTGAGAGTAACGAGAGTCAAAAAACATTCGCTAAGAAAAGACGCCAAGCGCCTGTTCTAACCAAGCGGTAATAATTGAAGTAATTACTGGATTTCGCTAGCCACAGGGAGGTCGAAAAAATCCTAACATTCAAAAATTTTAATTTATTAATGCTCATCATAATCTGCTCCCCTCGATCAATGATGAATGACTAAATCAGAGGATTGAACACGCGACACCTGGGTGGGAACCCGATGCATTTGTCTTCTAGGCTACTTACCAGACAATATCATTTCATTTATTTATTGTTTTAAAGTTTATTTTGTAGATCTCCATTTTAATTTTTAGGTTTTTTAATTTTATTTAAACAATAATTATTATTATTTTGAATTAAAAAAAAACAATGTGATGCCCTCAGAAGGCGAAACAGCTGTCACGCGTAAAAATAATTACATCGCAGAGCTTTTAACTAAAAATTTTAAAAAAAAAATATTAAAATAATAATTATTATTGTTTAAATAAAATTAAGAACCTAAAAATTAAAATTTCATTTCATTTCATGTTCCAAGCAGAACGGTTACAAGGCAGTACCTACCGTACTATTGTGGCAATTCTGCTTCAACCTCACAATTCAACACGCCTATGCGACGAATACAACATTTGGGTAACATATACTCCGATGTCGCTGATATATTTAATACGTCAATATCAAACTATAAGTTTAGTTTAGTACAGTTGTTATCATCTGGTAGAGCTAAACTAATAGTTAGACCTGTTACTTAGTAATATTTTTTCTTTTATTTTACAATATTTTTGAAACTCTTATTTATTGAATATCATTAGTTATTTTTGTATCTGCCATTCAATAATCTTTTTTTTAAATTTTAATTTACATAATTTTTTTGCATTTATGAGGTTATTGCTTTAAAAAAATATTTTAACATGTATGTTTGTAAAAGCTTATAACGGGCGTAAATAAACAATAAACAATCGTTTGGATAATATACACATTATCTTGTAATCATGCAATTATTGGAAAGGAATAATTATTTTTTGATATATTTCTCATATTTTTTTGAAATTTTAAAATATATTCATAATATTTGTGATATCACACGTACATGCATACGGTGTGAACTTTTATTTTTTTTTTTACATTATGTTATGGAAAATAATCTTTTTTTTTTTCAACCAACCTAATAAAGTATCTACTCGTACCTATGTTTTTTAGCAGACATTATCCGATATTGAAAATTGGTAGTTTACAGGTAGGATACAGCAAGTAAACACAATATCCAAAATCTACGGAATAATATTTTAAGCTACAGATTGCAAAATGCGATTTTGAGTTATGTTAAGTTCATGTTATTTTAAAATGGCTCTGAGTAAGACAGGATTAAAGGCGCTAGGCCAACCACGACCAAGATGGAACTTACAAAATTGAATTGGAACTGAATAAAAGTATATATTTAACGTATTTTTTGACCATCCTATAACTTAGTTAAAAGAACACGGAGAGCTTATTGTCCACAGTAATTATTGTGGTTTCTTGGGGTAAATGTAGATGCAGGCTAACTACAAAAAAGGAAGACGAAAGGACAAGTTTGGAGTAAAGAAATATTGTGGGGGATCGGAATCAAATTAGTGAGGTAAATTATAAAGAGAAACTCGTTGCAGCGGAAATGAAAACCAACCTGTCTTAGGTTTATTTTCAAGGAAATAAAAATAATGAAACTCGTTCTAGCAAATTAAGGGAAAACAAAGATGGCTCTCATTTCTCTTGCGTCGTTTGAGAATTTAAAGTAAAAGTTTATAATTTTAATTTCACCATTTAAGCATGGAAAGAAACTTGTGCAAGCCAAATAAAAATAAAGTACTTCTATTCTAATTATTCAAATATCTAGGGCACATCATCACCAGCAAGCTAATGGATGACGACGACATTGACAGGCAAAGGCGAGCACTCATCTTTGTGACAAATAATTAACATCGTATGATAAAAAAAAATAAAAAAATACACGATAATATAAAAAACTCAACGAAATAAAGACCATAAGAATCAATTTAATTAAAGGTTAATTAATTATAAGTATCGACTTTTTGTTTAGAATACCGCACAAGAGTCCCAACTGCTCTCAAGCGTCTAGAGCCAGTGAGACTATGGCATACCGCCCAATTGGTTAATGTTAAAGTTAACCCATTGGTTCGAGAATAATTAATAATTGGTGAACTAATTTCGGTTTAATAAAATCCACCATACTGGCAGCATACAATGACGTAAGTAATAAGTGTAAGCTTTAAGATATACACAGGGTAATAAAATGCACTCGTATTAGGTAGATGTTCAGAAATGATTTTTTTTTATAATTGCTTTGGAGTAATTACTGGTGGTTCTATAAAGAGTTTTACATAATGTCATGGTTTAGAAAATTTAATTTTCATACTTAAGAACGTATGTACTCGTATATCCATTTTGCTAAAAAAACAACGCTTGTACTCAATATCATGACTATAAACTTAAAATAATACCTAAGGTATATCGTTTTCTTCTTCCATATATAATGTAACAGCCTTATAAATAAACGAAATTCATATCAACCGTTCAATTACCAAATTTAAGGCTAAAATTTTAAATTGAATTTTTGATAAACATCTTTCTGCTATATTTCTGTTTGATTTTTTCCGACTAAGCAACGAATAAAATTGAATTCAAATAGCTTAGTTTTTGTGATTTTATCAACGAAATCAATTTTCTGTTTGCGAAAAGTTAATTAAAAATCTTTCCAGTCTGTCATTCCCAGTATATAAATCTCAACCACTTGTCAAATCCGAGTTTTTATTCTATTTTCGTGAAACAGGTAAAACCTATTATTTTCTGAAATACCTCAGAACTCATTTCACCAATATTATAAGTCCTAATAGTACCTTCACAGACATCACACTCACCCGTGTCAGATGATTTGTAGTCCTACATACTAACTCGGTTTTTTCGTACGTACACCTTTTAACGTGCTATATTATTTGCAGCGAAGATGGGTTCAGGGTTGTGGGGTATTGTTCTCCTTTCAAAACAATTGTGGGAGCTGTGAAATTGAAAGCAGTCGTATTTCAGCCTTAGCGATCCTAATCATGGATTTGCGGAAAAAAAACCCATAAACAAGAATGAAAAAGCTCTTCAAGTTTGAAAAACTTCCACAGTTGAACCACTGGCTCCGCAAACACATATTTAACAGGGGTGAAATTTAAGGTGATTTGATTTTTTTTTTAATATTTATTCTCTAGGCCCCTCGTTTGTTACCAAATTTCATCCATTTTAAAGCATAATTATATAACTTTTTCGCTGTTGGGAATCTTTCTTAAGCCTACTGAAAAAATATTGTGTAAGATAATATTTTGTTTCTTTTTTTCAATGTATCTTTTAAGTGGGTTGTAAATTAGAGTGGTTTCTCTCATATTTGAATACTCTCTATCAAACTAGCATAATAAATAAATAAATTAATGAGTAGTATATCTTAGTAGTTGAGTGGACAAACGCATCGGATTCCCACTCGGATGTCGTGAGTTTAATTCCTCTACTAGCTAGTCTAAGTCTTTCATCATTGCACAAACAACATTTTCCGCTTATTATGATGGTAGTAGCAGTTTTCTAAATATTTGTTGGTAATTCGCAACCCGAAAATAATTGTCCAATTTTTTTTAAATTTAAATGAATGATGTTTTCTAATGAATATTGATTTTAAATAAGAATAAATGCATTTTCATGTAATAAATACATAATGTGACAAAAGGGTGCAAATTTGGTTTTTGTAACAGAGATTGCGTATTTGAATTGTCGTAAAGTACAATTTTTGCATGGAATAAATTGTATTGTTTAATGTTACATCAAATTCATTGTTTTTAAATCATTTCATGAGAAATTTTTTCAGATATTTTATAAATCAATTGAACGCTAAGAAAAAGTATATGATAAGCGAAACATTTCATAGTATGAACGTATTTTCACTGGCACGATCAGTCTAGTCAATATCAATAGTTGCAAAACATGAGTACGTGCTAAAAACTTTTAATATTTGAAGAATACAATTTGAAACAATCTTTTATACTATTCTGAATCCTGAAATGCATACATTCTAATGATCCGAATCCTGTAATGCATAAAATCTTACTATTCTAAATCTTGAAATGCATTTCTTTTTTAAGGTTTCGAATCCCGCTAGCCTTAAAATCTTATGATTCTCTGAATTCTAGAAAGTATAAATTCTTAAGATTTTGAAACCTAGAATAAATACATATTCATGATTTTGATTTTCTAGAATGCCTAAATGAATATTTAATCTTTTTGTCACGCTCCTAAACGTGAATCTTAGTTCTAAAAATATCCATATTTCATGTGATTCAATGTGTCTTACGACAGATGAAATGCCATTTAAGAAGATCCATCAAATTGCAAATCAACGTAATAATGTCCAGACTGATTCTCTAATATTCAAAACGGTAAAATGCAAGTAAGATAAATTTTCACAGTCTCAGGAATGGAAAAATCCCCCACTTGAAAGAAATACTCGTTTTTAATTTCCCCTAAGGAAGCCGTCTAACTAAAGTCATTATTTTTCTTGAAAATTTTAAGACAGCCTTAAAATTTGACAAATTGGCACCCCTGCATTTCACCCTTTGTAGAAAGGTCCATTCAGAGGTGTGATTGATCGCCCGTTGGCGTGGATGTGCGCAAGGGCACATTAATCAAAAGGTCCGATGACAATAGAGGACTTAACGCGATAGGATTTCCCACGCGAATCTGACGGAAAGGTGACTTTTTCATATTTTTTTGATATGGGAATATTTGTACTACGGGCTACCATAAAGGTTGATTTCGGTAAATGAGATTTGTGTAAGTGAAATCAAAAATAAACTAATGTGATCATTCTAATTTGACAGGAAAAGAATCACAGTCGATAGAAATCAAAGTGTACACGATACCGTGTTAAAAAAATAATGAAATACCAGGTAGTGTTGATTAAATTGGATTGGTTGAAGGTGGCGAACGAACAAAATTGGAATAATTTTGATTTAGTTTGAGAATGTTCGGCTGGTTTGACATTTGCACGTGTAACTCAGTATTTTTATCACACGGATAACAAAATGTTCTTGTCTTTAAATCCCAGTTACAGTAAAAAGCATTTTACTGCTTATATTTTTTTATGTGTACACTATGATATATATTATTTTTTCATTCAATCTCAAATCTTTATAAATGATTATTTTCATATATTGTACCGGACAATCTTAGAGTTCTCCACTGGATGAAATAAATAAAAGATCTATTTTTGTTGATAATGCAACTTTACGCACGTCGGAAGTCATAACAGCTGGCACGCGTAACTAAATAGTATTGAACAGTATTTATTTCGTATTTGTAAAAATAATTAACGTTAACACAAAAAAATGTCTTAAATCACTTTATTTTAACTAACTAATATGTTTATATTGAATTAATTTATTTTTTTATAATAATAGTTATTAAAAAATTTCAAGATTCTATAAAATTTATTTTGAAATGTTGAAAATGTGTCCTAAATTAACAATAATCTAATGCTTGCTTTGCTAGATGGTACTCAGAGCAATAAACGGAATGGCTTTGCATTACTTACAATAACTTTGCATTCCTAGAAACTTCAATTTAACCGTTAAATCATTGACTTTGTTGGTTATCGGAAGGTTTATAGAACCAAAACGTACTTCAGTGCGATTTCGGAATATGTTTCAGGCCCCAAAGACTTGTAAAAAACTCCCATACCAAAACTTAATAAAAGACAAAGTAGGCATTAATACCATTTTTATTAAAAATTATTAAATAATATCATCAAATGTAGTTGAATTCTCACTGTGTGGTAATCTTTAATACTCAGATCCCGAGATACAAATGGTCGCAATTCGAAATGAGTTGAATTTTTAAATCTTTCTTTTATTTAAAAAATGTGTAAAATATAGGATGAAATAAATATGAGTAATGCCAAGAATATGATATATCATAAACCACATAATATTATTTGAGTAACAAGCCCAGAAGAGAAAATTCGAACTTGGAGACAAGATAAATGATTTGGTAATTATGTGGCTTTCAAAAAGAATCATTTCTTATCGTAGAAAAAAAATTGTAAAAGGAAAAAGGATATTTATGCGAAATGAATTTATGAGCATTTCCGAGAAAAGAAAACATATAAGGGTAGAACGCCCCGTTGGCAAAATAGTTCTTAAAGACCAATCAAGTTAATGGGCCCTTATGTGTTCAGCGTCAATCACTGAGTGATATGGTGCCGCGAGCTGTCAGCATTTGACAACAACGTAACTCAATCGGACGGACATTGTGGACATGGAATGGTATCATACTAACATAAATAATTGTCGACATTAATATACGAGAAGCGAACAGTATTTCTGTATTAGGAAATATTGAAAGCTTCTGACGAAATTTGGTATGATTTGGATAGCTTAGGTTGGAATTTAATTAGTAGTAATTTTTTATATATTTAGAATTAAAAAAATATGTTTGTAAAATAATTAACATAACAGATAGAAAAGGCTTACGAGATAAACAAAATGCATGATAGTAGATACTTTCATAATTCTAGAGCATTGCTTAACCCCTAGTGGTCCAGAGGGTCCTATAGGACCCGGACATTCATCATTAATTTTTCAAAAGTTTTTATCCTTTAAAACCTGTTGTTCGCATATTTAAATGAATCTTTATAGTTTTTCAACAAAATAATCAATCCGTATAAATATTTTGCATTACGTTCAGTTCGGTACAAGTCGAATAATACATACTTTAAGTTTGCTTACGTCAGTACGACTGAAAAAAAAACGATTTCAAAGTGATATTTCTAGTTGTATTTACAGGTGAGCCTCGTGCGTTTTTTATTTTTATTTTAAAGTTAATGTATTCAGTCACACGAAAATACAGTAAAACGAGAATAAATTTTCAAATATCTTCATTAAACTTTTTTTGGTGACTTGAGGGTGAAAAAAATAATTCTCAAAATATTCGTAGCTATTCCAGAAAAACCAAACTTATGCCACTAACATACAATTTAAAAAAAATGCATAACCATGTTAACTGAGAAAATAACATGATTAACAACATAATTTTTTGTAAGACACAAGTAAGTTATTAAGAAATTACAATCAACAAGGTGCGTTGGAAGTTGTACGTTGCAAAAATCCGGCATTCCAGAGGTTAAAACGTTATTTTGTTTGTTTGATAGTTAAGATAAATGATTCTGTCTAAAAATAATGATTTAACATGTCGAAAATCATTAATTGGTTCCAAAATCAAGAGCCTTTATTTATATTTCGTTGATTTGAGTAGGTTTGTATTCTATTCACAAGAAAGTTTACAGGGATATTATGTTTTGATCTTATCATTCAATTATTACAGCTAATTAAGCTACGTATAATACAAGGAATTATTTAAATAATCGAATTATTAATAAGACCACCATAATACGGGAACATATATGGTTTGGGGGGACGTGATATGTTATATTTTTATAAATCTATCATCTGTTAATAATTTTCTAAAATTAAATGAAGACAATACAAGAGTTTTACTACCCAGAGTCAGGAGAACTATGGCATACCTCAATGAGGAATAGAGAAGGAGAATGAGATTAAAAATATTAAGAAGTGAACAAAAGTCTTAACAGATTTGGTAACCAAAACTATTCAATTCTAAAAGCACAAAACTGTGCCCACATTATTCTATGTAATACTACAGCAGATAAAAAATAAAACACATAATCCACAAAGCTTACCTGTCTCACAATATTAGGGGATAAGCACTCGAGGGCTTACGAAAAAATATTGCGTCAGCCAAAATAATGTACCAACATATTTTTAAATGAGCTTACGGTCCCTGGTGACAGATGACGACGTTTAATATCATTGAGAGAGTGCCACGAAATGTTTGCATGAGTGGTTTTTTATGTCCATATACCTTTGTGAACTTACTGCTTCAATTAATAAAATTGTGGAAATTACGTTTTTTATGTTAATATTATCATTTAATTTGTGTTTTATAAGTTTTAAGTGTTTTGTTAAATACTGGGATTAGCTTGTCCTTATACGTTGTCAACATAAAAGTTTTAAAAAAAACCCTTATTATTAAAAAATACTTGGCTAATTTAAGTAGCGTTTTTTTTGTGAAATATCACCTCTAGGGCGCTTTAAAGCTTTAATATCTTATTATCCAATAAAAATGTCCCTTTTGTTTTTTCTATGCAAAGTAATGCAAGTTTTATTTTTAGATTAACTCTACACAGGAGGCTCTGAGAAAAATAATTCTCTTCAGTGCCTATGTCATATTTGGAGATGCTGCGTGGAGAGTATTTTTGAGGAAAGGAAAAAGTTAATTTGGGTCTTGAAAATGCCCATGTAGGAGGGATGAAACACAGAGACCGGTAAATTACTCCACTAACTAGCTTTGCTACACGGTTTCGCTCGATATTTCAACCTTATTGGACATTTTAATAACATTGGTATAAATAAGACTTGACGCAATAATTTGATACATAATTATGGCGTCTAGTCAGTTTTGTTGCCAGATTCGGATTTCGATTTCGGTTTTAGATTTCGGTTTTCCATCACCCTGATGAAAAACCACCCTTCAGAATCGAAACGTTGCTTGGAATGGCTTTAGCCATGTTTGTTGACTAGACCTGAATAGCTAGGCACTTCTCGATTCTCGTCTTCCCTATCTCCTTTTCTTTTCAACACTGATTTACCCAAACATATCCCATTTTGGGATGCCATAGTCTCCCTGTCTCAAAACGGTAGGAAGCAGGTGGGACTTTTGTGTGGTATTCACTTTAAAAACAATGTATATTACATTTACTAGCTCCATAGCTTATAATTATTTTAACGTGTTGAGCCTTAAAAAAGTCACTGGCCCGAAATTCCAGTTTGAAAGCAATATATTTCATGACTCCAAAGCACACCGTTCGATATCTCTGGCTTAGATTTTTCCGAGACACCCAATTATTAACTCACCAAAAAAAGTTATTGTTAATTTCAAATCATAATGTGAAATAAAAAAATAGAAAAACACACACTTTACACGTTCAAAGAAGTGTGTAATTCTTTCTAAGCTTGTTGACTTCTAGCAGTGTACACATATCTGCTATGATTAATACTGTCAACTCGTTTTTTCGTTTCAAACCATAAAAGCACTTATTTCCTATTCCTTAAAGCGATCGATCACCTATTGGTTTACAAAGTATCTCGTTCAGGAAAAGAACAATAATAAATGACAAAAGTTAGAACTAAAACGTAATATGTTTATCGGGAAAAAACTATCAGGTTTTGGCGTTTACAGATTGACTTGTCTTACTACCGAAACAAATTGGATTGCTTTGTTGTGTTTCTACAAAACATGTTTTTGTGTAAAGCGTCTATATTTTAAAATACAACGATGAATAAGACGATTACCACCTACCACCAACATATTTTTAAATTTAAAGAAATTTGAACTTTATCTACATTCTTTGACCGAACGCAGTGCGGCACTTTGGTATATTTAGCGGATCGGTTTTCGTAAATGTGAGGTAACATTTTTATCGGTAATTTTTAAAATTTAAAACATGATATTTTATGCGTAGATTTGTTGTGAACTTGTAAAGTTGAAATGTTGAAATGTTGAATATTTCTGCCCCTGACATCCTTATGTTTTAATTTTACTGTTAAGAGTGCTGGGAGTCTATATATAGACGTTTCGAAAAAATAACAATATGTATATTTTTTTAAATATTATGAATATCTTTGTCATTGCTTCATTAAAATATTTTTTTTTGTAATTTAGTCCATTAGAATATGAATCAGCGTATTTTATAAAGTTTATTTAAATTTGTTTTATTGTCAAAAAATAAATAAATCGGTTAAATTGAGTAAGTTATAAATTACTTCCTTGAACCTATTACAATACATTTTTTCTGGCATAATTCTCCTGAGCATTTTAGGCGTGGTATCGAAAAAAAAGTCTAGTACTAAAAGGGTAAAATTGTTTTTTTTATAACGTTTTGAGTTACATTTCCATAAATATCATTTTTTTCCGGTAAACCTCTTCCTACTATTCCATTTCCTCAACATGTTACTTTCAAATTTAGCAAAACATCAACACTCATAGAAAAAAGTGTAACGTTTGTTTTATGGACACCACTGATAAGCAAACACGATGACAGTTCTAGTGTGAGTTACAGTTACAGTTAATTCTAATGTACTAGAATCCATATTATTACACCCAGATTCTTAACAAAAATCTGTTTGCAATTATCCAAAAAAAAAATTGTTTTAATACTATTTTTTCAATATCCATTATCTTTTCGTATTTGGCCATTTCTGAAAAGCTGCTAAAATGTAATCCAGAGAATACAATTGAAAGATCTTAAAGCCATAAATAGATTTGAAGGGTAGAAAAGCCTAAGGAAGGAACTTAAATTCTGTATTTTTCAGATCGTGAGAAAAATAAGATCTTTTGTATCTTTGGGTCTGAGACTGGACACCTAATCTCACAAGTATGATTCTGTTTGTAGCCTGCTATATGTTTCACTACGTAAATTCTATTTTTTTTTTAAATGTTTTGAAGCCAAATTTAATTTAACAAATGGATACGTATTGTATGAGGTAAATTATGAGGTAATCCGATTACCATCATAACAAGTAAAAAATGTAGCTTGTACACTGACAAAGGACTTACATAGCTAGCAGAAGCTTAAACCTTCGACGCATGAGTGGGAACCCGACGCTTTGGATAACTCGGCCACTAACCAGTCGCTTTATATTTTATAAATATTGTAAGTCCAGCCCTGGTCACAAAAAAAAATGTTCTCGGCTCAAAAACATTGTTTTGGACAGAATACGGCGTAATTGTAGTATTTCCGACACTCAATCAAGTTAATGATGGTAATGAAAGGTTAAATAATTAATTACAATAAAAGAAAGTGGCTTTTTACCACCTCTGCCCACTCCTACTAGAATATGGCGTGACTGTACGCACCTGTCATAAAAATGTTAATTTAACGACATTTTTAATGTGCCACTACTAAATTAATACCACAAGTTTAGTTTATGTAGATCGAAGGCTGGAAATTCTACTGAAAACTGAATAAGCGAAATTGTCACGCAATATATTTAACGTAACGTATAAAAAAGAGCATTACGTTGAAATACTTGGTGATTTCTGAAAGTATTTTTGATCGGCTTGTGTGATTAATCACGGGAAGTTTTTTTATAAATTTACGGAAGACAAAAAATAAATCATTTCAGGCAGGTTAATTTTTATAACATTAGGAAATTCAATTCCACGGGACTTTCTCTGGCCCCACGTATTTGGATTTGAAACATCACGCTTTCTAAGCAGATAATTGATAACATATTCGTAAAAATCATTTACTTTGTGGCTTGTCATATTTATAAATAAAACAGATAAACTTTGTTTAAAACCACTTTTATTATTCAATATAATGTCGACCGGTTTCGAAAGCACTCTTCCATCATCAGGACAATATTAAAATTTTAATATTGTCCTGATGATGGAAGAGTGTCTTAAAATTTGCCTGATTTTTTCTTTGTGTTATGTCCAATTTTAAGTCCAATGTTTAGGCGGTCATTGTACCGGTTACATTTTTATAAGATATTTGAAAATCCTTTCTTTTCATTTGGGAGGTTGTGATATCCTAAATTGATAAGACATAAAATGATAATAATGATAGTTAACTTACGTATAGCAGTTTTGTGATATTTCACCTCAAGTGCGATTTATATTAAATTAATTAAGCTTATAAGATTGACAAACAAAGAGAAAAATATATACAATATTGGTATACAAATTAAAACTATCTGAAATCATGATCGTTATCATAAATCATGAGAGAAAAAGGCTAAGATATAGGTATAACAGTGCATGTATATAAACAGATTGAAAAAACAATTTACTAGAAGCTAAGGGTCTGAAAATCTAGATGAAACGTATGAATAAACAAGTTTGTTAAAGAAGCAGAAAAAATATTGAGGACAGTTAACATGTTAGTACCTAAAAACATTGATATTCAAGTATTTAAGTAAACGATTCTAAAAATGCACACAGTGTAAAAATAACAAGTAACAAAAGAACAAAAAATACTTTGTGACAATGAGAATATGGCTTTTAGTAGACAGTAAGGAGATTTAGTTGTAAGGATACAAGTAAGGAGAAAACCGAAACAAAGCAAATTAAGGACGTTTTTAAAGAAATCAAGTTTTAATAAGTAACGTTTTGTATCTAGGATTGTTTTTAAGACCCGTTTAAGCTCTGCTAGGTTCTGTATGTTGACGAGTCTTGGGGGAAGCTTATTATATAATACATTATATATTATAAGACATATATTATATTTTAAATAAACGTAACTTTGTATTGACACCACTTTATAAGATACATATACCAACCGGTCTCGGCTCTACCTGAAACTTTTTCAGGGTTGAACAAATATGTATTGTTCAACCCTGAAGAAGGTTCAGGTAGAGCCGAAACCGATTGGTATATGTTTCTAATAAAGTGGTGTCAAAGCAAAGTTACTTTTATTTAAAATTTAATTATGGCTTACCACAAAGTGAGTGCTTCATGTCAAAGCTTACATATATTATATCTGGTTATGTCCCCAATAAGATGTCTATGCGGATTTTGTTTGAAACGTTAAAAATCCAGAAATCGTAATACCAATGCTGATGAAACCAAAAGCCATAAACGTAGTAAACCAAGACTCATGGTGATTTGCGAAAATGCATCCCAGAGCACGCCCCACTGCTGCGGCGATGCAAAAAAAAGCCGAAAAGCGATAGTCATTCTCATCTCCGCCCCGAGTCCGCCTTCAAGAATTTACTTACAACCCTGAGTTCTGACTTTTGGCATAATTAAATTTGTTGAAAACTTTTCTGTAACGAATATCTCGGCCATCAGTTAATCAGTCGGTAAGTTACGAAATTTATTGAATGTTGTCATTAGGTGAACTAATTACAATACTAAGAAACCTACGAAAGAACGCTTCCAAGTTTTCTCATAGACCATAAAATGTGATTTTTTTTTCAACAACGTTATTTATTTGGATCTTTTTTTCCGAAATTGAGAAATAACCAAAGAACACTTTACATAATTATCATTTAATTCTCGACATTCAAGAATGCAATACAAACCATTCGCTGTGAAGACTAGAATAATGACGTCATACGAGTACGTTACTTTATAGCAATAGAAATTGTGTATTCCTGAAGATTCCAATTCGCGACAGTCAACTCTAAGATCGGCAATGTCATCGGCTATCGGAAGGTTGAAAGAACCAAAGCCCACACCAGACAATAAGTTCGGAGAGCGCGCTTTCAGAGTGTCTGGTCCTAAAGCCTGGAATGGACTACCACATGATCTGAGAGTAATAAAAGACTTGACAGAGTTCAGAGCCAAACTCAAAACTAATTTTTTCAAAAAATTCTCGTTCTCATTCCTTAAATTCATTAGAAGATTATCACCATTATCTGTTCTTCACTATGAAAAATTAAAAATACCTCCGATATACTGTATTTTAAATTTGCTCTCATGCCCTAAAAATGAAAAAATAATAATAAAGAAATAAATAAAAATAAATAAAAAATAAAAATATATGGAACAATCAGCAAAATTTTAAGTTATTATGATATGGTGATTGTGTCCTGCCAGAAGTGACCTGCCAGGTAAGTATGTTGCCGTATATTTATATAAACTAAGAATTAACATTAAGTAGAAATTAAGATTTGTACAGCGCTCTTGAGGTGATTTTTCACAAAAACGGCACTATACAAATTATCCAAATATTATTATTAATATAAGCAATACTACAAATGATTTATCTGCAAGTTTTCTCTGGGTAGTTAGAAAAATGTCTGAGGTTTCCAGTGAATATTTTTTAAAAAATTAATAATCCTTAAAATTCTATGAAAAACAAACTAAAATTTAATTTCAGTAAAAGGTGCAGTTTGCAAACCAGCAAAGGCATTATTGAACGTTTTAACTAAAATTCCACAATGGATTTCATAAAGAATTTGAAAGATTACCGTTTAAGAATTTTATTCATTGAAAACCTTAGACATATTTCTAACTACCCTTACATAATTAACAAATAAATAATTTGTAGTTTCGCTTGTACTAAAAAAACAAAAGGTTGTTTTTTTGGGTAATTACCCTTAAGAATGATCACAAAGACCATTCTTAATCAAAATTACCAAAAATGATTTACTGTAATTAATGTGATGTTTTTCAAGTCGATTTTCATCGTCCAAACATACGAATGGTATTTTGCTGTAGCAAACCCATAAAACACTGCCATATTTTTCGAGAGTTCTTGCGTTGCACAAGTTTGAAGTATAATTAATATTAGTTTCAAATATCGCTTGGAAGCAGTTACTCTTACGTATGTCGTAAACTACCCGATGCACTTAGGATTGGAAAATACAACGGCAAATAAAATATAAATCCAAATTAAATTATTTACTGACTGGCCAAGTGGTATATGCATTTGTAAATCGATAGGAGAAAATCAACCATCGCCGTGAGTTTATTGATTTCGCTAGCTCACCCGACTTTGTTAAATATTTCGATAATGTTATCAATGTCAAAATAAAATCATCATAATATATTGACAACACTAACAAATGTTATTCGACGGCCTCCATGGTCGAGTGGTAAGACACTCGACTCCGAATCCAAAGGTCGCGGGTTCAAACCCGGCGTGCGCCAATTACTTTTATTTAATTAATATGTGTCATAACACATTTAATTCATTTAAAAATAACAACAAGTATATTTGCGGCGCGTTCCAGAGTGGTAGAAATTCTAAGTATCGCCCTGGTGAAAGACCACCATTCAGAATCGAAACGTTGCTTGAAATGGCTCTAGCCGTGTTTGGTGACCAGATCTGAATAGCCAGGTACTTCCCAACCTTCTTCTTTCCAACCTCCTTCCCATCCCCACTACCTTCAGCCTCACAACATACCCTATTTAGGGATGCTATAGTCTCACTGGATCTGGACGGTTAGGAGCAGTTGAGACTCTTGTGCGGTATTCATATAATTAAAAAAATCTATTAAATGTGGTGGTATTTTAGAAACGTCAGATTCAAACGAATTTGTTCTAAAAAAATATTTAGTTTATCGTGAAGTTTTTGAGGGAGCAGACCAGATAGAAGAATTATATAACTATTCAACCCAAGTGCTTGATTCACTTGGTCATCCCATGTCTTCATCAGGTATCCTGGACTTTTTCTACCACGCACTTTCTCGTAATATTTTACTAGGCACTACTTTCTCCGCTTATCCTCTCCATATGTTTAAACCATAGGTTCTCAACGTGGGCGGTAACGCCCCCTTGTTGGCGTTTGAGACTTTCAGGGGGGCAGTAGAAGACCCAGAGAAATTTAGGGGGCGTTGAGATGCCACAGTCTTACTTACGGTTGTGTTTATTACAGTGTAATTACACGTCTAAATATAATCGTGACAATAGCTGTTTCAGATTTGCGATAGATGGTGGGTAAAAATAAATGTGGAGGGGGCTTTAGAAAAAAATAATCTAAAAATGGGCGATGGGCAAAATAAGGTTGAGAACCTATGGTCTAAACTATCCAAAAGTCCCTTCATCTTGTTTACTACGTTTTATTGATTTTCGAATCTTTACATTTGTAAAACGGTCAAACATGATTTTATGACACAAACGCCTGAGGGATTTTACTTTTTTAGTATTATGTCTACTTATATCCTTTTTTTGCTCGTTCCATGCTATATTGCCATACATCAGGGTTGGTATTAGTAATCTATTTTCGACTGTTAGCCTCCCTTCTTGAGACAACTTTTTATTAGCGACTAACCGTGTTCAGTTCTCCATTGATGTATTTCCCGGCCTCACCCTTCTTCCAACGTCCTAAACATATTTTTCGTCGTGAACATGCTTCTCTAACACACAAAATCATCAACTTGCTCTAAGTATTCGTCATTCACAGCCTTTTCAAAACTTAATTGCGCAACCTTTTTGTTGGTTCAATTCGAGCAGTAAAATTACATGAACTAGGGTTAAAGCATTGGTCTTTCGTCAAGTTTCGCCTTGGTGAAAGAACACTATTCAGGATTACAACGTTGCTTGAAATTGCTTAAGGCGTGTTTGGTGACCAGATCTGAATATCCAGGTACTTTCCAACCTTCTTCTTCCCCTTGAAGTAACAATATATGGAGGGAGAGCTAATTATTTTTACACAACCCACACAAACTTGCGATAAATCACTTTCTCCGGGTTTTCACGTCGTACGCCATGAAAAAGAAAGAGACAACAAATTTCATAGACCGCTTCTGTATACTGTAAGGATGATCTTAAGGTCCTGGTTCACGGCGGGACTCCGCCAACATTTTTTGACACAACTAAACGTTTTTTAGGTTATATGCTATATTTTTATTGATAAAAATACTGTGAAAAAGTGGCTGTACGAATAAACAAAAAACTTATGTCGATATGTGATATAAATGGATGTATAAATACCCTAGACTTAGTCTTAGTCACGCTCAGGTGCGCCGAGTTAAAATCATCAAAAACAAATCAAAAACTGACTTCACTGCCTTAGATAGATACTACTCTACCAACTCTATGTTCTTCCCCAATTCCTGCTCTTCCTCACTCTCTTAATCTTCACACCATACCTCAATTGGACGTAGTTATGCAGAAAGTGTCCAACCCACAATTTGCCAAATAAAGTTTTAAATGTTTCCCTACAGATAAATGCGATATTAATATCTGCTGAAAACATCCAAGCTCCAAAATTTAAATACATTATAAAATGAAGCATAACATAGGAAATACTTTTTTTTAATAAACACATTGATAGATTATAAATAAATAACCTATGTATAATAAATCTCGTAAAGAAAAAAAAACATTGATATTTATTTTACAATTGCCCACTTCGCATATTAATGCTTTTTTATCGTCATATTTTCAAACGCCTTTTTCTCAGTTTCATTTTTTTGGAGTGGACGATTTCTGCATAGCTACGTCCAATTTGGGATGCCTTAGTACCACTGCCTCCACACAGTTGATACTTTTATTTCACTTGTATTCACATAGGAACTAAATTAACTGTTTCACCTTCGGGTGCGATCACCTCATTGTGACTTATTGCAGTTCGACAAACAAAAAGGACAAAATTAACATTCTCACAATGATTAAGTATGCCAATCTAAACTTAAACACGTCACTCGAATGTCAGGGCTGTTAAATTTTGCGGTTCATTTAATTTATCTGTCGCCATCCCACGGGCCCCTGTCGCCCCCGCCGCAAAGTAGACACCGGCAGACAGAGCGGACCCCGAAATTAATGGCTCGCCATTGCGGGGTTAATAAATCAGCTTAAGACGCGGGGTCAATATGACCGGGATCCGGCACTTGAGGGTTTCGTGTCATATCATTAAGGCTGTTGATTGCGGGATGCTGGGTGGTTAAGACGGAGTAGGTACAGCGCGGGTCGTCGACTCGATGCTATCAGATGAATAATGATTTAGGGTTTTTCGGCTGAATAAAGTAATGTTGTGTGACAACCGAAAGGATGCGGCTGACGGCTGATGCGAAGAAATGCATTTGGATAAAAAAAGTGGGGTAAGCCGAAAAAAATCAGCAATCACCATTTTTATTTCTTAAATTAAATGTTTCATTGTACGGATTGTCTACTTCCCGGATATCTCCGGCAATGCTGCGCAGTAAACAAAAGGTTATTTGCATCATTTAATTCTTTGATCCCCATAAATAAATGATCTTGCATTTTTTTGTCTAAAACCGTGAAGAATTCCTTTATTTATAGACAACCTCCGTGGCCGAGCAATTCGGATCCTTGACTATGAATCCAGAGGTCGCGGGTTCAAATCCCGGCGTGCGCAAATAAATTTGATTTAATTAATGCTTATGTTAATATTTTTTGTATTATTTTACAATTAAATCGTTATATTTCAGCGCGTTCCAGAGTGCTCTTAGTAATGCCCTGGTTAAAGACCGTAACTCAGAATCGAAACGTTGCTTGAGTTTATTTTAACTGTATTTAGTGACTTCAAAATGGTAATAAGCGAAATGTAAGACTGAGAAACAGGAAATAATAAATTATTCTGAGATTTTAAAAATTAATCTGGAACCTAACTATGATTGGAAGTAAATAGTTACGAAAATAAAATAACAAATGGAAAAAAAAATCCACAAGCAGTGAAAGCTCTTTTTTAAACTTCCTGATTTATCAAAAAGCTATCATAATAATATCAATTTAAATAAAAAATATTCTAGTTTTAAGCCACTTTATTTATACACATATAACAATTCAACCGGTTTCAGTTAAACTTAACCTTCTTCAGGAACGTATATATATAAACTGTTTATATAAATACGTTCCTGACGAAGGTTTAGTTTAACTGAAACCGGTCGAATTGTTATATGTGTATAAATAAAGTGGCTTAAAACTAAAATATTTTTTATTTAAATTTATAATGTCAAGCTACAAAGTGATTGCTTCCTTCGATAAAATAATAATATCAGTTATTTTTTTAATGCATTGTTAGTTCCTACCGGACTTTGCACTACTTAAAAAAAACACACACTTTTTTTCTCAATAATAATTATTGAAAACATGGAACAGACAATATTACGTAGTTTCTATTAGAAATTCCTGTTGAGAAAAGTTGCATTAAACTAGAAAATCATAGTTTAAAAAGTAGACTATTTCAAACGAAGTGCCAAGATGCAATTATTTCTAACTAGTAGTTTCATCCAGTGACCACTCGGCATCCATCTAAAAACTCTGACCGTTTTGCCACAGAGCCTATCAATCGATTACAAGGGAGCTCTGAAACCTTACTTAAGGGTTGCAAAAAGTTTTTGTTAAATCGTGTCGTATGTTGTCGCGGGCTACTCAGAGCCTCAAATGGTGCGGCTAATCGCTCAATAATTCACCCTGGCAGCGAGAGCTAGGGCGCCCTCGGAATACGTTGTGAACATCCTGTAGCTGTAGGTGAGGCTAAAACCTACGTTGTATTATTTTACACAGTGTGATTCTGTTTATAGCACCAGACAGAGAGTGAGAAAGAGGGGTGTGTAGAATTCGAAGATGAAAACTAAATTCTTTAGAATCGCGTTAATAATATGTATGTCACAAAGTCGAATGCAGTACTCACACAAATGCATTGCTTGCGTATAACACGCATATGAGATAATCTAAATGTAAGTACTAGGAAAAATGTTTTTTTTTCAGTTTTTTTAACTTAAAATATAAAAAACACACATTACTGACATTTCAAAATTGATCATCGTACACATTTGCTGTCCTTTTTTTGCTCATAAGAATATTATTTGTATAGCCACTTATTCACACTATTGTTATCAACAAACATGTAGGATGTAACCTTAAAAAAACATTGATTTATGTCCTGTTATGCCGCATAACAAAACGTTGTGGGCGGAGTCGCCGAAAACATGCTTACATACATAAAAAGTGGTGCGATATTTTGTGACAACTTGTCTTATCTCTTTCTCTCTCACGGTTTATGACGCGAAAACCATAAAAAAGTTATTTATCGTAAGTTTGTATAGGTTGAGTAAAAACATTTATCTCTCTCTCCATATGTAATCTTGCTCTGAGGGTGTAAGCAAGACAAATAGGTGTTTCTCAGACTTTTTGCAAGGGTATTACTTTTGAAAATATATAAATATGCATTAATACACACAATCCTCAGTGTGTGTTAATTGAGACAACTATATTTGTGTGACTTAAATTAATAATAAAAAAAAATATATTTCACCGGTGGGTGCAATACGCCATTACAAAAAATCGAAGAATAAAAGCAAAATAATATAAAAATATTAAAAAAATAATAACATCAAAATATTATAGTCAACAATTAGTACATACGAGTAAAGGAATTTATTAATATTTAGCATCTCGATAATTTAAAAAAGTGCCATTTTCGTAAAAAATCCTTTCATAAATGTTTTTTAAAGCTGTATCTAAAAACTATAAATACGTTAGTTCAAAAAATACCCAGCTGCTTGCTTAAAGATTATAAAGTATTTTAAGTTGCCAAGGTATCATTCATTGGCATGCTATGATAAATTTAAATTTGTAGCATTAATAGTGAAAAGAAGAATAAACAGAAAAAATCCTACATTGAAATAGGTTTATACATATACTTGAAGTTAATGTGAGTAAGTCCAAAGTCATGGTGAATGGAAGAGAGAGTTCGAGAACAGCGTGCAATATAGTTGTGAGTGATTAATACTTGAAGCAAGTAGATGAGTTTGTGTATTTGTGAAGTATGTTTACGAGAGATGGAAAGGTTGATATACGAGTAGATATTTAAAAAAGGGTGAATGCTGTAAAATCCATTAATGGAGGACTGAACGCTGTTGGCGTAAATAAATAAAAATGTCCAAAGAAGCGAAGCTAGTTGTCCAGAATGAAATGCTCATACCAACCCTGATGTTTGGCATTGAGCCATGGAACTGTCAGAGAAAAGATAAAAGTAGACTGAATTCTTTAGAAATTAGATCACTGTGCAGTAAAACCACCAATGACCGAGCTAAAAATGCAAAATTAATGTAAGCGTAGTAAAAAGGATTTAAAAAATAACGCTAAGATGCTTTGGGCATGTAGAGAAGATGAACGAGAAACAGGGCATAAGACAATTATATTACACGAAAATGAATGCACTATCAAGTGAATGAAAAACTTGAGTCGGGCCATGTCAAGTGTCAGAATAACAGAAGAGTATGTATGAGATGATCTATGAATGTGAATAAGGCAAGGAGTAGTGTGCCAAGACAGAGTTATATGGCGGTCTATCCTATCTGCCTGCCTCTGCGGTGAAACGGCGTAATGGTTAGTCAGTTAGGTCCTTGGATTTGTGAACAATAAAATGGCCGGAGAATGGGGTTTCTATGAATATACTGGCAATTTTTTTTTTTAGCATTGGAAACAATCCGGGAAGACGTAAAATTATTTTGTGATCTATGGACGTAAAATCAATACAGGATTATTTTGAGATTTATTTGTGCGAATGAAGTAAGATAAATAATGCTTTAGTTCTACTGCAGTAAAATGGCGTGATGACAGGAAGATGAATTTATTCTAAAACAGTTTATGCTAAAATTTTCAACTAAAGTTGTGGGCTGGTTCAAAGTAGAAGACATGTACAATACTTAATTTGGCCTTAGAAAATAATTATGGTTAAAATGAATGCCTCTAGACACTTCTGCATTCTGTGGAACACAGCGTCAAAACTCCTAGATGCATATTATATCGTAGTCAGTCTTCATGTACAGGGTGTGAGTAAAATTACAATTCTGCGAAAATTGTGTCAACACATTATTCATAGCCACGATGGTAACAGCAACAATATACACTATACATGGTGGTTTATTGCAAAGTTCCCGCTGAGGAAATTACAGTGGATACACGACGTACTCTGTATATACGGGAACCGATAAGCGAAAAGCTTTAGATTAAGGGTTGGTTTGCTGTTCTCAAACTTTCTACTAATTTTTGTTGTAAATTATACGGTCGATCACCACTTTCGCCAAGATGATGCGCTATACAGGTTGTATCAAATCGAACCTTGCAGACTTTAATCAGCGATTACTTAGTTTGTTTGGAGTTTAAAATATCGATGCCATTTTTGTCTCCTGTGGCGCATATTTATTTATTTTTGTAATTCAAAAAAAATATATATATTCCTGTCATATATCGCCAGTCATCTCTCAAACGAGTAACCGCTCACTCCTCGCCCCGACCTTTACCATATCTGTCTGGTTGGATCTTGAGCGCCCTTGAAGTAATATTCTTTTACCAAAACGGCGCTTTAGAAATTATCTAATCATTATTTTTATTATCTAATACACCTAGTAGATATACATTTACATATTTACCTGTTTTTTGGTTATGTATTATACCACACACAAGTCTCAATTGCTTGGAGCTAGTGGACTATGGAATCCCTAATTTAGAGTAAGTGCGGTTGACATTCAATTCATGAGAACGGGTCGCTTTTACGACTCGTTCTTATGTTCAACAGCTCGGCTATGGAACGATTTGCCGGCCTCTGTGTTTCCTCCCTCCTTCAACATGGGCCTCTTCAAGACCCTTATTCACTCCTTCCTTTCCTCAAAAAAACCCTCCACACAGCATCCCCAAAGATGACATAGGCCCTGAGGGAAATTGTTTTCCTCAAGACCTCCTGTGTGGAGTTATTGTAAAAAAAAAAAAAAAAAGTGACGTACCCGGCTTCAAATCTAGTCACTTAACACGCACAGCTTACCCACTTCTGTTTCCTCAGTATCGACCTGATCAGAGACAAACATTAAGAATCGAGTCATTGTTAGAAATAGTTTGTTAGTTGTGACAAGTCAAGTACTGAATACTTGATAGATTCTCCTCAATCATTCCCTTTCTTTCTACTTCTTCTTTATTATTCCTTAAGGTGGATTTTATACGAACCTTAAAAATGCTAATACCGCGGTTTCGATGGCTTCACGCAGTTAGGTCTTATCCAAATGATCACATGTTTTTTAATGTTGAAATATTTTTAACAAAACGTTGGATTCAATACTACGCTTTCCTTAATTCAAACTTTTTTTAGCTAATTTCTAAACCAGTAGGAACAAAGGTTTTTTAAAAAGGTATTCCAATAGTTAGCTTTTTTATCTGAATACCGCACAGTGGTCCCAACTATCCAAAGCCAGTGAAACCACGTCATCCCCAATTTTGGAATGGTGTGAGGCTTTAAATATTGAATATAGGAAATAAATAGATACAACAAGGGTTGGGATTTACCTGACCTTGCCACTTCAACAATAGTAAATTGTGTTGTTTTTCTTCCGGGTGAGACTGAGAGTATCCACCACTCTAAAACGTTTCGCAAATATACTATATTATGAATAAATATAAAATATTAACAATATTTTTTTAAATAATATGCAAAATAACACAAATAAATTTAGTTTAATTAACCATCACGCCTTTTACCCAAAGGTGTAAGCAGGGACGATTGACCGACACACAAATTTATGGTGCACGCTCCTTGTTTCATTCTCATTCATGCATCGCCTCATACGTCCTCTTCTGTTATTCCGTTCTAAGAATCATCTTTCACCTCGTCAATTTTGGAAAGAGCGGGTGCATGAAAAATTATAAGAAGTACCCTCTTTAATGCAATTTTGAACCAAATCCAAATAACTTACATTTTACGAAGGCGGTAATGCTAGTAAATTAAAGTAGTCATAATAATATAATAAAATTAAAGAAATGAAAAAATAACTTTCTATAAGACCACGCATTTATTTTCATTTTTATGACCGACCGGTTTTGCTCAGCCTAAGCATCATTACGGTAAAAGATTAAACTTAAGAAAAATACAAAGCTTCCGGTTAAAAAAAAAAAAATTCGTAGTCTTAAAAAAAGTTATTTTTTTCATTTTTTTAAGTATATTAAATCACAAAGTGATTACTTTCTACGAAAATACAATAAAATTAAAATAATACATAAAAACGTTTATAAGCATGTCTATAATAAAGTGTGTGGGTACATAATACAGTTATGAACATTTACCATAAGACAACAAAAAAAAATGTTCCAAAATCAAGTCGGTACCTAGATGAGATTTTTTAGATAATCGCTATTTTTTTATTATTTAAGGTTGCCTAAGCTAAATTAGGCGAGATATGTATTTCATAAATCACATTTGTGGCGAACCTACTCATGTTAATTATTAATTAATTAAATAAACAAGGCACGATTTGAGCTGTATCCCGTGCGGTGTGATGTTTATATGCCGCGCTGTATCTGGAATATCAATCTCTTCGGGACTACAGAAACTCAATGGACCACTTTCTTAGGGTAGTGTTTTTAAAAAAAAAAATTTTGTGTTTTTCAAACTTTCATAGAAATTTCAAAAATTTTTTTTAATAGAAATGTCAAAAAACCAAAATGGCGTTAATCATTTAATTGTGACGATGTCAAATATGACAAAAGTTTGATAAACACGTCAAATCAACATAAGTCTCTTTTGTGATGAACATTCAAGAAAGATTCTTAGACAATGTGGTCTTAATGTGAAAGACATTTTGTTGTATTTCCTTCTTAGTAGTGAAGGATTTTACTTTTTCCATCCATTATTTTAAGAAAAACAAACATTTGTGTTAAATATTCTTTAAGAGGACCTTAAGATGTCACAAACATATTTTTAAAATCAGTTAGCACAAAAAAATTCAATGAAATCAACTATTAAATAAATAAACTGCGTGAATAATACAAAGTAATTTATTTATCATCGATGTCTTTCCAATAAGACATTTATGACCAAATGGATTTTTTTTCTCATCTACGACCCCGGATCCGACAGCTGCTTTTTACTTTTGATAATCTGACATTAAATCCAATTTACTTTCCTGTAACGCTAATCTATTACTGACATTTTTCACGCCCACCATCATGTTAATAACCATTTGTGAAACGTAATAAACCCTGAAAACACCCAATTATTTCAATCGTAAATTAACTATCAACTGCCTCGACACTTTTACAATAATTATGTTTTATTTATCTGGATGAACATGCTACCTTTGCTCTAACTTTGAAATTTGTTCACTTTCTATATTTTTGTATAAAGTAATACATTTGTGGTTTGACATATTTTATGAAAATGAAATAATTACTGTGTCTAAGACCACAGATTATATTTTAATTTTTATGATCATAAATTTTTTAATCAAATCTGTGGTCGTATACAAAGTAATTATTTCATTTTCATTATTAACTTTCACTTGAGCAACAGAATGCTGAATGTTAATATAGACAATCTTAATAGTCAACAGAATTATGTTGAATAAAGAGTTCCTCAAGGATCCATTATTGGACCACTAATATTACAAAAAAATATATTTTCGATATTTGCAATAAATATGGACGTTATTGCAATGTTTTATCGTGTAAAAAGTAAAAAAAAACCTAAGTTGAAAATAATCGAGATTAAAAAATGGATGTATGATTTAAACTCCATCTTTATATTCGTTGCTGTAAGAACGATTGAATATAATTAAAAACACAAATCAAAATAACTTTTTTTTAGCGGTCATCAAATTATATGACTCTAGTGACGTCTGCGTAATTCTAAACTCCTTGATCCCTTCGCACAACACACCCTCCAGCCCTTAAGTAATAGGCTCAACTCCTTAAGACGCCCTTGATGTGTGTTTATACTTTCAGAATGTTAATTGCTTTCGCCGAGATAACATCTCAAGTTACCAGACGCCGAGGTCGGAACAATGTACACTTTTTTTACAGCCTTAATTTCATTAATAATATCAGATTCTTTTATGATGCCGAGGTTAATCTAATCTGATACTTCGAGTGTAGGTTGAAGGTCTATTACTGCCGAAGGACTAATATTATATTGATGAAATATTTTATTGGAATATAATGAAAATTATCTATAAACGTTTGCCTTAGGCGTTATGATTTAGTTTTGGTTAGTGAGTAAACAGGTACCTTAACTCTGAACTTGGAGATTCTGGGGAGAGAAAATTTAGTGAATAAAATTATTGTGAAGAAACAAAATATTGAATGTAATTATTTTATATATTATTTTTATGAACCTTGATATTAATGAAAAATAAATTACTTTGTTTTATTAACGCTTATTTTTTATTTTATAAAAATAAATCTAAATTTGCATATCAGTTTCGTCACTTTTTTCGCACTTAAAAACCAAACAAAATAAAAATTCAAAACTGTAATCTTTTACAGAAGATAACATTATATTTTTGATAATTGTTTAATTTTTAAAGTGCCCTGAAGATTTTTCCGAAACCAGTAGACAAATATTTTTTTTTTTTACGAAATTTAAAAAAAAACCGCTTGAATAATGCAAGTGATTTATTTTTCATTAAAGTGCTGTATATTTTTATATCATCACTAAGAGATTCGTGTTATCATGATTTAAAATAAATTGTCTACGTTTTATTCCAAATAAATTCATAATATTTAAACGCGAAGTAAACAAGAACCATGGTAGCTGACTGTTCCAAAATAATCCAGTAAAGGAAGTGAGGTTCACAAGAAGCAGCCGTATTCGGGTAGTCTTTTCTAAATGTCACTAAATCATAAAATATTTTATTATTAGTACTATCTTTATTCACAATATTGGAACACTATTAATTAAAACTGTATTATATTATTGAATACTCCTGTTTGCCTTGAAAAAACACAGTTGTGTTGATACTGGTTGACGTATTCCTAATATTCTTATAATATTTTTTTTGTAGAAAATCCCAAACATAGAAAATGCTAAACGCACCACACCTTTTCAGCTTATATGTACTTTTATCTTATTTATGAATCAGTTCAACGTGTCAACCTCTGGAAAAAAACACACAAACTAGGCAAGTAACTTGTTCTACCAGAAATAAAATTTTGATTTTATTTATTTGGCTTAACATCTAGTTTTTACGTAAGGTGTGTTGTATACGAATTTAGAATAAATTTACGTCTGAATGGGCCTTCTCCTTGCATCTGAAAGTCTCTTTGAATCTTCTTTAGTGTATGGATCATGAAAAGGTTTCGCAACTATGGTGTGGAATATAACAGATAGGTATTTTTAATAAAAAAATAACCCCAAAGCATTAGAAAATCTATATAAGAGCCACGACATCGTCGAGAGGTTAAGAGGTTTTTCTAATAAATCTTTGTCATCTTGTAGGATATTATATACTAAGTGTAAGAATATTTAAAAGTAAAGAAATAAGAAAACCTAGGTCTTGAAGAGAATCATATTGTAGAAGGGTGAAATAGAAAAGCTAAGCGAGTTGCAAAAACGAATGGCTTCTTCCGTAATAATGCCAACCGGTTTTAAACAATGTTGGCTATGTTTTTGGCGTGTCTCCTTACTGTACATCAGTAACGAAATATTGAACTATAAGAATTCACAGCGAATTTCGTTCTAAAAGCATTAGAGTGAAAATCAAATCTACACCGAAATAATGATCAATATTTTTGTGACGCCGATGTTTTAGCTGAAAGAAAGTAAAACCTGAAGTGAGATAAAAATTTCTGAATGATGTAAATTGAAAAGTCAGCTTTTCGATCTTAATCACTTAACAGTCGGATACTTTTAAAACCATTTACTTCAATTATTATGGAAAATATTTATTAAGAGTTTATTATTTTTTTCGTAGAAAGCAATCACTTTGTGGTTTGACATTTTTAAAAATATGTAAAAATAACTTTGTATAAGACCACGGATATTATTTTATTTTTTATAACCGACCGGTTTCGCATAGCCTTATCATCAACAAGGTACAAAATTAAACTTAACAAAAAATACAAAGTGTGCGGTTAAATATGCATACAGAGGGAGAGCAAAATATAAAATAAAATAACAGAACAATGAGAAAACAAAAGAATAACATTTAAATTATAACAAACGAACAGAGAGAGAGACATATAATATAAATTGAAAGAGACTCGTTGTCTTAGACAATTTAGATTAATTTATTTTATATTTAATTCTGTCTTTAGACGATTTATCTCTTTCAATTCATATAATCTGTCTCTTTCTCTATTTTGCTTTGTTATAATTTAAATTTTATTGCATTGTTTTCTCCTTGTTCTGTTATTTTATTTAATATTTTGTTCTCGCTCTGTATATATATTCGTATCTCGTATATATATAAATATATATAACCGCACACTTTGTATTTTTTGTTTGGTTTAATTTTGTATCCTTACGATGATTAGGCTAAGCAAAACCGGTCGGTCATAAAAAATAAAATAATACCCGAGGTCTTAAACAAAGTTTTTTTTTTCATTTCTTTAGAATCGTCTTATGCTGACTTGCTTTAAGCGGCAATCAACATTCTCCGATAGGAGATGGAACCAGAAGAATAAAAAATGCCTTGGCCTCCTTTCAGTGTAGTTTTCTCACACATTTAATGCGTATTTCAATTTTAAATGTCAACAAACACGTCATTTTTTTGTTAAAAAAAAATGACATTATTTTGCACTTGAAATTTGAAACCGACACCATATTTCTTAATGTATCATACTCATTTTCTTTAGTCGTTGCCTCACTACTGAGGATGGTAACCTAAATTTCAATTTTTCTGATGAAACAGGTTCCACTACTTCGAACGAGCAAAACCTGTTAACTTCCTCTCGTAAAACCTATCTAGCACATTCAAAACATTTGGTTTCAGGCCAGAAGAGTAGAAGAGTAGGAGGTGCTCCACCGCTTAGCAATAAGGGTTCAATTCAACTTTGAATTCCATCCAATTTATTCAATCTTTCAGGCATTCGTATATCTTCTCGGGGTAATGCACTGATTTATTTTACAAAAAAATATTTCACTTCGCTTTTACGCGGTAGATTGCTTTATGCTAAAAAAATCACAGTTGTATATATTTTTTTATTGAATAAATGTCGTATTCAGAGGGTAACGCTAGCGGTCAAGTTGCTTTGCGAGCCATTTCTGATAATCTTTGAATTTCAATTTTTAAAGAACTGTGTGTATTAAGTTAATTTAGTTGGAAAGTGAAAAAACCATAAAGTCTATGGCCGAATTTTACAATCATTTAACGGCCCTTCATTCTAGCGGAAAACTGACGTTAAATAATTGCACAATCGATAAATCAATTGAAAATTTAATCTAAAAATCACCAAAAAATCATTTTTATTATCCTGTCTGAAGTCGAAAGGTATGATTAAATTAGGCAATATCAGTTTGGTTTTAAATTGGAAAGGTTAACGCTTCTTACGATAGTACGTTTAGTAATTTTGTGAATCTACCATCTGATTATTATGTTTTTTGTAATAGACGATTATTTATGCTGATAGTGAATACGTGCTTCGTAAACTAATTACCAAACATTAAAAAGACTAGTAGCTTTTGTGTAAAAAAAAACATGTTCGTGACGGCCCGAACAAGCAGATACCTGTTTATTTTAAATATACGTAATAATTATTTAAATAAAACGGTAGCATTCAAAAAATTAGTTATGAAATCTAGCTGTTTATGAATTTGGTGTTTAAATTGTATTTTATTCAATTGGTTAAATATAATACGTTTTTAAGAATTTTACCGTGAAATTTATTGGAATTATTTTTTTTAAAATTAAACATAATTTCATGAAATTATTAATTTCTTTTGACAGATCTTTTAAGTGTGCATTATTGATTTTTCAACCAAAATTATTTTTTTATACTTTAAAAGTCGTTAAATATTTACTTTAGGCATGACTTTGGAATTTTGAACCCTTGTACGACGTACCTTAGCTTACATTAAGTTGCTGCTTTATGATTTGATAGAAAGTCTCACAAAATATTTAACAGTAAAAACCCAAGTAAAACACTTTTTTTAAAACTAATATTGAAAAATACTCAAATAAACAACTGAAATTTACCCTTTTTTAAAACAATTTATTTTTAAATAATTCCAAAGCGCAATCAGGTGAAACTGTTACCGCTCGGTGTTACTGATACTCTTTCCTAACGCCGGAGGGTAAAGGCGAGCACATCCTTATTATTTTACAAGGGTTAACGAATATGGGCTTTATGAGAATGGATGGGGCCGATTTGCATTAATATTTTAAAATTTTAGTGGAACGAAGACCTGACGCGAGTACGAATTTTGTTGAATATTTTACAGGATGTGAAATTTCGACGTTTATGTGAATTACAAAAATTGAGTGGCTTAGGGAAGAGCATATTTGAAACAAATAAAACAATGAATGACCTCACATGTAAAATGTTCATTTTTTACTACACGCCGAGTAATAAATAACTATCCATTACGCACTTTGTCCGCAGCCAAATGGCATACATTTTTTTACATTCCTTGCTCCGTTCACAGTCATACATCGTCCCTAGAGACGTGCACTTTATAAAGGCACGTAAATACAGCATATCCTGCCATACTCACATACAAAAATATATAATATTGTATTTATTATTGTGAAATTATTGCAAAAAATATATCTACACTTTCTAAAATACGCGCGAAAATTAGCTAATCGCACCGCCGTGAGCGGAACACCGACCTTATTACTATAACGGGTCAAAAACAAAAACTATAAATGCTTAAACGCAGCCAACGTCAGAGTTGATTATTTTATGTTTACTAGACTACACAAAATATGTATGCTTTAAGCTTCTTTTTTTTACGTGAATACTGCACAAGAGTCTGCTCCCAACCTTCTAGAGCCAGTGAGACTATGGCATCCCCAATAGAGGTATGTTCTAAGGCAAAAGGTAGTGGGGAAGAGAAGGAGATGAGGAAGGGGAAGGTTTGAAAGTAACTGGCTATTCAGATCTGGTCACCAAACACGGTAAAGCCATTTCAAGTAACGTTTCAATTCTGAATGGTGGTCTTTCACCCGGGCGATACTAAGTGTATGTATCTGCCACTCTGAAAGGTGCTTCAAATATACTTTTTATTGTTTTATATGAATCAAATGTGATATGACACATATTAATTAAATAAAAGTTATTTGCGCACGCCGGGTTTGAACCCACGACCTTTGGATTCATTATCGAGCTGATTCAAAGCTGTTGTACGTTTAAGTGGTTAGTATCTTTGTTAGTGTTTGAGGCAGTGCTTTTACACAAAAAAATCCAATAGCGATCAGTGATATTTGTTGGTACTTATATGTATCAATTAAAAAAGGTTCTGTATCAATTTACTTGCTGTTTTTTCTACTGCCTAACTGGATCGAAAACTCTGTGCACACCACTGATCGTCTTGTATATAAGTATCTGTTAGATCGCCTCCTGACCAATCTTGACTTGAGAATTTAATTCACGCGATCATACCATAATTTTTAGAGATATCATTGATTATTTTTTTGGGTTATTCGTGTGTAAGCTGTTGGCGAAGCTTATATTGCCTTTGACTTCACTTTGGAAAAATTCTTACGAACACACCAGAAAACTGTTAACATTCACATTGATGTGGAAGAATGCGTCCAAGATGGCTGACCCACGCTTCGTAGAGTTGAGTCATCCAGCTAAATAATCGTCGTTGATATATACGTGTGTACGTACTTTTATCATTTGATGTGGATTTTTCACGCACGCTCTTGCAGTATTGTCGCATTTTCTCTTTTCTGTCGGAATATTTGTGAACCAAATTTGAATCTGATAAATTCCCACCGCGGCTCGGTATAAATTCGCCCCCCTGCGGAAAGCGCTAAAAGCTGCAGTCATATGAGATGCCATAAATAAAATACAAAGTTCAGGCTGGATCTATTATGGCAACTCATTCATGCACGTCCTGAGTTCATAACATCAGGGTTGTCAAATTGGATAATTTGTGAATAATAATAGTTTGTTTTTTTTCAGTTGATGCTGAGATACGTTTTCGTGGCGACCCAATTTTAATATAAAAGTATTTTTAAATTTTTAATTCTACACAACCATAATTATCTCCTGTGTTAGGTTCATCAATCTTCTTTTTTACTGATTTAATAAAACAAATTCATAACTTTATTCCATATTTCCTTTTTTGTTTTTTGACTGGACCGGTTTCAGCTTATAACGGCAATCTTCAGACTAGTCTCTTTTCTACTAATACCAGCTGTATTGGTTATTTTTTTTAATTCACACATTTTACTACTCTGTTATATAATAGCGCAGTAGGGAGAACATCGACTTGTTTTGTGACGATTGATTTAATTTAAGCAATTTCTGTGTTGACATCCGTCGATTAAATAGTTTTTTTTTTAATATTTTTATTTTAGATTTAAAAATATAACTAAATATTTTAAAACAAAAACCATTATAGGATTTCCCTAACTAAAACACTAAATTTTCGTTAATTACAAATCAAAATAAAACCTTGAAAATGCCAGAAAAACTGCCAATTTTCAATCTGAAATATTAAATAACACACAATAAGGCCGAAGCTAATTGAAGGTTGATGAAAGTAATTTTGGTAAGCAGATAAAAAAGAGAATTTTTTGGGTACCTTGATTTTTTTCTACCATCTGGAGCTAATAGAACTATGACGTCCCCAGTTCGGGTATGTTGTGAGGCTGAAGGTAGTGGGGAGGGAGAGGAGATAGGTAAAAGGAAGGTTGGAAACCACCTGACTATTCAGATCTCGTAACCAAACACGACTTACACTATTTCAAGCAAGGTCACATCTGGATTCGTGATTTGAATTGTGATTTAAAGTATAATCCACTCTATTGACCCGACAGGCGAAAACTGCTGATAAATGAAGATACTCTTTGTATGAAGTGTTTGTCGATGGTGAACGTTGAAATACTTCAAAAATACGACGACGAAAAAAAGCATATTTTACTTTCGAAAATAATTTCCAATGGCTAGAAAGTTTAACCATCGTGAACTGTACCGAAAGAAAAAACAATTGAACATTTTTATAAAAGTAAGGATCAGTGAAGGGTTTTCAAGAGGCTTCAACAATATTTCATTGCAGAAGTTTAACTTTGTCATGTTTTTGTCCACAAACAAATATATTTTTTGATTCAATTCAAGTTTTAATCCGTTGAAAGAGATATTTTATGTTGATAAAAAAGGCTAAATTAAAAAAAATTACGTTAATGTTTTTTCGCAAAGAATTTTTTGAAAAATTAATGAATAATGATTCATGATTTGATCCTTGATAATTTAAGTAGAAAAATAATAAATTTCAAGACAAAGATTTTTTTCTTAATTATTGTCGGTAAAATATAGCTCAGCCCATTTTTTTACTTTCCTAGGTTACTCGCGATGAACATTAGCTGGATTTAAAAAGGTATGATTCACCAATTGCTGGTTTCGGAACACGGGATGTGTTATTTTGTTGGAATATTTTTAAAAAATTTACTAAGCGTAAATTTTTAAAAATATGTCCTTGTTCTTCCATGGGACACTCATATCCGGGACATTCATTCAAATACCGATATCCTTCCAATCAAGATCCTCCCCAAACATGAAATCACAAGCACCATTTTACAAATTACTCAGCAAATAACGCACACTAATATCAAACCCATTTACAATCAAGACATCCACCAACAAAACACACGAAATAACAATAAAATTCACATTCCACTTACACACACCACAAAGTTTGGGATAAAATCTTTAGAATATATTGCTTACACATTATATAACTCGCTTCTAGGTAAAAATAAAAAACAGTCAACTTAATAAAAAATACCAAAATAAAGCTTTAAAAGAGTATTTTTTAAATTCATTTAAAGATGAAAACACCTAATCTTCAAAACAGTTTTCTTTTCCCGGTAGAGTAACATTCTCATTTACTGCACTTATATTGTTGCACACATATTAATACTAATTACCATTTTTTTAATACTGTTTTTCTTATTATGTTATATTGTATTATATTGTTTGTTTATTTATGATTTATGTTAGTTTGATTACTCTGTATTTTGTATTTTGTTGTAACACATGTAGTATTTTAATTTCCCTTGTTCCAGAGTGAGTTTTTATAACTCATTGGGATTGCTATGCATGTTAGCAAGATATTCAATAATGAAAATAAAAATACCGACTAAAAGAACACTTTCTAAACTATCTACACTATTGCTCTTCCTTTGAAAAAATGTTGACTTGGTGACGAAATAATAATTGAAATAAAGCGATGGTTATAAAAGTTCTGTAAATACTTTGAAACTTGAAAAACCATCGAAAATAATAGCACCTAGATAAGCTCAAATAAGACAGATTCGGGTAAAATAAACTACGACGTTATTTAAAATAACAAAACGAAAGTTGTAAAATATTGTTTGATTGAACAGTATCTCACCGAATCTGTGAATTTTTTCAACATGTTTTTAAATAATATCCGAATACACATTTTTTTTGTTTACAGTTAAACCGCAAACGAGTCCCAACTGCTCCCAACCGTCTAGGGCCAGTGAGACTATGACATCCCTAAATATGATTCTGAATGGTGGTCTTTCACCAGGGCTGTACCATGAGTATAGAAACCACTCAGGAACATTCCGCAAGTGTACTTTAGATTATTTAATATGAATTAAAGGTGTAATGACAAAAATTGATTGAATGAAATTTATTTGCTCACGTCGGGTTTGAACCTGCGACCTCTGGATTCAAAGTCAAGAGCCTTACCACTTGATCGCGGAGGCCGTTTAACAGAAAAAAACTTAAAATTTAACTTTTGGACCAATTTCTAAATGTTTACGTATCCAGAGGTATTGAGTTATTTGGTTGTTCATTTGTATAACAAATATGAAAACATGCTTATTCGTAATACCAAAATTTTAAAAAGAAAAAAAATCATTTCTTATATATTGAAACTGCGAACTCTGGGTTTAAGAATTTGGTCTGTTTGCTAATGAGGTCGTCAAATGAAAAAAAAAATTGTGCTAATTTTTTTTTGTGACAGCCCTACTCACGTAACCGAGTTGATGCATCACCCACTGGATGGTATATAGTTTTCCCATACTATTTGAGTTGCATTCAATCTCTGGGAAATGCTTTTCGTGTTCAGTGAAAAACGCAAAGCGGTAAGGCGCATTTGACAACTGACTTGGCTTTGCAAAATTTCTACCTTTGTATCCCGGTTTATAGTGAAACATCCGCACGAGACTGTAACTCGTGGGGAGTAAAGTGCAACTTTCATTCTGTACGTGATGTGAATACACCTTAAAAAGAATAAATTTTCTTCATAAGATTATGCACGTCAAACGAAATGTGAGGAAAATTTAAATGGAATATTTTTACTTTTCCTTCCTGAAGAAACTCATTGTTTGAAAAGCTTTTTCATTAATAGTCATATAACATTATGTTATTATGTTTTCGTAGATATCAAAAACGCTTTGTGGAGAGTCGTTATGAATTGAATAAAATCTGGTAACCTTATTTTACCTAATTATTAAATTACATTGTTCAAAACCAAGCTTTATCGGGGCTTAATATGTATTTAATAAGCATGGATAATATCTACAGATACATTTTTTTTACAGTGAATACCGCACAAGAGTCCCAACTGCTCACAACCGTCTAAAACCAGTGAGACTATGGCATCTCCAATTTTCGATATGTTATGATGCTAAAAGTAGTATGGAGAGGAAGGAGATAGGGAAGAGGAAGGTTGGGAAGTACCTAATTATTCAGATCTGGTCACCAAATACGGCTAACGCCATTTTTAAACAAAGTTTCGATTCCGAATGGTGGTCTTTCACCAGGGCGATACTTAGTGTATCTACCACTCTGGAAGGTGCCGCAAATAAACTGTTTATTATTTTATATTAATTAAATGTGTTACGACACATATTAATTAAATAAAAGTTATTGGCGCAAGCCGGGTTTGAACCCGCGGCCTTTAGATTCGTAGTCAAAGGTCTTACCACTCGACCCTGGAGGCCGTCATAATAATAATAATAATAATAAATGGATAAATTTTATAGCGCCGTTTTTGTGGGAATAAGTTTATTCAAAATGCATAATAAGTAAATAAAAAAAAAAACACCTTGAAATCTCTGTCGTTGCAGTTTTTATCATTACATAAACACTGTCATAGCGGTACTTTTATAAGGCCTAAAACTTAAAAATTGGTGTTATCTTTATTGATGAAAATAAAATAATGACTTGGTATAGGACCACAGAATTTAATTTATTTTATTTTTTATGTCCGACCGGTTTCGCTAAGCCTAGGCATCATCAGGGTACAAAATTAAACTTAACAAAAAATACTAAGGGCCAGTTGTTTCACAGAACTTGAAGGATCCTTCAAAATATTTGATTGTGACGAACTTCTTTTCAGTGAATGAGATGTAACGAGAAATGGGTTGTTTCAGAAACAAAATGATGTTCGTTACATTTTAAAATTCAATTGAATATGACCAGTATGAACGGACATTTATTCCAGAGAATTTGAATAAGATTGATTTTTACGCTGGCCACACTGACTAGTTGTCCATGGAATATTGAATATGTCAGATATTGGCCGCTATTTCTGGTTTGACAGTGAGTTTTATTTTTGTGCGTATTCACTTAATTACGTGTTTATATACACATGGTAACAACCAATCGCACTAATGTTTAATTATTATGTGTTTTAGATAACCCTGTATTCAGAAAATAACCTAAAAACTGACGCGAGCCCCACGGAATTAATTCAATGGCTTGGAAATCTATAACAAATACTAGCCAAATACTTCGTGCTAGAGAGGTTTGTTGCATATAAATACTTGGAATTTGTTATTTAGCTTGCATTATCTGTTTAATTTGTATGCTTACAAACGTGAAACCAAGAAAAATCTCTAACATAATTGTAAATGATTACCCTGAACACAGTATTATTTTAGTCAAGTTTGTGTGAAGTGTCTTTGTTGTTTGGCTGCCCCGATTATTTGTTAAGTGAATTAATATATGTATAATTGATTATTTTGTATGGATATACAATATTATTACTTCTTCTAGAATGGTCGCAAGGAAGTCAACGAGGTGAGGGCCTCATGGAGGAAGGAATGAAACAGATTTAATGCAATTGGCAATACTGTGTTTTGGAAAACAGTGAAAGAAGAATCCCACAGTTGATCTGCTGTAACGATAGTTATAACTTATAAGCTTTTAACCATCAACTGTGAACCATTTTAGTGCGTTTCCTTGTCAGAATTTATAATAACGTCAGTACAATTATCACAAAAAATGTTGTTATTGTATTAATTTTCAAGTTATCTCCATGCAAAGGATGTCAAGTGGACTTTAGTAAAGCCAGTTGTTTTACCAATCATCAAATGTAACATTTTATTGAATTCCCAATTAAAGATGCACGTGAAATGAATTGACGGTTTTCCTCCATAAGGAAAGTATCATATACTAGTTAATCTAGTATTTTATTTGTATACATCAATATTGTAAATAACTATTGTCATATGGCAGATTGTCCATCATCTACCCAGTCCTGCTGAAATATATACTCAAATAAAATAAAGTTAATAATCTAACAATATCTGTCAGTATGTGTTATAGCTATATAGAAAAATCACCACCTCAAATTAATTGGATGTGATTTGCAGCCATGTTTTACTTCTAATTTAAATAAAGACAATATTGAAAACAAAAAGCTTTTCATTATAAATACATTTTACCTGTACCTCTCTTTAGCTCATAAAATAGTAGTTTTTTTAAAGGAATGTGTTTTTATCATCATAGCAGTTGCAGGTGACTAGGTTTGTATGTATACCGAAAATCAGTTGGAGAGCACCAGTTGCCAGACTATGGAGGGTTCAACCAATCTAGCTGACGCATCTGTGTTAGTCAATTACATCTAGGTAAGATTGTCCCTCGCGCAGAGATCAGCTAAGGATGATGGTGCGAGCCAGCTTGTGCAGTACCTTATACTATAATATAAATATTTGTGATTTGACGTTGAATGTGTTTGGTAATCTATACACATGTGAACTAGCATGCAAACTGTTGCAGTAGCCTAATATAAGTACTAAAGCTTAGGAAGACACTATAGATTTTAGATAATTGTCTTTTATAAAATGAACTGCCAACGGCATTGCCAAAGTTGTAAAGATCATAATATATGTTATTTATAATACAGGTGTATGATAATTTGTTTTCATATCATTCATAAATTCAGTTTCCCATAGCTTATATATGACAGAAAACTGTATATTTAATTATCTTTACAACATGAGAAGTTTTGGTGAACAATATTATGTTATGTCATGAACAAAAATCATGTGTATGTACATACATTATGTTTGCACATAAAATAGATCAAACTTTCTTGATAATAGATTCCAGTATACTTGGATGTCGATGATTCTATACGATTTTAAATGACAGAAACCAACTATTTTTAACAATCGTATATTCTAAAAAGGGTTGCAAAACATTTTCTCATAAAACCGTTAACTTCGGAAGTTTAAATCGTTGGGTTTTAATTGAGTAAAATCTCAAAATTGTAATAATAATAACATTAGCCCTCAAGTTTGAAGATGTCCGCCATTTTTTTTTTTTTGACAGTTCCATTTCAAATATTTGACGATCCGTCAGCGCCGTTAACCGATCGATTTCGGGCGGTCAGGAAATCTGAAGCTTTCGTCAAATTCCCGCGTTGATGAGTGGTGAAACAACCGAATTTTTTAAAAATCACGCTGATGGGCGATTTGACGAGAATGTTACATTTGAATTTTTTCGAAACAACTGGGCCTAAGTGTGCGGTTTTATATACATACAGAGGGGGCACACAACATAAAACAAAATTAGAGAACATTGAAAACACAATAGAATTACAATAAAAAATATAACAAAGGAACAGAGAGAAAGAGAGTAGTCCAATATTAGGTATATTTTCTGTAAACTCATAAAATTTCTCATTATTCTTCAATCATCTTCTCAGTTGATGTTTTGCCTCTTTCATTTCATATTGTCTGTCTCTTTCTGTTATAATTTTAAGTGCTATATTTTTTTTTCTCACTGATCTCCTATTTTGTTTTATAATGAGTTCTCCCTATGTATGTATAAATAACCGCACACTTTATATTTTTAGTTAGTTTAATTTTGTAACCTGATGATGCTTAGGCTAAGCGAAATCGTTCGGGTACACAAATTCATACAACAAAGTGATTGCCATCTACCAATTTATTTGACTAAACGTACATAGAAAAACTATTAATCAACTATCATTTTATTGTTATGGTAAAGTGTCCACGTTGATAATTAAAATGGTTAGTATTAAGGCCTTATGAAGATTCGGTTCAAGTGACATCTGGTAGGTATACAAACAGATTTAAAAGGGTGTAACACAAATACTTTTTATATTTCCAGAAGAACCATTTTAAAATTCGCATGTTTCAATTATTAAATAACTTACTATTTTTTGGGTAGAAATACAGTAAAGGTAGATTTTTTAAATTTTAAATCTTTCTCTTGTATCCATAAAATCCTTGAACTTTTTGGCTATGGTTCTTTGTCATTTTTTACTTTTTTCATTATTACAATATGTATTTGTCCCAGATTTTGAACTGTTTTTAATTCGTTTATACTTCTTTGTTTGGCATATCAGCCTGACCTCGTGATATTTACAGAATCTGTAAAACGTTAATCAAACATACGTGTTGAATGGTTTGTTTACTTTTCAATTTTAAATGTGAAACTGTACATTCATTGTAACACGATAGCGATATTAATAAATATAAGAATCAGTTTCTACATCAAAAAATGTTTTCCTTCGTATCCAAAAATAAATAGATTGCTTTAGAAAAACAATAAGAAACCTTATGTCAATATAAATTGGTACTACCGGACTTCAACTGAGTTTTAGTTATCTTATTTTTTATGAAAAATTAACACTTATACAGTTAAAAATGTGCCGTCTCGCTTTGTATTTGAAAGTTTAATCGATTTTTATAATGAGCTTGGTATAAGACCACAGTTTATTTTATTTTTTATGTCCGACTGGTTTCGCTTAACCTAAGCATCATCAGGGCATATAATTTAACTTAACCAAGAATATAAAGTGTGCGGTTAAATATAAATACAGAAAGAGCAAAATATAAAATAAAATAACAGAACACTGAGAAAACAAAATGTTAAGATTTTAATCATAACAAAGGAACAGAAAGAAAGAGACAGATAATACGAATTGAAAGGGGCAAACCGTCGACTGAGAAGATGATTAAGGAATAATTAAAAAAAAATAAGAGTTGTGCAGGAAAAAATACCTAATATTGGACTATTTGAAATATTTAACTGATTATCAAGAATATGAAAATGGATTTTTTTATTGTTACACTGTTATTTTTTTTATATTTGTACACTGTTTTAATAGAAACTATAATTAACAAGATTTAACATACGCACCTTTGTACTAAGTACAACTTTTGTTTACAGGGAAGTATGTCGGTTACCTTCTATTAGTGTGAACCTCGATCTATCCGACTGCTAGTCAAACGTCCTACACACCAGGATATTAATCTCCTATGAAAGAAATAGCACGTGAGCTGAAAATAGTTACGCTGACTTAGAAATCGAATCCCGAAAATGCGATACATACTTCGTAACGCGTCATACCGCTACATACACACGAATGTTCTGAATTTTAGGTAAGATACAGTAGAAAATTAAAAATAGTTTTGAAGCGTCAGATTGAATTACAGGCGACACGGGTTAAATTTCCTGTAATCTAAGCCCTCCACGAATGCACAAACAACTAGTGTTAATGATGTAATGCAACAAAAGTTTAAAAAAAAAACAATACATTCTTAGCGTTGGGTGTATTGTGGCGATGTATTTACGATGCTTCATAAATAAAGAGCCCTTCGTCTTATTTACGCCTACTCATTGTCACTAGTGGAAAAGGGACAGCAAGTACTTAGGATGATTCTTCTAGAATATTGTAAGTGCACTTACAGCGTGTCTCATTCATGCAGTTTGATCAGGTGCTGTTGAAAATAATATTATAATCTGTTTTAAAATAACAGAAATTAGGATCCATGTCTCGAATCGGGAAATAGTACGAATTAAGATACCTTGCAATTTTTTTTAATACCCCTTTGAATTAAGAATTGTATTTTAAGAACATTCAGTATTTTAAAAACAATGAAATAAAATAACATACATGTTAAAAAAACTTTTACATAACTGACTTCAACACGCTTCGGCTTCGATCTCTGAGGTGTGAAGTAATTATTATTTGTTTATTTTTTATTAAAGTTTAAAACAAAACGCGCTATATGTAAACCAATACATCGTGTAAGGGTATTCACAAAATCCGGTGAAAGTTTCTGGTTATTTAAATCCTCAAGTATTGAAAAACATATTAACCATACTCAGTGACGCAAACTCATTGAATAAAACAATGGTATACCTCAAGGCTCGCAAATTGTACATAATGTTGTATACACCGTTTCAGCGCAACTAATCGTTTCTCTACCACATTAAATCTAATAGTAAACGTACACAAATTTAATATTTTCTACAAATAACCATTCGCGCGCAAATCACGACCAGTGTTTTCAATATTATTTGTCGAAACATACAAAGGAAACGTAATTCACATTGAACACGTAGTTTGTAGTTTATCTTATAGTGCGTAAGCAGAGGGAGTTTGGTTAGCGGCCTGACAAACTTCTACTTCGAGATCTCATGACTAAGAAAAGTGCTCTAAAATGAAATTATGATCTTGATTTTTTATGAACAACCTTCGTTGACTTCTCGTTTAAAAAAATAAAAAAAGAAAATACGAAGGATTATGATTTAAAGTAAATAAACTGGAAAGACGAAAGATATACGAATTAATTTCATTTATAGAAAAAATAACAATGAAGGTAAGAGTGTTTTGTCTGTTGAATTTTGTGCTTGTTTTTGATTCAACTATAGGACAGAAAATGTGTTTGTCTCAGCGAAAACGTACTCACAGCATTTTCAGTCATGCATTTATATATTTATTTATAGTTTTTTGTGTTTAATTTGTAGAACTCCATTTTAATTTTATATAATTCAATTGAATTAAATTTAATATTATTATTATTGAGTTCTGCTATTTTAAATTTTTATTTTAGTTTTTAGTGACAGCTGTTTCGGCGTTTAAGGCCATTGTCAAACTGTCAGACAATGGCCTTAAACGCCGAAACAGCTGTCACTAAAAACTAAAATAAAAACTTAAAAATAGCAGAACTCAATAATAATAATTTTAAATTTAATTCAATTGAATTATATAAAAATTAAAATGCATTTATATGTCAACTTTACTACTTTTAGTTCACAGTGCCTTTTCCATCACGAGAAGCTTCTAAATAAAAATTTATCTGTTAAAATAGTAATCGACACCACATTGCGTGGTTCGCATTTAAATATTCAACATGAAAAAGATTTCGTAAGATACGGGATAAATCTGGATAGTACGTGAAAAGCAATTGCCTTAATCGTTTTTGACGAAACTTTTACAGTTGTATGCGAAAGCACACTTTATCCACCATTTAAACAACTTATTTTAATATGTTTTGAAATAAGTGAGTAACATCTGACGAATGGTGCTCGAGGCTTTGTGGAAGCGCTTTGCAACATGTTTTTTTAAACTCTATTTCTCGGATGGTTTTGAAAATGTAATTATGAAATTAGTTCATATTTCGTAGTTTATAAACTAATGTGTAACAATTATTATTTTGCATAGAAAGCAATCACTTATAATTTAAATGTCATTCTATTGTTTTCTCGTTGTTTTGTTATTTTATTTTATATTTCTGTCTCCCTCTGTACGTATATACAACCGAAAACTTTGTATTTTGTTGTTTAGTTTATTTTTTTACCCTGACAATGCTTAGGCTAAGTGAAACCGGTCGGGCATAAAAATAAAAATGATATTCGTGGTCATAATATTTACAAAGTTTTTATTTTTTATTTCCTTAATGTGTTATTTTTCAATTTGTATGGTAGAATATTATTATAATTTGTAGGTGTATTTTTCAATACACCCATTCTTCCTTCATCTTTCACACTGTCAAGCAACTCATTTTACATTTTTAATCTTCTGTACACTAGGCAGTTCTTTAACTGTTTTCATTTGTGGTAATCTTTTCTATTTGCATTTAAAGTTTTTTTTTTTTTAAAGTAAGACATACATTCCCAGGTTACGAATAACCTGACAAAATTTGAAAAACTCCTACTGCCATCATAAAAAGCGGAAGATGTTGCTTGTGCAATGATGGAGGACTTATCCAGCAGAGGAATTGAACGCACGACGCCCGGGTGGGAATCCGACGCGTTCTCCACTTAGCTACCGACCGGTCATATAGTTAATACTGTACTTACTTTGTATACTTTTATTAAAAACAACAAATACAAAATATTTGGGCATTCGATTATTGAAATTTTTCGACAAACTGAGACAGTATTTTTACTCTCTTTTCTTCTCCTCTTTTCGTGTACCAAACTCCTTGTATACGAAGAACACGGTCGTGTCGTCTCGCATAGTTATTATGTAAAATTACATACTTCTTGCACGCAAGTCCCATATTACTCGTTCATAGTAATTTGTAATCCGGTGCCGAAATATAAACGTTTGGGTGGAATACATAAACGAAACACACGAGTAACGGCGAAATATAAAATCTACCCTTTCCTTACGAATTTATTTACAACAGCAAAGAAGCTTTACAAATAAGAGGTATATTAAATATATAATACTGCATGAATATATATAAAGTCATTCATTATTTTATAATAATGAACAATAAGTTGATCAAGGTCATCTAAAATGCTTATTTTGAATATGTTTACCGTGCTTACAGACTTAAACTTAAAAGTTAAGATTTTCTAAATGTAAAGTTAAGCCATTATATTGCATTCTAATACAAGCAATACTATAATACTGGAACTAGCAGAGGAAGGATGAAAGTTGACTGAATGCTGTGGAAATGAGATCCCTGAGACGTATGTGCGGAAAAACCATGTATGACCGTATTAAAAATGTGGATATCCGGAAAGAATGCAATGCTGATGTGAGCGTAATGAATAGGACCAAGAAAGGGACGCTTAGATGGTTTGGGCATGTAGAGTGAATGAACGAAGAAAGGAGTGTGAAAAAGAATATATGATGTGAAAGTGACTGGAAGAAGAAGTCGAGGACGCCCGAGAAAGACATGGCACGATTAAGTAAATCAAACACTTGAATCGGGTCATGTGAAGACTCAGAATATTAGAAGAGTATGTATGAGACGATTTATGAATGTGAATGAAGCAAGGAGTGTGTGCCAAGACAGAGTTACTGCCTACCCCTGCGGGGAAACCGCTAGATGGTTAGTCTAAGGTTTCTGATGAATGCATTTTTTAAACTGTAACCTTTTAATTTAAATAAAAAATAATGTCAAGCTACAAAGTGTTTGCTTCCTTCGATAATTTGTAACCTTTTAAATTATATTCAAAAACACTAAAATGTCAGTAAGGAGTGCAGTTTTCAAAACCAGTGAAGGCATTTTTAGACGTTTTACCTTAAATTCTAGTTTGCATTTTATAATGAATTTTAAAGATTACTGTTTAAAAATTGTATTCGCAGGAAACATTGGACATTTTTCTAACTACTCGTATAGAATTAAAAGAAAAATCATTTGTATTATTGCTTGTATTAGAAAACCAGAAAGTGTGTTTTTTGGGTGCTGGCCGTTAAGCTTACTTTAAAAGTTTATACCGCAAGCCTTCAAGTTCATAACTTATTTCTTTTATTTAAAAAAAAAACTTTGAAGGGTCTTTCTCAAACACCATGTTCTAATTTCAAAAAGTATTTGGAATGAACAATTTTTTTATTAGAAAATTTAATTATTTTTCCTTACAGATTAGCTCCTAATTTTTTATCACTATCCAAGTCTTAGTAATTATAAGTTATGGAACTTACAGCGTTTTCACCAATTAAACTAAGCGACGCGCGACGCCGATTACTTTTTTTTTATTTTCCCTCATGCCCACAATCTCGGTTATACCGATATAGTTAAGCATATTTGTCACTCAGCGGCCGAATCAAATTTGACCAAATGTACAAGTATATGCACATACATATTTAACGGCCTGCGTGGTCGAATGGTAAGACGCTCGACTACGAATCAAACCCGGCGTGCACAAATACATTTTATTTTATTAGTTTGTGACCTAACACATTCAATTCTTATAAGATAATATACTCGTATAGCATATTTGCGGCACGTTCCAAAGTGGTAGATACTCTAAGTATCGCCCTAAAGAAAAACCACCAATCAGAATTAAAACGTTTCTTGGAATGGTTTTAGCCGTGTTCGGTGACCAGATCTGAATAGCCAAGTACTTCCCAACCTTCCTCTTTCCCATATCTTTCCCCTCCCCACTTCCTTCAACCTCACAACGTACCCCGATTGGGGATGCCATAGTCTCACTGGCTTTAGACGGTTGAGAGCAGTTGGGACTTTTGTGCGGTATTCACTTAAAAAAATATATACAATTAATGGGATGTTTGTAGTTGCATTAGTCTCTTTTTATCCCAAAGTACTCGTAGAGTGCTTATAACTTTTATTTAACAAAAACTAGATGTTTGTATTGATTAACCTTTGCTTATCGTTGAGCTATCGGGGTAAAGTGTGCGTACTTTACTTACAAATATGCCTATATTTATTTTTAAAAAATTTAAACATAAATATGTTAACTCTCTTCTAAGTTAAAAAAAAATATTTAAACTAGGCCTAAGATTTTTCTTTTGGATTCTAAAAATATTTTATATTTACAGATAATCAAATATCCTTGGCTACGAATAACCTAACTAAAAGTTATCTCCTACTCACAAATATATATTTTTAAATAATGAACAGAAAATGTTTCTTGTGCAATTATGGGGGATTAAGCTAGCAGGGCATCGAACCCACGACGCCTGTTCGGGAACCCACTACTGGACAACTCGGCTACTAAAAGTTTTAATTCAACATTTTTTTTTCTCAATTCTATTATATTAAGTACATGTAATAATAAAATTGGGATTCAAGGAATTCATCGCTAAGTTTTTAGTTAATGGCATTTAATTTTATTATATTTGCGTTCACTTTGTTTCGGCTGATGAAAGTATGTTTAAAGTGGTGTAGTTGTCCTTGAAAATGCTTAGAATTTTTTTTATAAATGCTTACTTAAAAATGTACAGTTGAATATCTGTAAGGTGCCTTTCATGTGACATCATAACGTAGATTTTTTTTGGTTTTTTTTCCAGCCTAATGATAAAAAAAAATCATTTTCGTTCATATAAAAATATATGTTTTGATATAGTCACTGTGATTCGTTTATTTAACCTTAAAAAACTACTTTTTTCTGTTGGCAAAAGAGTTGAAAAACCCCTTCACTTAATTTTAATTGTGGTTTAATTAATCGGTAAAACTTAGGTTTTATGAACAAGGCTTCTTTTGAAGAGCAGATGTACCGGATCGTTCAACAACACAATAAAATTTCAACAAAAAATACAACAATAAATTTTAAAATATGTTTGCAATAACCATCAAAATAGGTTTATTATAATATGTTTAAATTTGCAAATGAATATTCATAAATTTATAAAAAAGTTATTAGAAAATATATAACATTGTCTGTATATATATTTTAGGTGCTACATTAAACGCACAAATGATTTAATCTAACCTACGATGAATAAATAAAGAAAATAACTAAATAGAATTGCAGTTAAAATGTCTAACGTCACGACAAATGACGTCGCTCTACCGAGATCAAATTAATATAAATGAAAAAGTGATGAAACCGTGGCTTCTAATTACATAAAATGTTAGTGAGGTTTTTAGCTAATACATTTATTTATTTATAGTTTTTGTGTTCAATTTGTAGAACTCCATTTTAATTTTTTATATAATTCAATTGAATTAAATTTAAAATTATTATTATTGAGTTCTGCTTTTTTTTAAATAAAATAGCAGAACTCAATAATAATAATATTAAATTTAATTCATATGAATTATATAAAAAATTAAACATTTATTGATCAACTTTCCTTTCACGACAGCTGAAAAACCCTTTTTGGTATGTTCATCAAAGTTCATAAATGGTCAACGTCAATAATTTCTGATAGACAGCGTTTATATACACAGATAACTTCTTTTTTTTTGCGATACGAGGTGAATGGAATCCGCAACCTTCTGACATAAGTAAAGTTCATTGACCTCTAGGCCACGCAGGTTGCTAACGTTATTAATCAGAATACACGCACAAAAAAATTGAGTCAAGTGTATTTTTTTCACTTTGAATACCTATTTCATATTTTTTAATACGAAACCCTTTCACTCTTTCACCTTACAAAGTATGGAATTCAAAATAGAAGTAAAATGGCAATTACGTTTCAAAATGATACGTAAAACAAAAACAAAAAAAGTTGTACGCGAAATTATATTATATTATTTAAGCATTTTATAGTTGGCGTCACTCTAGTTGTCATTGGCGTCGTAAAAACAACACGTGTTGCGCGAACTGAAACAAAATAAATTAATAATAATACGACAAATTATCGAGGTTGTCTTTTAACGGAGACTGCGCCCGTGTGGGATTATCATCAACGAGATTCTTGCGTTAATCCAACTAAAGATCGACTGATGGACGAACATAAGATGCACAACATTCAGTGATGAGGACATCGAATCAGCTAGAAGCGTTTTGTTCAAACGCGTCGCCAGGAGAGATAGTGAAGGTAAGAAAAAACTTATTATTACTGATATTATAAAGATACTGACCCAAACAATATTCCTAAATTTGCGGTTTTAAACATTAGTAAACACCACCGGTCACATTCAATTACATTGATGCAACTGCATTAGAGAGAGATCTTATCATAATCAATACCGACATCCAAAAACTCAAGGATGAGTTCGACTATAATAAGAACTTGGCGAACAAAGAACAAATCGAATTGCCTTAAATTGATTCTAAAATATTGGCATTACTTTGGCGTAGCATTTTCCACAACCAAAATGTTTTGATCCTGATGAAATGTGTTTTTAAGTTGAACGCGTTATGAGTATTTTCAATTTGTTAACGGTTTGTGATTTCTTAGTCTGAAAACAATGTGAAAACGAGTAAATCTTTAATAGAAAAATATCTGCATTGTGCTTTACCTGTAGCTTTGCATAGAAGTTCGTAAGGTTATTCTGGTTCTCGTGGCGTTGAGGAACCAGAAGTATGGACACTTGATTATAATGTTTATCTGTCAACCACAACACTTTTTAAGTTAAACAAATTTAAATGACATGATCGTAAGAACAACTTATTGAAATTATTGCATCATTATATCCTGTCACTTGATTTTTAAAAATCATCTTATGTTTTAGCAACATAAAACGAACAATGTTCCTAAATTTGCGGTTTTCGACATTATTAAACTACCACCGGTCACATTCGATTACATTCACGCAACTGCACTGTTGACAGGTTTTTTTTATTATTTAGAGCGACATTTAAAACTCAAGGATGAATCCGACCATCATAAGAACCTAGCGATTAAAGAACAAATCGAATTGCTGACTTCCGAGATAAAATGTCTAAAATGTACTGTCAACGATTTAACAAAAACAAATAAAATCCTTCAGGTTGATAGTGCAGTACCATCTATGAACGTTCATCCGAAACCGCATATCAAGGCCACTCCTACGTTAAAGGCAGATATTGTAACGCCATCTATGGAGACAAACTCAAAATCAGATTCCAAACCGACCGAAAAACAAATGGATTGCTAAAAATCCTTCGCAGATGTCGTCAGTAATCTTATTTCCGGAAATAATTAAAAACCTAATGAGCCTGAGTGTATTTCTATAAAGAAAAATAAAATCAAAAAATCACAACCATCTTGAGCATTAACGAGACTGTTGAAATTGAAAGTTCGCAGAGAACGAAATATGCTCTTGTTACAATACTGGTGAAAACTACAACTTGTGAATATGTGATTTCCTTTCTTAAGCGAAATGGCATTGATTCAGCTGTTGCGTACATAAAACAATTTAATCTGGAGAGTATCGAGCATTTAAAATAGGAACCCCTGCGTCAGGATAGGATAAACTTCTGGATGCAAATATTTGGCCAAAATTCTCGGTTGTGAGAAAATATATTTACTGAACGCTAACAACGCCGACACTAAAAATAGTTTCATTGAATTATAGGTCAATTCTTAAAACGGAGTACTTTATAAATGAATTATGTAGAATAATGATATCGTAATTTTGTAGGAAACCTAGTTGCCACCCACCAACTTGGGATATGTGATGTCGATACATCAAAAATTTCACAGCCATGAATCTCTCTGACGTCTCACTAATTGGCCGCTCCTACGGCGGGTTGCAATTTAATGGCGCAATACAATCAAAACCTTTCTTGTTAATTGCAGAGAACCTCGGATTACTGTAATTGAAATAGAGTCAATAAGTGGAATTCTTCTTATAGTAACGGTATATATGCAAACCAATTCAGCCAAAAATTTACCGGCATTTTCAGACTGTTTGGGAAAAATAAATGCCATCATTGAGGAACAAAACAGCTCTAACTCAGTTATTAAATGAAATTTTAATGCAGATTCGAGCATAGGCATAAAATACAAGACATGTCATATTCATACAAATCGAACGATAAATGTGGCACGGTCTTGATTTAAGTTTTAAGGCTCATAACGCTTGTGAAAAGGATAACAATACTAAACAGAATGTGTGTGTACGAAAGAGATATGAACGTCCCGCGTTACTGTTATAATCTCTCTTCCCCGGCGAACTTACTGAGCAACTAGCCAGTGCGACGTACGTTCCGGTTGTCTTCCACACAGCTTCCCGTGACGGCTTGTCTGTCGAACGAATGTTTTTGTGATACTAAACGCAGTAAATCTCAGGTTTGTCTCGCGGACTTGATTAAGTGCATTCACGCGTGTTGTCTCAATAACGTATCCACATTATTTAATTCATCTAAGATTATGACACGGGGGTTGATTAATGCAGTGAAGAGTGTAAGCATTATAACTGATGTAACGCGGTCATATCACCCCCATTAACAGTCCAACTAGATCTGGATCTAATACTCATCAAAGCAACAAGACAAAATCAACCTAGAGATTTTGGAAAATGGACTGAAAAAAACAAAATTAAAATCTACAACTCCCTGGAAAATAAAGAACTCCTTACAATAAAACCTCCAAATTCCATACGATGTCACCACATTAACTGTAACAACCACGATCACAAACTTGATCTGGATACTATTTACAGGCATCTGGTCAAAACATTAAGAAACTCTGCTATGGAAGCTTTTAAAAAGAAAATACCCAAAAATAAGTATACCATTGTTCCTAGATGGAATGATCAAGTTGCCACTTTATGCCGTCGTTTAAGGCATTCATTCCTTTGCTAGGGTCAAGTTGGAAAGCCTACGGAAGGTCATGTTGCAGATGAAAGGAAAACAAGTAAGAAATCTTTCAAAATTGCTCTCTGAAAACGCCAACAGTCTGAAAACGAAGCAAAAATTATATTACATCTTCACATAATAAAGACTTCAGAAAATTTTGATAAAAAACGTCAATTCATATTTTTTCCAAATGCATCCAATTGCATAGTGGTTTCACCGTTATTATCTATTTCACACGATGCTAAATCTATCTTTAAAATAGCATGATTTTAGATTTACATTTATCAAAAATCATTATGATGAATATAATAACTGTTTCCATATTTTGCTTAAATAATACATATGTTAGAATGAACCGCTCATACAGTGGATTTCTATCATACAAAACAAATTGAGATATTAAACGGAAGAAATATAAAATTTATTTTTTGTTTTATATTGAAAGATTACTAAACCACCTAATTAGTTTTTTTCTAGAATCCTTGAAATAAATCATTTTTCACTAAGAAAATAGTTCAAAATATTTTTTGTTTGTTAATTAAGTTCTTTGTTTATTTTTCACATTGGAATAAAATATAATCCAACGTCTCATTATCAAGAGAATCATAATAAATCTAAACAAAATTATATTAAATCTAGGACTTACGAGGATTCCGTACACACGAAGGCAGTGAAAATATGGCACCCTTAAATTGGACATGTTGTGAAACGGAAGGTAAAGAAGGGGTAGGAAATGGGGATGAAGAGAAGCGAGGAAGGAAGTATCCGGCTGTTAAGATAAAGTGATGATTTGGAACATTTATTCGTATAAGTTACAAAAGATCTGTCGTATTATATCATAGTAAAACTACAATAATAACGTGAAACAAATTAATCCTTAAGTCTTGAAATAATTTCTACAAATAACATGATAGTACTAGCTTAAAGAAATAATAACTAGTACATAGGTATTAGATCAGACCTCATATGCTTTAAAAGGTTGCCTGGATTTATAAATTGGGAATTAAATTGTCACACATCAATTAACGAATTTATAAAAAAAAGATTATTTTTTTAAAAAGGAACAAATATAAAACGATGACAATATGCATCAAATTAATTAAATTTCCTTATAAATTTTAAGAAATATATTTTCTAGTTCATACTAATGTCACCACAGTCTGGTGAGTCATTGATTTTGTCTCAGAAACGTGTTAATGTTTGCAATCGAACAAATGCAAATGTAACATTACATTCAACCCATTTTCTAAACATAGTGTTTGTGCTAATAGTTGTGTAATACGCAATTTATATGAGCAGACAAACAATGCGCTAATGATAAATCACATTTAATGCCAGTTCTCATTTATTTATTTTTATATTCTATTTCGTGACAACAGTAAAAGACGTTTGTAGAAATATTTAATAAGACAGAACTTGTATCACTACAATCAAACAGGATAATTAATATATAGTATAAAAAACAGTATACCAGTATACGTGTAAAATTTTCAAATTTTTGACTTATTGTTTTAAAAAAAATGAATTTTATCAATAAAATCCAGGAACGATAAAATATGTCAAAAAACAATTTCTTTAAAATTTCATCAATGTTGATTAAGAGTTATTGGTACGTGCATCATTAAAGCGATCGGTCCCCGAGCCTCCTAGAAAAAAAAGATTATCTTGTGTCTGCAAGTAGGGAATTTTGCAAACAGGCCTTTGTAATAACAACTAACAATAACAAAAAACGTCGAAGTTATTTCAAAAAAAAATTTATTGCAAAAACTTGACAGTAATCAAATAACACTTTGTGTTTTTGAGGTTACCATAATTTTTGTTCTGATTAAAAAAGGATTTTTCCGAAGCCAGTTTATAGTTGAAATATTTTTAGTGGTTATAATGTTTTTTTTGTCAAAAGAAGCGAGGCTAGCAGACCACAATAGAGTGCTAATACCAAACCCGATGTATGACAATGAGGAATGAAACTAGTAGAGAAAGAACGAAAGTAGACTGAATGCCGTTGAAAAAAGATCTAGAAAAATAAAAGCTAATGTAAGCAAAAGGGATGTATAAACGTTTTGGACATGTAAAGCTGATTATCTGAATAGCCAGATACCTTCTTACCTTCCTCTTTCCCTTCTCCTAACTTTGTCAACTCCCTTCAGGCTGACAACATACCCCGATTGGGGATTTCTTAGTCCCACTGACTTCGGACAGTGAGGAGCAGGTGGAATTCTTGTGTGGTATACAAAATTCTTTTTTTTTAATTTTCATGGTAATGTTCGTTATCCAGCCTAATTTCTTTTGTTATCCTGTTTAATGTATCAATTAGTTAGTTACATTTCGTGCGGAGTTTAACACTAGACCCCCTACGAAAAATAACGCACTCCGTTTTTGGTCACGCAAAGCTTTCTTTGCGGCTCTTATTTTACGTGACTTCCCTACAAAATGCCACCTTTTGACGTATACATCTTATTTGTTTTTTAAACATGATACGCGCAACTATAAACTGACCTACTTTTGAGTTTAATTTTCGCTACAAGTTCAGTTATGAATGTTGACATTCAATAATATTTTCTCCACGCGGATTAACTTGTTTTAAGAAGTCATTAGATACATGTCACTTTACATTGTTCAAAGGCGTATTTCTAAGAAAATCCACGTATTACTCCGTAGTACTTATGTTACCTTCAAGTTTTTTACAAAGAAAGCATTTTACACAAAGCTTGGCTTTCTTGGTAAAACTGTTAAATGATAAAAATTGTAAAAAATAAAATCTGTTTCTTTGTCTCGCTTTAGACCGATATGCTGTAATCTCTGCATTTACAAAAATGAAAAAAAATCAACGATTTTTTTTTCATCTCAGAATGTCTTTTCAACCATGAGCTTTGAAGATTGTGCGGTATTTACATAATCATTTAAAGAAATTATCAAAATAACTTTGTATAAGACCACGTATATTATTTTATTTTTTATGACCAACCGGTTTCTTTTAGCCTAAGCATCATCAGGGTAGAAAATTAAACTAAAAAAAAAAAACAAAATGTGCTGTTATATATACATACAGAGAGAGAACAAAATGTAAAACCAAAAAACAGAACACTGAGAAAACAATAGAAATACATTCACATTATAACAAAAGAATAGAGAGAAAGAGACAGATTATATAAATTGTAAGAGACATCACGTCAATTGAGAAGGTGATTAAAGAATAATGATTAATTTTATGAGTTTACAGGAAATACACCTAATATTGGACTACTCGAATTTTTTTCCTGATTATTAAGAATATTACTACTAATTGTATTGTTTTTTATTCTCATGTGGTACCCTGACGATGCTTAGGCTAAGCGAAACCGGTCGGTCATAAATTAAAAATAATATCCGTGGTCTAATGCAAAGTTATTTTTTTCGCATCTTTTAATATGTCAAACCACAAAGTGATTGTTTTCTATGAAAATACATAATAATTTATTTACTTGATGTCGCGAAACGTTTTAAAATCCATGTTAAAAAACACCTATTTCCAAATGAGGCATTTTTTTACTGAAACAAATTAAAAACAGACGGAAATAATTTATCAAACCATCCAAAATAAAACGACCCTTTTTAAACGCCGAGCAGACTCGGAAAATCCAGAAAAAAATAATAAAAAGATATTAGGTGACATTACGAATCTGACGTATTATTCCGCGAGATTTACATAGATATTTTCTTCGTACGTTTTTTCTCGTGGCCCGACGAAGGGCGGCGCAAACCGGGCGGACGATTGGGGAGGCACGGGAAGGCTGTGCGGGGGACATACATAAGCCTGGGGTAAATATACGACGCCCAATTGATAGTTCCCGACATACTGGCGTCAATAATACGTAGAGGAAGCGTAATCCTGCTGCTGTTTGACTTTCTCCATCAAAACACAGATAGAGAATGTATTTAATATTTCTTGATATTTTCGTAGAAAGCAATCGCTTTGTGTTTTGACATATATAAAGAAATTAAAAAATTACTTTGTGTAAGACCACGGATATTTTTTTGATTTTTGTAACCAGCCGGTTTCGCTAAGTCTAAGCATCATCACGAATGGCATATTATATCAGATCAAATAATTTAGAAGCACTAGAAAAAAAAGCTATAAAATTAATAGTCATATTCTTAATAATCAGGTAAATTTGTCCAGTAGTCCAATATTAGGTATATTTCTTGCAAACTCATCAAATGTATCGTTATTCTTTAATCACCTTCACAGTTGACGTTTTATCTCTTTTAATTCATATTAGCTCGCTCTTTCTCTCTGTTCCTTTGTTATAATTCAGTTTTTATTATATTGTTTTATCATTGTTTTATGGTTTTATTTTATATTTTGTTTTTTTTATTTTAAAAATTATTTGTTTGGTCTATTGTCAGGAGAGAAAGAGTAAAAAAAATGGTCGAATGAAGGATGGTCGACCTATCCGTTCCAGGCATTTCCCAAAGGTCGCGGGCTTAAACCCAATGTGTGCCACAATGAATTTGTGTCATAACACATTTAATTGTTTTAAAATAAAATAATGAAAAAATGCGACACGTTTCAGAGTGGTACATACACAAAGTATCGCCCTGATGAAAGACCACAATTCAGAATCGAAACGCAAAGTACCTCTGAACTTTCCTCTTCCCCATCTCCTTCCCCTCCCCACTTCCTCTACCTTCAGCCTCACAACATACCCCAACTGGGGATGCCATATTTTTACTGACTCTAAACGGTTGGGAGCAGTTGGGACTGTTGTGCGGTATTCACTTTAAAAATAAAAAAGGCAGAGAACGTTGTTCAAATTTCATGGACCCAGATCTCAAAATTGTTGAGTTTTTGCTATTCCAGAGATCAGACTAACAAAAAGATTTATAAGTTTACAGTAGTTACCGTAGTTACGATTCACAAAAACTACAATTGTATTTTTTTCTAATAAAACTTGTATAAATTGTAATTTTTAAAAGTTTTGTATGGAAAAATCCTAAAATGTTGAAATTTATTCATTCGACAATTTTTATTTTTATTCGATAGTTTTAGACAAACGTTTCGATGTGAAAAAAATGTCTATAAATGTTTCAGGCGAAAAAGTAAAAGGGAAAGCTGTGTGCTGGCCGCCCTCAATCGCTTACAATATGTTTATGTGACGTAGCATATGGAAATGCGGCTTGCTACCAACTATTTACATCCCCGGGCCCTTCAATGGAAGAGTCGACTGTGTGATATTGTTTGTGAAATATTGCCATGATAATGTGGGAATGAAGAAACTATTTTTTCTGGTTTTTATAAAGGGGGCGATTTTTGATACATTTTAAAATACGTGAAATAAATTCTTGGAATAGATCAGAGAGCGGTCATCAGCTATTCGACTCTATATGGAGTGGAATTTTAAGAAGGCCATGCTATACTGAAATAACCGTCATCATATCCCTGCGGTTTTAGTATAATAGACCTTAACCAGGCACCAAACGATAGTCAGATCATTCAATGCAGAAAAAAAACTGGTCAAAACTGCATATTCGACTCAGTTATGACCAACGTGTCGCCTAAGCCTTTTTGCCTTTCCAGCGATAATATATTCATAATATTACTATTAATAACAATTGCAAATAAATGCCTTACTTCCAATTACTCGTACATCGCTGTGCTTAAATTGTCCTGAGCTTTTTTTTGTATGAAACAACAAAGCGATCACACATTTTGTTTAAGGAAAGCGGTCGTTATATTATATTTTATCTTTTTTTCATTTAATATTTTGTTACATACATTTTTGAGAAAAGATTACACAAATTGAGTTATTTTTATTTTTATGAACATGAAGTAAAATAATAACATTGTTTCTACTCTCGTGGTACGAGAACGTATGGAAGCAGAAAAACGCTATATTTTTCTTCAGAACCCTACTTGGGTATTTATTTTTCTTCTTTCTTCTGGTGATCTTGAGGTTCGAGGTGGAATGAAGGTTCTTGATTGTCCCGGTGACTGTCGTTTTTTTACCCTTCTTTTATTACTGTTCTTATTATTAATTGCTTGTAAGTGACCTCCATTTATACCCAGAGATTATAAAGTAGGATTTTGAGAACGCCCACTTTTAATATAATTTTAATTCCTAAATGAATTTGGAATATTCAGAAAAATCGCAGTAATCTTATTTCTCGTTTGAAATAAGCCTTTATATATATTCCACCGCAAACCTCACTTATTACATAGTGTTTCAAAATTATTATATAAAATTACAGTGCATGATGAAAATTAATCAAATTTTCTCAATCCTAAAACATAATTCAAATTATAGTACAACTGTAAACATGAACATATGATACGATGATTTGCAGTAAGCAATAAGACATTCTTTTATAAAATACCAGGCTAGTACTAGAGATAACTTATTTCATTTTAACGGAATCTGATCTTGATTGTACAATAGTAGAGGAAATATTTTCTTTTAAAATTAATATTAACCTAGGAAACAGTGAACGAGCTGTTTGATTGGTTTACGAGCATTCATTTGATTAGCTATTTTCAAGAGTTGCACAAACCGGCCCTTAGTCGTAAACGCTAATCCACGGTATTGGTGCAAGTTGAAATAATTATTTTAAACTGAATATATAAATAACGCTTGATATGCGAATAACTTTGTTAATAATAAACGAATTGTAATGTGGTTTTCACAAATATGAATGTTTTACTGATAACTATTGACAACTTAATACGGAATTATTATAATACCTATAAATAAGCAGAAAATATTTCTTCTGTATCCGTGAAAACGGCAAAACGTTACTGTCTTGAAACGTAGAAAACGTAGAAAAAATCATATATGTAAAGTAACATAGTTGCGTCGCATTTGGGAACGAACAAACATATTAAATAGAAAAAAGAAATAATAAAAACGGAAAAAAACAATGTATGACAAAAAAATAATAATATATGTACTTATGTATAATTTAGAAATAATAAAAAAAATCCACATAGGCAAAGCCAGTGCGTAAGTATACTTGTGATCAGACAAATAGCAGTAAAAACCCACCTACAATGAAATGCACATAACTTATATCCATATATATATATATATATATATATATATATAAATATATTAATTGTACAAATCAACAGTTAGCTTTCTACAGCAATAAAATAAATAAATAAACAGTACATAATTATAATCAATAAAAAAATATTGAAAAGTCAAATTTCAAATTAAGCCCGAAATAAATATTTTTCAATATCACATTGCAGATAAGTTAGTTAAAAAATAAGGATTAGAACAGTTTTGGTATGAAGAGGTTGGTATATTTTGTTTTTATCCATTTTTTAATAAAATATTATACGTGTTTAAAGATGTTGTGATTGAACACTTAAAATTTAAAGAAAGGAAACTATTATTTTTTATGGCAATGAAAAAAAGCATGTCTCTACGCAAGTCTAGTTTTAAAGAGAGTTACCTTCAGTACATTGTTAATTCTATTGCTGAAACGATTTTCACACATTGCAAATAGTTCATTTCACGAGAATATATATTTCAGGCACTGTATACAATATTTTTTTGTATGCAATGGATTTTTTTTAGTTAATGATCTATCTTCTTATTATTTGAATTAATAATTATTCTTCTAAACTTTCAAATTTTGGTCCATCATGTTTTCACTTTTTAGTGGCATTTTTTAAAATTAATATTTCAATTATTTAACGAATTACTCATATTCATTTATGAACCGGGGTGACATCTATCAACAAGGCGGGGTTCAGCAGTCGACAAAAAAAAGTGTGTGTGTTAGATCAACAGATGGGGTTATATACCAAAACTGCATCACTTTACAATGATACAGTAGTTCTAGTAAATATTTTAGAATTAGGTATTTAGATTTTTATTTTGCTGTTTTGTTTTCAACCATTGTTTCACTGCACTCGCAGGTACAATGTTAAAATTCCACCATATGCACTGTTGCGGTAACTAATTAAGAAGTATAGTTAACTTTAACTGCTAATATCTCTAGTTTTTGCGGAACAAACACAAAGTAAACTGACAGTTATTATGTTCTATGGTATGTGTAATCTATCTATCTAAGTGCAATCATGTTTTTTCAATGTTGATTTAGATTTTTTGTTTTTTCTTTGATTGTACAATAAAACGTGATATTAAACGCTTCAACGTCAATACAAAAAAATAAATAATGGACAATCGTAGTCTCGTTCAATGTCTTACGACACGCTCGAGCGCAGTTTCGAAGGACCATGTTTGTTGAAGTCTCGAAAAGCATGAACATGAGTATATTGGGTATTCAATAACACTCGAAACGTTGCCTTACAACAGAGAGAGAGACAATTATTTGCTAAGACACGTGTTATTGTTTCAGAGTGCCTCAATATAAAATACAACATTAAACACTTGCAGAAAATTCATTTTGCAAATGGAAAACAAATAAAAAATATCAGATGGCAAAATATTATTTCAAAGATTTATAAAAATATTCCGTTGCATGATTTAAGAAAATGTTGTTAATACAATGATTTCTGAGGTATTCGTTTTGCTTGTCATTTTTTCAGAGCCGCATTTTTTTATATTTTTCATTTTTAATAATGAAAAAAATAATTTAAAGAATTATTATCTACGGCAATTGGAATGAAAACAAGTGTTACCAATTAACATAAGGCATTTAAACACCAAGGCTCCAGCAGGTTAGATAAATGATCGAAAAAAAAGGTTTGGAGAAAGATACAGTTATACACTGGGACACGATATTAGCAATGTTATGGTTGGTTTTTTTTTAAAGCAAACATCTTTTTTTATGGGCTTTCTTAATTTGTAGAAAAGTACAAGGTTAAGCTTAATAGAACAGTACAGAATTAACATAAAGGTGATTCGTCACTCAAAAAGAGACAGATATGGTGAAAAACTTCCGCTGCTATTACACATAGGTCAGACAACTAGCATTTTAAATTTAACCCAAACACATATCCAAAAAAGCCACGAATATATGGGTTGTTCTGTATTTTACAGAAATATACTATCGCAATTTAATTTTAGTGCGATCTACAAAAAAACATTACAAGAATTTTAGAACGTTCTACTCCTAAGAGCTCCTTTGTAAGATCTCTTTTTGTTACATGCGTCGTTTACTAAAATGAAAGATAAAAAACGGCTACAGGGAATTTTCGATAAGATATTAAAATGCCACGAAAACAAACAACAAAGGGTTTGCCACGGTGATGATAGATTTCTGAATTTCCAAAAATCGTGCCGAAATTTTAGAGAAAAGGGTTAACTTTATGCCACAGTTTAATAATATATAAAATTTATTTACGATAGGTCTACGAGGGCAGGAACACATAACTTGTCGTCAGGTTTATAATGTAAATTTATCGAATACATATTCACAATAAACTAGTATTTTAACTGTATTCGATTAAAATAGTACATCTGTTAGCTTTTAAATGTTTGATTTAGTGAGGCTCTGTTTCCGCTACGTTTTACGTCGTGACGACAAAAAGTCGCCTGCGCTAGTGGCTGAACAGTTTATAGGGCGCTATTGACAAATAATCTGACACTTGCCAGCGCACTGCACCCGACAAAATGTCGTGTCGCAACTCGTAAGCTCATAGGCTTGTATGGTGCTGTTCACACAGCCTGCGTGGTGGGGTGGTAAGACGCTCGACTACGAATCCAGAAGTCGCGTGTTCAAAACGGCGCGGCGTGCGCAAATACGTTTTATTTAATTAACATGTATCATAACACATTTAATTAATATAAGATAATTTATAGTATATTTGCGGCACGTTCCAAAGTGGTAGATACTCCAATTATCGCTTTTTAGTCGTGTTTGGTGACCAAATTTGAATAGTCAGATCCTTTTTTAACCTACGTCTTACCCATCTCCTTCTCCTCCCCACTACCTTCAACCTCACAACATACTCCAATTGGGGATGCCATAGTCTCACTGGCTCTAGATGGTTGGTAGCAGTCAGGACTCTTGTGCAATATTATAATAAAAAATAAGGCAATGGCAACATTAATTCAGGATTCATTATGATGCTGAAGAAAGTAGAAAAAAGTGAAGTTGGGAAAAGGGTAGGTTGAAAAATTCTACCTCTTTTGATATTTTAACTAAAGGCTTCAAAAGTAACGTTTCATTTCTGAACGTTGAGTCTTCACCAGGACGCTGAGAGTAATTAAAACTCTCGTATTTTTCAAATAAGCTATTGTTTTACTATGAACTTTCAAAGTGGTTGAATTATTTAAAAGTTTAAGCTCACGAGGTAAAGCCAACCGTGAGTATTATATAATTCTAACACAACGATAAATTTTCACATAAACGTCAAACAAATTTGAGAAGACTTTCTTGTTCAAAAGATTCTCAAACGGAGAATTTACCCTGTCATAATACTTTATCATACGAGATTTGACAACTGTTCCAACATATAAGTGAGAAGAATTCGCTTAAATAAGTAATGTGAGCTTTAAACTGATATTTTTGAACTTGAGTTTTGTAAAACAAGTCAAAGTAAATTCATTTGCTTTATCTAGACAATCGTGTGATGCTTTTCTAATTAATACACTTTAGTGAATGTTCTGAGCATCCGTGGTCTTCGACTACGAATCCAAAAGTAGTGGCTTCAAATCCCGGCGGGCACAGATAAATTTGATTAAATTAAATAGTTTTATCTTGTATTTAGTTGATATAAAATAATGCATTGCATTTCTGTGGTATGTTCCGGAGTGACAGATAGTCTCGGTATCCCTGAGTATGAGACAACCATTCAGAATGGAAATATGGTTTGAAATGGCTTTAACCGTAAATTCGTGACCAGCTCTGAATAGACAGGAATTTTCTCACCTTCATCTTCTCCATCTATTTCTTTTTCGTAATCCTTTTATTGTCACAACATACCTTTATACAATGTAACAATACCATCCGGTTAGCGATGCAAGTTTTGTAAACTCTCGTGATTAAATCTGCTTAAATATTATAATTACCACATCTACACGATTGTAAATAATCACCAAACTGCGTACAATCAACTTGAGTGCTGTGATAACAAGGATTATATCTCATAGTCTGTGTTTCGAAAGTAATAGTCTTTGTTGTGCTGCTCTTCCATCGTAGACTGACAATAACATACAATTTAACAGGTTCAGTCAAATCACGAGTGTTTTATTATAAATTCCCAGTGTAAACAGAGTTATTAGTGAGATAATAGTAATAGATAATAAACAGTGTTATCAGTGTGCTAATATAAATATAATTAAAGTTCTATTTAGATAAAAATAAAATCAAACTAAAATACATACTTTACCTTGTCAGTTTAAAGTTAATACTACTAATATATGCTTTAAACTCACAAACTTCACTACTGGATTTAGCCTAGTGGGTAGCGCTGCTCGCCCATATCAACAAGATCCCTAGAATGACGGTTCAATCCTTAGTCTGACAAAACAAAAAAAACTGTTTATTGCTGTTATATTTAATTTTATTAATTTATTTACATATAACGCCATCTCGGGGTCAAAAAATCAAACAATCTTCTTAAATAAAATCAAAACTAACCGACATAATATTAACATGTCTAATACACGCAGCAATACCGATAAAGCAAAAGAAATCTACCGCTGCCATCGCAGATACCGTTAAAAGTCGAGACCAGTCACCAGCCAATACTCAACTTACATTGGAGGAATTCTACAAAGGAATAAAAGAATTCCAATCAAATATTTATAGAAAACTTGAGATCGAAAATATGGAGACAAAAAAATCCCTGGAATTTATAAGTAACCAATACGATGAACTCATAAAAAAATTAGAAACATCTTTATCCGCAAACAAAAAAACTGAAGAAAAAATTGAACTAATCCAATCAACAGTTAATAATCAAAAAAAAATTATCAACCATCTGGAACTTAAAATTGCTGAACTGGAATACCAATCGAAAGCAGATTGCATTGAAATAACAGGCATACAGACCCAAGAGCATGAGAATCTGAATAACGTTATAATCAAAGTAGCAGAAGCAGCTGGAGTCCAGCTTGATGTATCCGATATAATTGAGACCAGGAGGAATGTAGACAAACGACCAAACGCACCGTCGAAAATCTTTGCTAAACTGAAGGACCCATCCAAAAGAAACCTACTGTTAAATAACAAAAAAAATATAAACACTCAAATCTTGAAAGACCTAGCCTTTAGCAAAATTTACTTAAATGAAGTCATGGGATCTTTTTTCAAAGAATTACTATGGCATTCAAAAGAGCAAGCAAAAAAGATGGGATATAAATTCACGTGGTACAAGGAAGGTAAAATTATGTCTAGGAAAACAGAAAATGGTAAAATAGTATACATCAAACATCAAGAAGACTTAAACAAAATTGTTTAGTCTTCGCCCATACACTCCTAATAACTAATCTTGTAATATAATCAAATGTGTACGTAAAATGGCTTTAATCACTAATTATAGAACGTCAAATCCTAATTTCTGTAAAACTTTACTCCAAACTAACTTATTCTCTCTTCAAATCCTACATCAAAATATAAGATCTATTTCCAAGAATTTTGATGAATTCTCAATTCAATTGGATAATATTGGAACCTCTTTTCATATTCTTATTCTTACTGAATGTTGGCTATAATAAAATTATGTACCTAAAATGTTGAATGGCTATGATCACCATAGTACTTCAATGCACTCTAAACAAAATGATTACCATTAACCAACAAACAAATATAATTGTAATAACATAATACCAATTAAACCATGGATGAACAACACTATTTCAAACTCTATCCGTAAGCGTAATAAGCTTCACAAAAAGACTATTAACAATCCTTATGATATTCAACTCTTTAACTTTTATAAGAGATATAGAAACATATGTACCCAAATAATCAGAAAGGCTAAAGAGACTTACTACAAACAGAAAATAGAAAATTGTAATAATGATACAAAAATCAAAAATGTAAACCACCTAGTTATGGGTTCTCTTATTCATTTAGTCTCACTTTTCTTTTCCCTCTTATTTTATTATTAACTTTTTTTACAACATCTATAAAATTCAGCACCCATAGGAGTGACTTTGTTTAATTTTTGTATTGTATGTACAAGATTTCTTTTCCTCTTTTTACTTTTTGGTACTTTTAGTTTATGTTTCTTTTACTTTTACTGTTATTTTATTTTATTGTTACTTTTTATTAATGTATAACATTTAATATTCTTTCATGTATGTACTCTTCGTCTGTCTCAACACAGGTCTATCCTAGCGAGACAGACTTGGACTGAACCCTTATTTTTTATATTTCTTAATAAGAATAAAGAATAAAAAAAAAATTAAAAAAAAACCTTTTATAAGTAGCTTTAAAATTACCGTTTATAAGACCGCAGATTTTATTTTTATTTTTATTGCAGACCGGTTTTGCTTCGTCTAAGCATCATCAGGGTACAAAATTAAACTTAATAAAAAATACATAGGGGGTTGTTATATATATACATACAAGATGAGAACAAAATACAAAATAAAATAAGATGACAGTTAGAAAACAAAAGAATAACATTTAAATTATAATGAAGGAAGAGAGAGAAAAAGACAGATAATATGAATTGAAATAGGTAAAACGTCAACTAAGAAGGTGATTACGTAATAATTAGCGTTGGGAAAAACTTAAATGTTTTGTGAATGCTTCACGAATTGCTAGTTCTTTAAAAGTACTTTTTTATAGGCTTTGAAGTTCAACTTTAAAAATGAAGTAGTTCTTTGTTTTCTAACTTCCGTTGAAGTATTTGTTCAATTAAATGAAATGAATAAAGTTTAAACTGCCGCAAAATAAAATAGTTCACAATCAGAACGCTAAAACTACTAACTTCAATTGAAGTATTTGTTCAATGAACAATGAATGAAGTAGGAACTGCTGCCAAAAGAAGTAGTTCTTTTAGAGCGGTCATAACGCTAGTAATAATGAGACATTTTATGAGTTTAGAAGAAGTTACCTAATATTGGACTACTAGACAAATTCAACTAATTATTAAGAATATGACTAATAATTTTAATGGCCTTTTTTATTTCTAGTGCTTCTTAATTATTTAATCTGTTGCCATGACCATATTGGTGGAGAATATGGCCACCGGTGCTTTTATTATTAAGATGATTCTGAAGGACCGTAGATATTTAAACATTTATGTTGTACTTTGATTCTAACATTGACATTACGAGTTGTTTTACCAATATAAAATGCAGAACAATCACTATCTAATTTATAAATTTCCGAGTAACTAAGTTTATCATCTGTATTTTTAGAATTGATTATAAATTTACCTAAATAATTGTTTGTGTAAAAGGCTGGTCGTAGTTCCGAAGGAAGGTTTTTTACGCTGGAGAAGAAAAAATATTGATGAACAAAACACAACAAACTATGAATAATCATTCCCAAAATGACCGGCTGTAGGGGAATTTACTTCCCTCAAAGCTTCTTGTGTAAATTAATTTTTTTTTTTTAAATTACACAAACACTTTAAAACAGTGTTTATGCAGATATAGAAGAAAAAGCTCAATCCTCCACTCCCTATCACGTACTTTTTATCACTATCCATTTAGTCCGGTAGCTAGGCGCGATGACACTCCGCCGGTTTCTATAAGGTACGCCTCGTTAGATCAGCACATCTCACGGGGTAAATCGGCATCCAGAATCTTAGATGAAGCGATAGATCATATATCATCCGTCGTTGTACACAGCTTCTCAAATATTATAAAAAATAATTACACAAAAACACTGTCTTATGATTGTAAAAGGTAGAACCAATGCAGTACAAGCCATTTTGTTTGAAACCCGGCGAGTGCAAACAAATTTAATTTAATGAAATATAACAATAACATTATATAAAACATCATAAAAAATCATAAACATTATCAAGGTACAAAATTAAACTAAAAAAATAACACATAGTGTGCGGTTATATATACACACAGAGGAAGTACATAATATAAAACAAACAATAAAATTAAATAAGAGATCACTGACACAACAATAGTTTAACATTAAAATTATAACAAAGTAACAGAAAGAAAAAAACTCCTTAAAACATGCCATGATCAGGTTTTTTACAGTTGATTATTATACAGATTATTATTATTTATTTTTTTTTATTTGAAATAGCTTGTGTGAAAGCACACTTTTATAATTGATAATTATTTTATTTTTTTATATTCAAGTTTTCAAATATGTTTCATTTTTATAATAATATATGTAATATTTGAATAATTTGTCTACAATCGTTTTTGTGAAAAATCACCATAAGGGTGCTGTACACATTTAAATTCATATGCGCCATCATTACTTACAAATAAAATCTATGACATATTAGTATTTATTTAAATTATGTACAGGTATAAAATACAGAAGCGTACTTACCTGGCTGATGACTTCTGATTTTAATTATTAAAACCTAAACACTTGAAACGACGAGTTTTTATAATTTATCCAATCCAGGATTTTAACCTGCTATCACTCGGTTCAAGCAAGGAGTTTATCACTCTTTCGTGGAGGTTCTTACGTATTTTAAGTGAGATCTTCAGTTCTCCATGATGGGTAGTTCGAATATATTTTCTGTTTTTTTCGTTTCTATTATATTACTGGTGAAATAATATTTAGATAACTCCTGTTTACTTCGTTTTTAAAACGATTAACAAGTTAAACAAATACGTTTTGTTTTTTCAATGAGAAGAGGCATTTACAAAAGGTGAAGACTTTTTATATATATATATATATATATATATTATACTCGTATATATTTATTCGAAACTCGGGCTAAAGTCCTTAACTTCTTAGTATAAGAGACAGACAAAAAATAACGCGAAACGGTGAGCATTTCTTTCCGGGAAAAGGTTGTAGAAAAAGATAAAGTCTTTTTGCCACAATGATGGTTGAAAAAATTGAAACAAAAGCCTACAATCATAAAAAGAATGTTCATGGTCAATAAAATAATATTTTTTACTTAATACTTTAAACAATGCCACGGAAAGTAATTATAGTGTTTGCGCTTTTTGTGTTTCAAGCTTTCCTAATGCCTTATAAAGGGAACCTTTTTTTATAAAATGAATTCAAAAACTTTTTTCCATGTAATGACATTAATTGGCATTAAAAAACGTAACATTTCATGAGATCATAATGTTACAATTTTTGATGGCTCGGAATTTTTTGATGCCTTCTCATATCGAAGGTTGGTTATCATCGGGGCAACCTTTACCCTGTAGGCTGCACCCAGAACAGCTTTGCCCAACTGCACTCATACCAATCCCATAGAATTTTTTTAAATATTTTATTTTACATTATTTACGATTGACTTTTAAAGTTTTAGTTGTGGTCTATTTCAGTCATAAAGAAATCCGATTGTTTGTAGATAAAGCTTAAACAGCCTGGAGTAAAGGATTTTTCTCAAAGACTGCTTGATAAAAAATGAAAAATGTTTAACTTTGTTCAGGAAAACATCAACCTTCCAACTAAGTTCTTGAATAGTAGAATTGGTTTTGCAACAATTTTTTATGTAAAATGCATAAGTCACACAGTGTCATTGCTTACATAATCATATCACTTGTTTTTGACTTCAGAATTTTTGTGAGAAAATATTTCTATTTTATTTTATTAACAGCGTGGACATCAAGCCATTATTACCTTTATCATATCAATCAAATAATGAGGTTCTATAAAAGAACAATTCAAATGACAGAGTGATTTAAAAACGATAATACCTCCCTCCAGGCATCACGAAGAAAAGCGAAAGGTTATTTGATACGCTTGACAAAAAAAAATCTAAGAAAAATCTTTGAAGTCATCCATAAAACTGAGGTTTACGTTTACGTCGTTTCGTATTTATGTTTACGTATAAGTCGTTCCCATGTGATCAAACCACAGTTTGATAATGACCTTAAACGCCGAAACAGCTGCCACTTAAAATAAAAAAAACTCAAAATAGCAGAACTAAATAATAATAATATTAAATTTAATTCAACTGAATTCTATTAAAAAATACGTGAACAGAAGGACAGTACTATCATCAGTAGGTATTTCTAACAACATCAAAATATAAGTTATATTTAGGATATATCTATCTATGTCATTTAAATGGAAGGTAAAATCATTAATTGTGTGGATTAACCAACTGACCGTTTCGTTGGTACACAGTTTAAAAAATGGTTTTATTTTATAATTTATTAATATTATAAGTGGCCATTTTTCATAACGCCATTTAGAAAAGAATTTCACCTTTTAGGTGCTTAAAAATTATGTTTTTGAAACTTAATTAATAATATAGTTGGTTTTTGCCATCTAAATTTAATTTCACCAATAAAAGTCAACACCATTGTAATATTAATGATTTCACCGAAGTAAACACTAAAAGTCCACTAAACTTTCGACGTTGTTGACATAATCTACCACAATTTCGTTAAAGTTCACTTTTGCCACAACGATGATAGTAGTTCCGCCTTTCTAAGGCAACACAGGAACAATTATAAAGCATACAAAAACATGTTTTGTAGCTATAAAGCGCATAGATAACTAAATTTGTTACATATATTTATGAGCATCTTTCAGTTGCACCATTTACCAGTTATTCATGGCTAACCGTTACTTTTTCATGCATCCTTAGAGAAGAGGTTGTAAAGATTCGGGTATTTCGAGGATTATAAAATATGAACCCTACGTTATTTGATGAAGTGAGTTTTGGGACGTTGAAATTATTCGGTCGAATTTCCATTAAAAAATATGGATCTAAGAAAGCAAGTGATTTGAAGTCTTCGAGAGATTACAAAATGATCGTTTGCAATATAATGCATAAGGTTAACAGTTTTAAGGGCGAAATCTTTTCAAGTAAAAAAGAAAAGAGTTGTGCCTATGAATAATAATATGTATTTGAGTGAAGTTAGCGAATCCTGTGAATTAAACAGTTGAATAAATATAATTGATTAAAATATTATACAAACATCGTTCCTACATTTACGCTTCCCTAAATTAAAAGGGAAAAGGGTTGAACGTAATACAAATATATATACAGCACGATTCAAACAGATTTGTGTAAAATTTAATGTAGGAATACTATTTATGAACTAAATGAATTATAAATAAAAATTGGCTGCTTTCAAATTCACTTTTTTGATGTCACACAGTTTGGCATTCCACCTGTCCTCGTTTCCTCGACGTCGCGACGCAGAGATCCGGCGCCAATCTTACCGTCTCGACACCCCCTGCTGATAGTACCTACTATTAACTACCTTCTGCTTCTGCTTATTAACCTCCGTTTAATTCTATTCCCCATTCTTGTTTCCCCGACGTTTTACAGATAGTGATTGTACAGGTTGATCTAATTATTAATAGATATTTATAAATATATATATATTTATTTATTTTTATTAATTATTTATTTGTCCATCCATTCTGCTAATTCAAAACATTCACCGACATTTGGAGAGTCAAATTCAGATTAGTTTAAAATAGTTAAGACTATTGTTTGGAGCGAAGTTGGCGATTTGATAGATAATTTCCCCATTGGAATACATTTGCACATTTACGCAAAAATTTCATTAATCTAATCATGTTAAAAATTCTACTGTTCACAGAGGTATCTGTGATCCAAAACTTCCGTGGTAAAAATTCCCTTAGTTAATATTTCTATCCGGTGTGTTGAGTTTAGTGCTCGAATTTGAATGAGCAAATTATATCTGTCTCCTTCTATTAATTTTACGAACGGTTAGAGACCTAATCCCACTGGCTTTGGATATTTTTAACTTTTGTACTGTCATTTTTAAAAAATATATTATTTTCACGAATAGCGCTTTGCACGTAAATTATCCCATTTGTTAGCGGCTTGTAGAAAATTTTCTGTTTGACTTTAAATGTGTTTATTTGTGACACAGCAATGTAAGGAAGTTACTATAAATAATTCAACGACATCTCACTCTGACAACATATTTTTCATTTCAAAAATTCTTTCGGGCGAAGGCACATTTATGCTATAAAATTTAACGCTTAGTATTTAAATCAGTATTTTGCGCAGAAAAAGTTAAACACCAACATCGTTTAGCCATTTTTTTTTTCTACTCTAAGCCAAATTATTTATTTTTGTTTCAAATCCAAAGCCACTTTAAAGTGCTGACTGCTTTCTATTAGCATAGGATTACCGCAGAAATATTCAAACGTTTTTTTCAATCGTTCCATCTTTTGTCGCAAAGCGAAGTTACGAAATCTCTGAGCATATTTACCCATGGAGAAATTACCAAGTCTTCGCTATGAGAGACAATAAATATTTATAAACAGTGGAAATCTTCTATTTTGATGTTAATTTTACCCTCTTGGTGCCACCCACTTGACTACAGATCTCCGCAAGCTTTTCGCTTAAATTACTTCATTTGCATAGTACCAAATAAAGAAAAACTATTTAGCCCCTCAAGAAAAATATTTCCACAAAAAACGAATTTTTGAGGTCGATATTGTTTCGTTAAAAATATGTTTCACTCACAGATCAAAACATGGATAGACCTGAACTAAAATCAAATACTTTGTCCTAGCGAAATACGCATTCTCTGAATGATGGCGGGTAAGAAAACATTTAAAAAATATATATACATATATTACAGATCTCGGGGAGAGTGGTGCGATTCCATAAGTTTCTATAATAAAGAGAAAAATATTCAAAGATAATAAATAAAATAACATTGTAGTAATAAATAATAATAGTGAAAAAATTAAATAATAAATTTAAAGATTCTTTTCAAGACATAATGAATTGACACCATTGTTTATAAGCTGGGCCCTGCAAGAAGTCCAGTGCAATAAGTGAAACAACGTCTGGATAATACGGCGAGTAGGGTGGTATTTCCTTTTTAACGTTTCTACGTATGTCTTTACCACTTTTAAAACATGAGGTCCAAATTGATTTTTTTTTTCTATGGAGTTATGATGATAGATGCCTAAGTTTATTACATGACGTCTATGATCTATTTATTTCGACCACTACTTACCGCTAAATCCATCTATAAAAAAACGGCGAAAGCAAAGATGTACACCTAATAATTGGCACCGATCGTCGATTGTACCGATGTTGAATGTTACAAATATAAGAAAATCAACAGAATTAATTACATTTATTCGTTCAGCCGATACTAAAACGGTACAATTATTTTTTTCCGCACTACGTAAAAACTTAACAAAACTGTTACAATTTTTCTCCATTTGTAAGGTATTTTTTTTATTATTTTATCAGAATAAGCAAACACTTTGTGGATTGACACGATTATTTAAATAAAAAACATACGTTGTTTAAATCCACTTTATTTTTGTATAAATCAACTAGTTTCGGCTCTGCTGAGTCTTCATCGGGACTTAAAAATATCATGTACTATATTTTTAAGTCCCGATGAAGACTCACCAGAGTCGAAACTAGTTGACCTATACAAAAATAAGGTGGATTTAAACAACGTGTGTTTTTTTTATTTAATTAAGTATTTTATTTTGTTCATGTCTATTTTTATTTTAAAGCTAAGAACTGTGAAATCATAAAAACAACACGAAAAGCCGTTTGTTTTTACATGTGAAATTAAAGTCCAAAACTACCCGAATTAATTTTTCTCGAGGCAATTATTTTTTTGAAATTGGTGATTGTTTTTTTTGTTTTACTTGCCCATATATTTAATATAAAACAGCACATAAATTAACTGCCTGCGGCCCAGTGAATCTATGGAATGATCAATTTAAGAATTTCGTTTGCATAAGGTGAATTTGGAGTAATGATTTGTTTGCATTTACCTCTGGCAAGTTTAGTGTTAAATTGTAAATCCACCGTTTTATTTAAGAAGTACAAACATCATAGGGTTACAATTGACAATATTTAGATTCCTCCTACTTCCATTATTAATAATAATAATGGAGGATTTGTCTAACAGAGAATTGAACCCGTGACGTCTGGATTGGAAGCATATACATTTATCTACTTGACTACTGACGTTCGAGTAGTTTAATTGAAACTCAAAATCATAATTTTTAATTACAAAATTTAAAATGGTTGTAAGAGTATCCATTATAATTTTAAAATTAATAATTGTTACAGTCGTAAACGGAACAAAAAAAACAATGCACTTTGAAATATTGAATTAAAAGTTTTTTTTTTTTTCCATTGCACGTGGTGAAATAGAATTGGTTAAAATATTTTTTTAATTTTTAAAACTTAGCCTTTGGTTAGCAGTCTACAATGGAGTGCTAATACCAACCCTGATGTGTGGCAGTAAAGCATGAAATTGGCAGACGAAGAATAAAAATAGTCTGAATGAAATATAAATTAAGGCTTACGTGTGAGATTCTGAAAAAATACAAGGCTGATGTAAACGTAATGAATAAGGTTATGAAAAAGACGCTTAGATGATTAAGATACGAAGATCAGATGAACGAGGAAAAAAGTGTAAAGAGAATATATGACGCGAAAGCGAATGGTAGAATAAATTAGGGAAGCCGGAGGAAGACATAGCGCGATCAATTGAATACTAATATATAATAAACACTTAAATTGGATCATATCAAGAATCAGAATAATAGAAGAGTATTTATAAGATGCATGAATGTGAACAAAGCAAAGAATGTAGGTCGAGAGAAATGTGTGGCGGACCATGCTCTCTACCTACCCTTGCGGGAAAGTGGCGTGATGGTTAGTTAGTCAGTTATCAATTGGTTTTGAATAGATAACGTGTTCGTGTATAAAGCTAGTTTCCAAGGTTTCAAAAATATTGTCACTCCACGTGCTGCTTAAAATTCAGTCTTTATCGTGAGCGTTTATTGAAATTTGATATCTGAATAGTACAACGTTGGCAAAATAATTGGATGAATCGCTGAAATTTGAGGAAAGACAAAATGATAACATTGAGATATTAACATTAATAGAATGTGAATTGATTCTAAGGAATCCGCCAAACCGTTGGGTATTATGTTTTTATTTAAGCCCTCGGATATTTTTTCAAGAATAATTGAATTACATTTGAGAATTTCTCAGAAACATAAAGAATGAAGAACTTCATTTTGGTGATGCCAACAAGGGTTTTAAAAAGTATTCAGGCTAAGTGGTACTAGATTATATTTAGACGTTATAAAGGAGAAGCAGTCAAGCAAACAATCCTAACTATTATGTACATTTTCAAAAGTTAAAAAATATATTAAAAAATTTAGTCGGGCATCGTTTAAATAACAAAATAATCTACCCGTATCTTTGTGGAAAATAAATCAATATCTGAATTATATCTAGCAGGTAATACTTGGTTAGCTAATGTTGTTTGTCCACCTATTAACAAAATCAACTCCATCTTTACCACATACATTATTCATTCCACTTAGGATATACGCATTTGATTTGGCCGAATTTTGATGATTTGTTCGGCTCATTTTTTTTAAGTATAAAGTTAATGTATAAATTTTTAAAGTTTTACAATCTGGTCGACTAGCTCTCTAATTTCGGTGGAAATAATATTCAACTTAACCTAAAAACAATCACAGTATTTCATCGCCAGTCTTGTCAGAGACGAAAGACCTCAACTTTACTATGCTTTGGCAAAGCAATATACATCTAACTAACTAACCATCACGCCGTTTCCCCGCAAGGGTAGGCAGATAGAACGGACCGCCATATGACTCTGTCTTGGCACACACTATTTGTTTAATTTACATTCATACATCGTCTCATTCATACTCTTCTGTTATTTTGACTCTTCACATGACTCGATTCGAGTATTTGATTTACTTGATCGTGCCATGTCCTTCTCGGGCGTCCCTGATTTCTTGTTCCATTCACGTTTGCATCATATATTCTTTTCACACTCTTTTCTTCGTTCATTCGCTCCACATGCTCAAACCATCTAAGCGTCTCTTTCTTGATCCTATTCATTACGCTCACATCAGCCTTGCATTCTTTCCGGATATCCACATTTTTAATACGGTCATACATGGTTTAAATGTACACATTTGTTATTCTGATATTTGACATTTTTATTTAAGTTTTCTTCATTGCACTTTCCCGACAGTCAATCTTCTCACATGAATAGAGGCTTTTTATAAAACGCATCACTACAACAAAGCATGGTGTAGGAATATGAAACTTTAAAAAATCTATTATTAGGGTACAGTTAGGCATCAAAACAATGGTAATCGTTTCCCATGTCATAAGATAAAATAAAAACATAGTAATGAATAGCGGTAACATCCAAGTTGTAAATTGCGAGAAATATTAAATAAAAGAAAAGAACACTAAGAACGGGAATAAAAATAAAGATAAAGGAGATTTATTAGAACCTGTCGTGGTACTAATCCTGGATTAAGTCACTTTAAGCAAAAATGAATTCCAAAAAGTTTTTTTTTACGTTGTTCTAAGCTAGTGGGTGTTTTCCGTTTCAAACGCTTTTATTGTTACCCACCTTACTATATTTTGAAACATAACATTTACTTTATATTATTTGATAACTGTCCAGAAAAAATATTAGTCACCCTAATCCACCCATTTTAAATGTGTAATAATGTCTGCTAAAATACATTATAGGTAGGTACCTCGGAGTAAGAATCTAATGAAGGGATAGCTAATTTGTTTTACCCAACCCATCCGAAATTGTAATAAATCACTTTCTCCGAGTTTTTACGTCGTACGCCATGATAGAAAAAGAGACAACATTTTTTTTGGACCACTTGAACGTATCGTAAGGATGATCTTAAGGTCCTGGTTCACGGCGGGACTCCGCCCACATTTTTTACTATGCCACTAAACTTGACACAACTAAACGGTATTTTAGGTTGTATGCTATATTTTTGTTGACAAAAATACTGTGAAAAAGTGGCTACACAAATACACAAAAACATTATGTCGATATGTGATATGAATGGATGTATAAATACCGTAGCCTTAGTCTTAGCCACGCCCAGGTGCGCCGAGTCATGTTAAAATCATCAAAAACAAGTCCAAAACCAACTTCACTGCCTTGGATAGATACTACTCTACCAACTCTATGGAAGGAACTATGTTAGGCAGGTGGGGATTTCAAAATATTTTTTTTAGATTTGATAATTTTCTGAACACATCTGTCAGTTTTAATTTTGATAAGTTCGCACTCGTGCGTACGTACTCACAAAAGAAATTGTTGACAGTTAATTTTTTTTTTGTTTTGATCCATTACTTTTTTGTATTTTATTTTTACCTGACTTTTGTTTTTTTATTAAAATGATTTGTTTAATATATTTTATAGTTCTCAATGTCTTATTCTATTTTGGAGAATTTGAAACTTGTTTTATTATCTGTTGTTACACAATAAAAGAATCATTGAACAGTAATAGAAAGTGGAGCAATAATGAAGAGGTCATGAAGTAATAATAATGAAATCTTAGATGCAAGTCATTAGTTATAAGTTATACTCAGTAGTTAGTTACTAGCTATAAGTCCTAATTGTAAGTCACTAGTTGAAAATATTAGTTGTAAGCTATTAGTAATAAATCTTAACTGTAAGCTATTAGTTATAAGCTTAAGTGATATGTTAAAGGGTAGATAAATTAATTTGAAAAGCGCCTTTGAGGTGAATTTCCTACAAGAACGGCGCCATAAAAGTTATCAATTTATTATTATTATTATTACTATTTTGCTAAAAAATCCTACGATTACAGTTATTTAATATCAACTGAAAATATCTAAGACATTTAACAGAAAGCGATTAAAACGACTCGCGCATCTTGTTTTTTTTTCATTTATGCTGCACAATAGTAAAAATGTCCGGAACTAGTTAGACTATGGTACCTTTAATAAGGGTTTTTCGTGAGTCTGGAGGGAGTTGGGAAGGGAAGGAGATGGGAAGAGGACAGTAGGAAAGAACCTGGTTATTCAGATCTGCTCACTAAACACGACTATTACCATTTCAAGCAACATTTCGATTATGAATGTTAGTCTTTTGCAAAGGTGATACTCAGATTATATACCACTTTGTAACCTACCTTAAATATACCACGTAAAATTTGATATGCATAGTATGTCAATTAACACATATAAATAGTATCTATTTAAAGACATAATAACTTTGTATAAGACCACAGATTTAATTTTTATTTTTATTACCGACCGGTTTCACTTTGCCTAAACATCATAAGGATACAAAATAAAACTTAGAAATAAATTAATTAATTAAATTGAAATTTAATTTTGTACCCTTAAGATCCTAAGGCAAAGAGAAACCAATCGGTCTTTCAAATTAAAATTAAATTTATCGTCTTGTACAAAGTTGTTATTTCATTTTCATTAAATATGTCAAACCACAAAGTGTTTTTTTTCTACAAAAATATTAACTTATTTAATATACGCACGCGAGGATCTTATCCGCTCGATCACGAAAGTCGTCATCACATTATAGTGGTTTTATAATTAATAAAGTGTATGCTAATAATTAATAGATTCTACATCAGAAGGAAAATCTGAGACAGGAATAGGAAAATAAACACTATATTCCCCTTACTTATAAACATATATATAGGTGTAAATGTTACGCGTGTTATAAGGTCGGAATAGCAATAAACTTGCTTTAAAACCACGGCTTATTTGTCTAATTCAATGGCCTACGTCCGGTGTAACTAAACCAACGCTAAGTCGGCGCGTAAAAATCTAATGAGTAAGATGGAGAGTATAGGTTTACTGCTTGACATATTTAGCTTTGCAGTCGTTTGCGTCGCCAGCAGGGGTGGCTCGTGACTTTTTAGTGTGCTAGAGAGTGCTGAGATTGAAAAATATGAAGTTATTGATATTGTTATTGTAGCCGGAAAAAAAATCTTGAAAATCTTTATCAAAAAAAAAAGTAAAAAAACATATATATCGCTTTCGGCTACAGCAACATCCATAACATCGTTTTTTTCTATCAATCTTAGCTCTGCAGCATACTAATTAGTCAGCCGCCACTGGTCGCCAGTGAAGATTTTGTAGGCAGAAAAAGCATGGAGAGAGAGAGCTAATTTGTTTTACCCAACCTATACTAACTTGCGATAAATCACTTTCTCTGGGTTCTTACGTCGTACACCATGAGAGAGAAAGAGACAACATTTTTTTTCTCAAAACATTACACCGCTTGTAGGTATTGTTAGAATGTCTTCTGTGACCCACGTGATCAGGGACTCCGCCCACTTTACGCCCACGACGTAATTTACCGGTTTTTGAGGTTATGTTGATAAAAATATAGCGAAATAGCGGTTATACAGATAATCAAAACATTATGCGCTATGAATGTATGCATAAAAAATCCAAAATGAGTTAACTCTTAGAGTATACAAGAGGTAGCCCAAGCCAAGGCAGTGAAGTCAGTTTTGGACTTGTTTTTGATGATTTTAACATGACTCGGCGCAAGACTAAGGCTACGGTATTTATACATCCATTCATAGCACATATCGACATAATGTTTTTGTGTATTCGTATAGCCACTTTTTCACAGTATTTTTATCAACAAAAATATAGCATCTAACCTAAAAAAACCGTTTAGTTGTGTCAAGTTTAGTGGCAAAATAAAAAATGTGGGCGGAGTCCCGCCGTTAACCAGCGAAAATAGCCAGCTTAAGATCATTACGACAGTATATAGAAGCGGTTCAAGAAATTTGTTGTCTCTTTCTCTCTCATGGTGTACGATGTAAAAACTCGGAAAAGGTGATTTATTACAATTTCGGATGGGTTGGGTAAAACAAGTTAGCTATCCCTTCATATATTGTTACTACAAGAGTTAACTACATCACTTTTTGCAGGTTTTTAAACAGTTTAAAATGTTTTTGACAGCACGTTAGAATTATCGAATTATCGAGTATATAAATACATTATATTGACTGTAAACTTCCATTACTATTTAAACAAACGTTATTCTATTCATTGTGTAAGTTAATTTGAATCTATAAATCATTTAAAAGTATTTTTGATATCGTTTTGTTATGCTGACGCTTTTTTGAGGTTATTTCCTATATTTGTTTGTTTGTAAAAAATGTGTGTCAATAAAATCCCTAGCCGCGCCTGTTCAGAAAAGTCAGGTTAAATTCTTTACAAAACTGACTACACTGCATTGGATAGGGGGATCTCTATGTACTCTAAGACAAAAACTTACGAATTAGAAAATTAGTTAGTTCAATTCTCATTTGACCGCCTGCAAAGTTAAGTTTGCCGATCTGTAGTCAGCATTAAAAAGTCAACACCTACCTTAACTATTCTGAATCAGATAGAAGCTCTCTCTCTGGACTGCTTCACACAAACACTGTAAAACTTTTTAACTTGTTTTCGTGATAAATCAATTACCAACTACCTATGTGAAAGTTACAAAACATTGCAAAAAGGTAATGCGCGTCGGTTTGTTCCGGTAAAATGCGATTTCGAGTTACGAATTGATCCGGCGCCATCGCCTGATTGTTTAAGACTGTTTTTTTTTGTGAAGAATCTACCCTTAGCGGCGTGTGTGACAATTACCAGCCTTGTAAGGATAATGAGGAAAACAAATTGTGACAATAACTGTAAATATCTCAACCATTTTTTTTAAATCATTGTTAAAACAAAAAACTATTGTGCTATATTTGAGCTTTTTGGAAGCCACCTCTGGTCTGTAGCCCCTAAATACCTGATATTTTTTTCTGCAGAAGCGAGAGATTTATTTGGTAAATCATTTTCCTCTCACAAAGAACCGATTACAATCTTTATAATATAGAATATTTAGTTTTTGTGTTGAATTTGTAGAATTTTTGTATTACAAACTGGCAGAACTCATAAATATCATCATTATAATTTTTAATTAAATTAAAAATAAGTAACATTTTATTTTAAAAACCCATGTGCATATATTTATAAGTGATATTATTTTTACTAAAAAAATAAAATCACTTAGAAATTTTGATTTTGTTTTACCGGTATTTCAGTGCAAGATACTCCCAAGAACTAGCCTCAATGATAGTTTTGCACCAGTGCATGTAAAATGCTTGCCAACATATTTACCAATTGGCATTAGTCACATGGGAACGGGTCACTTTTTCGACTCCTTTTTGATCAACAATTCGGCCAGGGAATAATTTACAATGTATGGAGAGAGAGCTAATTATTTTTACCCGACCCATACAAACTTGCGATAAATCACTTTCTCCGGGTTTTCACGTTGTACACGATGAGAGAGAAAGAGACAACAAGAATAACATCTCGCTTTTATGTACTGTAAAGATAATCTTGGTCTTCCGCGTCTCCGGGGACTCCGCCCACATGTTTTATTATGCGACTAAACTGGACACAACTAAAAGGTTTTTTTAGGTTATATGCTATATTATATTACAATACTGTGAAAAGGCGGTTTTACGAATAAACAAAAACATTATTTCGACGTGTGCTATGAATGGATGTATAAATACCCTAGCCCTAGTGTTATGGCCACGCCCAGAACTGCCGAGTTCGGCAAAAATCATCAAAAACTGACTACATTGCCTTGGATAGGTACCACTCTATGTACTCTAAGATCTAAATCCTACAAACGAATCTCTCTGAACCCCAGGTTATATTCTGTATTATCTCAAAAAGATCCTATATATAGGATCCTGGTGTGGAGTTAATATAAAAAATCTATTTTTTTTAAAGTTATTTTTTGGGAATAAATTTGAATTATTTAAAACTCAGCTAACCGCGATATTCACAGCTCGAACTACAGTTTAATACTTTTGTTGGCCGCCAGAGGAAAAACACCGCAAAACTTTTCCGTTTCCGCCACCAGTTTCATAACAGCTAACAAAATGGCGTCATTTTTCATGTTTGACTTTAGTTTTGTGTTATTTTCTGTTTTTGGAACACATGTGACGCCATAAGTGACTCTACCGCTGTCTGCAGAATCATATAAAATATATTCATCAAATAACGAATTTTACTACAAGGCTTCGCACAAGATATCAACACTCTTTTCGAAAACCATTTTCTTATTAAACTATTGAAAATGTGGAACAATCCGTTTTTCCATATTTTATCATATTTAAATGATTTTTTCATGAAACGTTGAGAACTGAAAACATTTGTGTTAAAAATTCTCAGATAAAAATAGCCAAATTCATAATAGAGCTAGAATGTTTTTCTTATTTTGGTGATCAGAAATTCAACTCAAAGTTAAAATAAGAAATTTAAAAAAAGTTTTTTTGTTTGAAAAAAAAACGTTTCACCCGAGTGAACAATGAGAAAACAAAAAACAAGCAATTCGATATTTTTTTTAGTGAACTGCTCCCAACCGTCTAGAGCCAGTGAGACTTAGGCATCCCCGAATAGGGTATATTGTGAGGCTGAAGGTAGTGGGGAGCCGAAGAAGATGGGGAAGTAAAGAGGAAGTTTGGGAAGTACCTGGCTTTTCAGATCTGGTCACCAAACACGGCTAAAGCCATTTCAAGCAACGTTTCGATTCTGAATGGTGGTTTTTCACTAGGACTATACTTAGTATCTACCACTCTGGAACGGCCCGCAAATACACTTATTATTATTTTATATGAATGAAATGTTATGTGACACAAATTGAACAAATAACATTTAATTTAAATAAAAAATAATTTTGTTTTAAACCACTTTATTTATACACATATAACAATTTGACCGGTTTCGGTTAAACTTAACCTTCATCAGGAACGTATAAGTATAAACTCAAACGTTCTGATGAAGGTTAAGTTTAACCGAAACCGGTCGAATTGTTATATGTGCATAAATAAAGTGGCTTAAAACAAAATTATTTTTTATTTAAATTATAATGTCAAGCTACAAAGTGTTTGCTTCCTTCGATAATTAAATAACATTTATTTGCACACGCCGGCTTGAACCCGCAACCTCTGGATTTGTAGTCGAGCGGCTCACCACTCGACCGCGGAGGCCATGATGATGAATAAAAATCATTTGCAATATTTTTAACTGCTGATATTAAATTCAGATAAAACCGGGTTCAAATCACAGATTAATACGTGCCTGGATAACTCACACCCAAAAATAATATAGAACTTCATCGTATCCGAAATAAAAAATCAAGATGACAAAAGCGGCTTATTCTATAGTAGTGCTGGTGCATAATCTTCCCAGCATTATAAATAAGGATTGCCTCGGGTAGATACTTAACTTTCGTTCTCCTATTATAACTCCATGATTTATATGAATTTCTGTTTCGCCGCTTGAATACAGATGGCATACGGTGTACCCGTTTGACAGTTGGTGCAAAATGGCGGCTGACAAAATCTTTTATTGCCAGCCATTTCAGCTGAAAGTATGCGAGAATGATAAATTCACAGCTAACTCTTTTATTATTCGAGTCTCCCAAGATATGAGAGCGTCTTTTCACTATCTTTAAGTATTTCCTCGTGAAACAGGGCTACGTGGGAGAAAAATCAACGTGACCCAGGAAATAAATGGCTTTCTATTTCAGAAATGTATTTGTGTCAAGAACTTCACAACATCTAAAATAAAGGACATTTAATATTTTATTGCAACCACTTGTCGACTGTTGTTGTTTCTTGTTTATTTGTATTTTTATGCATTCAAAATCTGTTCTTCTTCACGTCTTGTGCGAGAGAGTTTAATTTGACAGCACATCAGCTACGAATCTAATACGGGTGTGGATATATCTTTCCATTGCAAAATGCTTTAAATACAATACATTTTATTATATTTGTATGCGGGCTATCTTTCAACACAAAACATAAACAAAATATATATATAACATATATGTACCATTATGTTTTAAGACAGTATTGAAAATAATTTTACCATATAAATTAAACTATTGCCTTACAAGGCAATCTCTCTAATCCTAATGACAATAGTGACTTCTGTGTTGGCTTCTATTGTTGGTGGTTTCACTCATCGAAATGACTTTATTTCGGATAAATTATTTTAAGAATTTTGCCGTCCGTGCTAAGAGTTTGAAAACTCGTAGAAAATCACGATATGTAACTCAACTAACTCAACAATATATTTTGCTTTAATCCACCCATTTGAAATACAGAAAAATGCACGCTAAAATGCATTATAGGTAGGTACTTTATTGAATAGGTAGAGATTCGAAAAGTTGTTTCATATTTTTGATTATTTTAGTTAAAATCAGTTCCAAATTTGATTGATTCACACTCGTACGGTCGTTCGTACTCATAAAATATATTGTTCATAGTTAATCATTGAAAGAATATTAAGAATCTTCAAAATATAGAAAAATAAAAAGACACAGAAAATAAATAAAGATTTGGTTGTGACCAAACTCAGAACCTCTACTCTACTACTCTATCCAGGAGCAGCGCAATAACCAACTTTTACATCCCAACAAACTCATTTACCAATATAATAATCTCATACTTCTTAAAGAATATTTATTTTCATTTTTACTATAGTTGGAACACATTTTTATATTCTTTAGAAATGTTCTCTCCGACCACATTTGCAAACATATTTGGCATAAAAAATAAAATTATTTCTTTTTAATTTACGTAGTATGTTCAACTTTTTAAAAGGTCCAGAAATATTTGGAAATTCAAATCAACTAATTAAAGCTTAATGCTTCATTTCAATACTTTTCAAATATCCAGGATTTTAAGACTCAGCACTTAAAAATGACGTTAACGTTGACGTTACAAACAATACTATAAACGCTGAATCTGTTAGTTTTTTAATGCGTAGTTAAGGAATTCTAGGAAAAACATTATTAAATGTCTGTAAAAAGTACAGTTTGAAAACAATAAGAAAAAAAAGAATTGTTTTAATATTTTACCTGAAATTCCAGTTTGCATTTGATAAAGAATTTGAAACATCAATGTTTAAAAATTCTATTCACTGGAAACCTTAGGCATTTTTCTAACTACCCGTATAGCGTTAACAAATAAATAATTTGTAGTTTTTACTGTACTAGAAAGTCAAAAAGTGTGTATTTTTAGAAGCTGAACCTTAATATAACAAAATAATACATTTTCCCCACATTAAATAGAGGTTTCGAGTCACAATCTTATCTTTTTGTATCACTGTATGTTTCATGTTCATATTCCTTAAAGATTGTTGAAAAAATATAACAAATAATAATACAATGAAGTTACTGTAAATCCTTCATAAGTCAAATATAATTTAAAATGTATCGTTTTGGTTATTCATAGTTTGAGCTTGTTTTGCAGGATCAAAAATTAACTATTGGAATTATTTTCAATTGGTAGTGTTGGAGTTATGATAAATATTTTTATTTTACAGCTAAAAATGAAGTTAATAGCACACGGTACACGTGTCGCATTAATAATGAGGTTGAACGAAGTATTTTCTTTGCAAACTTGTAGGAAATTTACACATCTTGAGAATAAAATCCTCGAATCAAAGATGAAAATCTATTAATAACGGTGATTTCTTTGGGTTTCAACCCCAAGAACTGGAAATCCCCAAAACCAATCAAACGCGCCTAATTACAGAGGCCATTGAAATTTATAAGCACCCGATTTGCATTAATCGGGACCCCGAGCCAACACTCCACACTCCTTAGGAACGCCGCAGTGAAGGATGTTGAATCCATAGAGTAAAATAGGGCGGGGGACTTAGCAGCTCCGAAAATCTGAATGTAATTTAGACAAAAGAAACATTCGAGGATATTTCCTAGAAGCGACCTTTATACACCGCAACGAGGATTATTTGTGACAGATTATTACCGATAAATGACCATCGACCTATTTTACACTATGTTGCCGTACTCGTATATGTCTTAAAGTGAGGGGATCTGGAAGGTTTAATGAAATACGCCCAAAACTAAACCTCAAATCCGTACAATATACGTCACATAAAGGCAAAACGGCTAGAGCGCCATTTCGGGAAGTTCACACCAGAGAAATACACAGTTTTGTCTGTTTACAAATAAAATTAATAAGTCTTCAGGACCTGGTTGGATTTTGCAAAAAAGCTAACTCAGGTGATTCAATGCTCTCAATGAGTTACATAAAGCGACAAAAAGCTTTTAAAAAGTCAAATTCTTGTGTCGCTTGAGTCGAGCCTTTTCCCAAATGGTAAATATATTTTAGATGGCTGAAGAACCACAAAAGTCTTCAAAATCAAATGAAAGTCAGAGCATTCGATGTAGAAAAAAAGACTGATCAAAACTGCATATTCAACTCATATTTTACCGAAGTGTCGCTCACACCCTTTTGCCTTTCCAGTAACGATATAACTATTATACTGTACTCATGCCTGGCCACAGAGAGAAGCACGAAACAGCTTATAGCCTAATAGCGGCCTATATGAGTCACCGGAGGCCAGCCCTACGTCTGCCACACGAATTCATGACTTCCGCGGCTCTCAAATGGACCGGTTAACTTAATTTTCACCTCACTTGCTTGCTCACTCGTGTATTTAAATCATGCATTCATTTTTAACTAAAATGTTTAATAAAACTTGCCTAAAAATAAACCGCCTTCCGAAATAGGGAAAGTATTGTTACTTACACATTGAAGCATCATCAGACATTACAATGTAATCTAAAGCCTCTAAAATACGTAAATCTCGGAAATACCATCATAGCCAGGAATATTCTTGTCCAACAATATCACTACCTTTTAAGGCCTTGGCACACCTGATTTGAGAATGGAAAGGAGGTTGATTATAAATAAGCCGGTATGCACACCAAACTATAGAATCTGTTGGGGTGTAGGAAGGACAGGGAAAAATAAATCGATTAAAAATTACAAAAATAATAGTAAACGCATTTTATTTTCATTATTTAGCTAATGGCTTGGTAGGTATCGATGTATTGTACGCTGAAACACCCGAATATATGTGTAAGAACTTCATGTGAGAGAAAGAGATAATGTTATATTGCCGATTTGCGCTAGAAAGTCATGCAAAACCGTACTCTACCTAAGTTTGGTCGCTTATCTAAGCGTAGTTTAGTGTACTGAAAGCAGTTGTTTTAGCAGCTGTTTATTTTATAAATCAAAAATAAATCTATAGAGATATAACATTTTTTTTTAAAGTATTTAATAACGAATATACCTAGCCTCGACAAAAATTACACGATGTATTTTGAAAATTTTTCAATATGCAGTGATAAAATTCAACTCACTTTTTGAAATCACATAATTAATTCCAGTTAATTGGTACTTATCTTTTGAAGAAATTTGATGACATCCTCCGAAAAACAAACAATATAAAAAATCAAATAAAAGTTTACTCCACTGTGCGGTGTTAAAATTTTAGCTAAGCAAAACAGAACAATAAAAGAACCTCCCTTTTGCCTTTTGATCTTTCTTGATCGCCTTTCTTTATATCTTTCAACCAAATTAAATTAACCTTCTAATGCAAATCAACTATAATTCAAATTATCTCTGCATTTAAATAAAAAAAAATCTCTCGTGGTATTTTATATGATATGAAAGGACAGTTAGTTCTGACTAATATATGCACAAATATTTAAAGTTACTTTATCAGGTTATGTCTCAACAGTTTTATGAAATTGACGAGCCCATTTAAAGTAAGTTCAAAATATGTTGTTGATAATGTCATGACAAAACCTTCATCCAATGATATTGAAAGCACTAGACGCGCTTTCATTTACTAAAAAACAAAAGCCTAAGAAATTCAACTAGTGATGGATGACGAACACGTGACATATTACAAGGGGCAAATTTTTACAATACTACAAACTTTTTATAGCGCTCGGTTCTTCATTTTAGAGTTTGCTTTTTGATAGTCTTATAATTATTTTTTTGAGTCGGGCTGTGGCAAGAGTAAGAATAACAGATGAGTAAGTATGTGTGAGACGATGCATGAATGTGAACAAATCAAGGAGAGAGTGATGGTTCATTAGGTATAATCAATAAACATTATACGTTGCATTGAACTCAGTAAAAGACTCCGCATATGAAAAACTACCACATTGTCATGAATCTAACTACAAAACTGCTAGAGTTTTCTCTCTCTCGAAAGACGTAGGTCTTATTAAACCGCATTGGTTACAGCCACAGCCACTGAATTCAGCCACAGCTTGTGAATTGTGTGAATATAGACACATAAACTACAGAAAATTTCTTTAAAGAATTTCTACTCAACCAGGATGCACACATTTGCTAAATCAAGTGACCCCCAATACCTTCATGTGGCTGAGCTGACTCAACACCCTACTTGACAACCCTTGTGGCAGAAAAATTTCAATTTCAGAAGATTCTGTGATTCTGGACAGACGTATTAGAAATTGACTCTTGGTCTGAAAACACGCGGTCTACGTCTTTCCGCCATTTTCTGTTCGTCTAAGATATTTAAATCTTCAACCACTTCCATAATTATAGTAAAAAATCAACTTCAACAGAAAATTCGCCTACTAGACCAGCCAGCTGTCAAAACAGTACGCCGCCATTTTAAATCAGAAGATAGGTACTAACTACTGGGTAGCAGCAAATCGTAGGTTTGAGCACTGAATAGTTTAACTGACACTTTACGTGGTGGATAGCGTTACGCAGTGGTGGTGAAACGAATAACATACGCTATCATATGGGTAGCTCCACCTAACCTAACCTAACTACTGGGTAGCAGCAAATCGTAGGTTTGAGCACTGAATAGTTTAACTGACACTTTACGTGGTGGATAGCGTTACGCAGTGGTGGTGAAACGAATAACATACGCTATTATATGGGTAGCTCCACCTAACCTAACCTAACCTAACTAAGCTAACCTAACCTAGGTTTAACCTAACTGAATAGTTTATTCCCACTTTACGTGGTAACCTTCGAACGGCCGCCGTATTCCCCCGAATAACATACGCTATTATATGGGTAGCTCCACCTAACCTAACCTAACCGGCCACTGGGTAGCAGCAAATCGTAGGTTTGAGCACTGAATAGTTTAACTGACACAAACCTGGTGGATAGCGTTGCTGCAGTGGTGGTGAAACGAAAAAAACGATAGGAGATTTTTTGCTAGATTTTCGAACACTTTTCCCTCTTGGAATTCGCTCCCGATCCCGAATCTGTTTGAATATAGGCAGTGCTGCCGGAAAAAAAAAAAAACTGAATTGTTCCTGCCGGACATTTTCAACGTGGTGGAATTACGCACCTGTGGTGAAACAAATAACAAAAAAAATCATATGGGTAGCTCCACCTAACCTAACCTAACCTCGGGCTTCTCACTGGGAAGCAAAAAAAAAAAGGTTTGAGCAAAAACCCCAAATAACCACAAAACCCTTGCCAAAGCCTCCAAGCCGCGGAAAAAAAAAAAAAAAAACCATTAAAACCCTACCGGAAACCTCATGCGGCCGAGCCGCGAGAAAAAAAAAAAAAAAAAAAAAAAATCCCACCACTTTGGCACTGAATACGACCTAAGGCCGACCTCAGCTGTGGACCTAACCTAAAAAAAAAAAAAAAAAAAACATACCCTAACATAACCTAACCTAACTAACCTAACCTAACCTAACCTAACTACCGGGTAGCAGCACGAAAACCAAAAAGCACCTAACCTAACCTAACTGACACTTAACCTGGTGGATAACCTAACGCTGGTGGTGAACCTAATAACATAACCTACCATATGGGTACCTAACCTAACCTAACCTAACTGACACTTTACGTGGTGGATAGCGTTACGCAGTAGTGGTGAAACGAATAACATACGCTATCATATGGGTAGCTCTTATTGACAGCTTATTGAGAGGTGGTGAAATAGCCTCTAAGAGATTGAAGATTCAAATATCGAATTTTACCAATCATAACGTATTAAATTAGTTTTTTCACAAACTGGATTTTTTTTTTTAAATCGTTATACACATATAAAACATGTACCTCGTTCCAGATTGAAAGAAAGCCTCCGTATCGCCTTGATAAGATGCCACAGCTTATAAGTCAGTGTATTGCAACCTGAAACATTCGCCTATTTTTGCATTTACGTAATTTTTTCTTTTGTTGAATAAAATGGCGCAAATCTTCTCATTTTTACGATTAGGTAGAAACAATTTGTGATTTGCCAATACCGTCTTAACAAACATGGCTATTGAGACTAAAACAGATGCATCTCGTTATGCTCTTGTTTGTTATATGACATACATAAATAAAGCAAACTTGTGATGTTTGTGCTTTGTGTTGTTTTAATGATAGCATTAGATGGAAATAATAAAAATATAAAGGTGAGAGTGTTCATACATATCTGTGTTTTTTTTTGGAGGTGGTAAGCTACTAATTGCACCTTTAAAAACTTTGGGCTGTTATTTCACGTTCCACCTGCACCTATGGTAGATTCGGCACTAAGACGGCCTGCATGGTCGAGTGGTAATACGCTCGACTACGAATCCAGAGGTCGCGGGTTCGAACCCGGCGTGCGGAAATAAATTTTATTTAATTAATATGTTTCATAACACATTTAATTGACATAAAATAAAGTATATTTGCGGCACGTTCCAGAGTGGTTGATACTCTCAGTGTCGCCCTGATGAAAGACCACCATTCAGAATTGAAACGTTGCTTGAAATGGCTTTAGCCGTGTTTGGTGACCAGATCTGAATAGCCAGGTATTTCCTAACCTTCCCCTTCTTACAACTTTAAGCCTCACAACATACCCTACAATTGGGGATGCCATAGTCTCACTGGCTTTAGACGGTTGGGATCAGTTGAGATTCTTGTGCGGTATTACGTAAAAAAAAAGACTAATTGGTGACGAACGGCTGATGATACGAGGTCCAGCTTACACCAAATCAACACAATTGACGCCATCCGTGGAAGAGCGGTTAAGATCATTGGCTACAAATCCGGAAGTCGCGGGTTTGATGCCTGACGTACGCAACCATTATTTAAATAAAATAACATATATTATATATGCGATACGAACCAGAGTGGTAAATACCACCCTAGTGGAAAACTATCACTCAGAATCGAAACGTTGAAATTGCAATAACCTTCTGAACAGATCTGAACAGCCAGGACTTCTCAATCTTTATCCGTCCCACCTCTTTCCCTTCCTACTTCCTTCAGCGTCAAAACATACCTCGATCAGGAATCCGGAAGTTGTTTTTGGTACCGTAAAGGCCATTCTTGCTTTTTTTAAATTTATTATATCTCTGTGCCACATTTGTTCAAACCACCCACTAACAATAAGAAAAGCGACATAACGCCAAGTCTTTGAAACGATAAAAATATTTTCCAAGTGTATCATTTATTAAATTGGCGACACAAAAAAAGTGTCATTTTCCACCGTTGTAACAGCCGACCCACAAAGTAACGCGCAAAACACAAGAAAATAACATAAAGCGAGTTCAGCCGAATTTCGAGAACTTGGCCGTAAAAATTCTCAGTTGTGAAATTTCAAGAAAAATAATATTCCGTGGCCGGCGAGAGAGTAATTTATTGCGCGGTTGTGCTTAACAAAGGGCGTCTATTATTTTTGGCCACCGTGTAAAAAGTGAGGCTCTTTTTGTTTTGTAAAGAAGGAAATGTATCGTTGCGGTTGGCCGACTTGGCAGAACGAGAGGATAATGAACAAAAAAGGCAGGATTTTGACCTCTGAGCACGCATGTTGTTTCTTACAATTAAAGTTATACCATATGAACATTCGTTACTCGGAAAGAACAATCGATTCCAAGACAAATTGAAACACAATGGAATGAAATATATTATCCTCGCTGGAAAAGCAAAAGGTCTTGAGCGACATTTTGGTCGAAAATGAGTCAAATATGCAGTTGTGATCAGTTATTTTTTCTGATACCAAAATTTCAAAATCAAACTCTCGTTTGATTATGAAGACTTTTGTGGCCCTTCAGCCATCTAAAATATATTTACCCTTTGGGAGGAGGCTTGACAAAAGCGACACAAGTTTGGAACGTTTTTAGCTTTTTGTCGCATTTGGTAACTTGTAAGAGCATTGAGTTACCTGGGTTAACTTTATTTTCAAAATCCAACCAGGTACTGAAGATTTATGAATTTTATTGTAAAATAAAATAAAAACTTTCTCTGGTGTTAGCTTTCCAGAATGGGGCTTCAGCCTTTTGCCTTTCGCGTGATGAGTGACGGGTGCAGGGATGAAGAGGTTTTAGAGAACTCCCAATCTTGACATTAACTAACTCTCATTTGATATCGCACACGAGAGTCTCAACTATCTGGATCTAGAACAACTAAGGCAACCATTAATTAAGAATTGTTGTAAGGCTGAGTCAAGTAAGGAGAACGGTTGAAAGTACCTGTTTTTTCCAATCTGGCACTGAAAACATGAAAAGCAATTTGTAGCAATATTTTAATTCTTAACGATGGTCTGAACTGATGCATCTCAATCGGAAGTTGACGGCCTCCATGGTCGCGTGGTAAGACGCTCGACTACGAATCCAAGGGCCGCGGGTTCAAACCCGGCGTGCGCAAATAAATTTCATTCAATTAATTTGGGTTGCAACACATTTTGATTCATATAAAATCATATATTGTATAATTGCTACACGTTTCAGAGTGATGGATACTCTAAGTATCGCCCTGGTGAAAGACCTCCATTCAGAATCGAAACGTTGCTTGAAATGACTTAAGCCATGTTTGATGACCAGATCTGAATAGCCAGGTACTTCTCAACCTTCCTCTTTCTCTTCCCCATCTCCTTTCCTTCCCAACTACCTTCAGCCTCACAACATACCCTGATTGGGGATGCCATAGTCCCACTGGTTCTAAACAGTTAAGAGCAGTTAGGACTCTTGAGCCAGTAAGACTATGGCATCCCCATTTAGAGTATGTTATGAGGCTGGAAGTAGTGGGGAAGGGAAGGAAATTGAGAAAAGGAAGGTTAAAAAGTACCCGACTATTCTAATCTGGTCACCTAACACGGCTAAAGCCAATTCAAGCAACGTTTCGATTTTAAATGGTGATCTTCACAAGAGTGATACTCAAGAGTATCTACCACTCGGTGGGTGCAATACTCTGTCTGTCTGTCATATATGAGATAAATGAAAACAATGAAAGAGATAACATAAAAAATAAAAAAATTAAATTAGTTATGGTAAAAAAAAATAAAAAATTATTTTGAAAATAACATAAAATGATAATAATAATATGAAGCACATACAATCACATAAATAAATAATAATTCTAAAGAGCAAATAACTTTTACGGCGAATAGAGGGAAATTCTTCATCTGCGATGTAAGGGCGCACTGTGCCACTGGGCGGCAGCCTGGACGAGGGTGTTCTCGGATTCCCGGCAGCGCTGTCTCGTTCCGGCCACTCTGTGACGCTTCAGAGCAGCGAACCCGTGCACCCTTCTCTCTGCAAACATCTGTGAGGCGCTGCATCGCCAAGGTAGACCGAAAAATACACCTTATAAATTTAGATGAATCAAATGTATTATGACACATATTTATTTAGTAAGATGTGTTTGCTTTGAATGGAATGGATAAATAATATATGGTGAATGGAAGAAATGAAAGAAGGAATAATACTTGAAGTAACAATATATAGAGGGAGAGCTAATTATTTTTACCCAACCTACACAAACTTGCAATAAATCACTTTCTCCGGGTTTTTACGTCGTTCACGGTGAGAGAGAAAGAGACAACAAATTTCATAGACCGCTTCTATATACTGTAAGGATGATCTTAGGGTCCCGATTCACAGCGGGACTCCGCCCACTTTTTTTATTATGCCACTAAACTTGACGCATAAACGGTTTTTTAGGTTATATGCTATATTTTAAAAATACTGTGAAAAAGTGGCTTTACGAATAAACAAAAACATTAAGTCGATATGTGATATGAATGAATGTATGAATACCGTAGCCTTAGTCTTAGCCACGCCCAGGTGCGCCGAGTCAGGTTAAAATCATCAAAAACAAGTCAAAAACTGACTTCACTGCCTTGGATAGATACTACTCTACCAACTCTATAGAATAATCAAACGAATCCAGTACTTGTATTGAATAATAAAATAGTAATATGTACGAAGTTTAATAAATCATGGTATGAATAGATCTTTTTTACGAGTTTTCTGATCATGTAGCGCTCCCTCATCTCTGCATATCCCTATGGATAAATTCGCGTGGTGGTTAACTAGTTAGTTAGCTATAATCACATTATATTATTTGATCTTATCAAAGTTCGCAATCACAAAGGCAATCGAAACTTATGTTATATTAATTAATGGTGTAGGTATTATCATATTTTAAGTCCACCTTGACCAAAACGTATTATAATTATCAGATTTGTTAGAGCAAAACATCGATCTTAAGTAAGCAAGGTGAACCCTCCAAGGTACATAATATGATAAATATTACAATAAATTTTCTAGTCTCACAACATACCCCAATCGGGGTTGCTATAACCCCACTGGCTCCTAAAAGTTAAGAGCAGTTGGGACTTTTGTGTGGTATTTACACAAAAAACATGATGATCGTTAATATAGTTATATAGTTGTATCAGTGGCGTGCACATGATCAATAATAATAGGCAGTAGGAAAAACAGAAGATTGATTAATAATAGAGATGGGTACCAACAGATGTCACTGTTTGATGTTGATTTTTTTTTCTGTAAAAGCACTGCTTTTCAAAACGCTAAAAAAGATGCTAACACAAATGAGCTACAGCATACTGATTTTATGTAGTCTAGTGAACATGGAATAATCTTTTATGACGTTGGCGGTGTTTTGGCATATGTAGTAACTGCTTTTGACACGTTATAGTAGGACAGTCAGTGGTGCGCTCGCGGCGTTGTGATTAACTGAACTTCGCGCGTATTTTTTAAAGTGTAGGTTTTTTTTGTAATAATTTCACAGTATTTAATCCAATATAATTCATATTTGTATGCAAATACGGCAGAGTAGGCAGTTCTTATGTACCTATACGCAGTGAAATGTATGTATGATGCAATAAATTAAGATTAAAATTAACTCAATTATATATTTAATATAAAATAACCTAACCTCACCTAAATAACATGAATGTGTCAGTAAAAGATAAAATGGTGGCAGAACACATTGATCTGTTAACAAAGGATTGTTTGTCAGACCAACCGCCCTCCTTTGCACACATCAATGGACGCTTCCCTAAACCTATCAGATTAGTCAATATTGACTTGATGTACTTGTGTTATCAGAGGCCGGTCTGTAATACTCCAGATAGTACTACGGTTCGGCCATAAATATCGTTGAATTAACCCCGCCCGAAGGGGGCAATGTAAGATAATATTGTTTCGGTTATGATGAGGAGAATTTGGCTTGAGTGGGTAGGTATCGAAATAGAATTTACTTCTGGGAATGCAAGATATTCCCATCAAAGATTCCCGTTTATCTTCAAACATGGCAATTTCACGTGCAATCAAGCTTTGTATAAGACGTTCGAATATTTATGGCTATTTCATAATGTTGAAAAACTATACAAAATTCTGCACCTTTTTGTTTCATTCATTCTCAATTTTTGAAGTTATGGAGAAACTAATGCCTCCTATTCCCCTTCATCTTTAGTAAGGTAACTGCTGTGAATTTATTGACCGCTAGGCGGCAAAGACTGAAATTAATGGTTGTATGTGTGGGCTGCATTTTTTAAATGGGAAGTATACCTTTTATATAAAAAAAACATTTTTACTTTATTTCAGCAACACTTTTTGGCTATGGCGTGTTATTATTATGTAGTTTGATCATTTTTAATACGAATAAAAAATACAAGTAATTTTACGATTAAAAAACTTGCAAAAAATTCTTACGTTATATAGCTAACCTTAATTTTATTACTAGTATATTGAACTTCCGCAGCAAAGTGCAGCTCCTAGAAAAGAGAATTATGCAAATAAGACTATTTTATTATAAAAATATGTTTTGATGGTTTTAATCAAGATTATTAATCAATCATCGCGGTACAAAAATAATACACTCACTGTCAAGGTAAGCCTTTTAAAATCAATGATTTGTTTTATTGTGTAACCCAACATCAGTCTATTATAATAGATTATCCTTTCTAAAGAAATGAATTTCAGTTGGAACACAGACAGTGGTTGTGAAAACTAACTAACTAAACTAACGACCGATATTTTAATGTAAAGTGCTCTAAAAAACTAGCGTAATTGGTTATTACAGTTCTAACACTCGGGAGACACGCCAAAAGCGTAACCCACATTGACATTTGTAGTATGAGAACGTGTTAGTTTTAGAAGCTTGATTGTAGAATGACCTGCAAGCTAAAGGGTTTTCTTCCTACTACAACTTGAGTCTCATCGTAACACAGATTAACCCCTTTTTATCCATCGAACGACGGTATTTGTGAAAAAAAAAATTTCTAAAAAAAACATAATATCATATTTAGTCGTATTACAATCACAACAATTTGATTAAAACACTCCCGCTATCACTTAGAAACTCCCAACTTATAAGTCAGTTAACTCGTTGTGACCTGCGCGCTATCTCCTGAACGTGTGAGTATACGAGTGAACTAGTCTAATAGAGTGAGCAAATTGACGAATCAGCGTAACCGAGTTATGCCAACTCGGAATAACTTCATACTTTACAGCTGAATACAGAAGATAAAGTAACTAATGTCGTTAAGCCAGTTTTGAGGACCCGCACGAGGGGATTTCATATAGTTGTAATGAATACTTGAAAAGTCAAAGTGACTAACCAAGCCTCATGTGATATCTCCGCAAAGATGATGAGACTCTGCATTCCTCTGATCTAGTATATGCAAGTAGTTTTATTTACATCCACGTTCATACAATACAAGATATTCTTGTTCTTGATGTGAACCGACTCAAGTATGTGATATAATTGATAATTCCGTTTCTTTCTGACACGTAACCGAAATATTATTTTATAAATAAAACTGATAAATTTTTTTTTTTTAAATGATTTTCAAGATTTTGTCGACCGGTTTCGGAAGCACTGGCTAGAGTGGTAAGATTAAAAAAACGTCGTTATTGATATTGTTTTATCAGAAAACCATTTTTATTTAGTCAAAATTTAAATTTTTGCATGAACTTTTTTTAGAAATCCGTGCAGTGCACCACCAAAACTCAAATACCCTAAAAATTTTCGTACAAAAAAATATCTTGAAAAAAAATAAAAATCATTTTCGGCTACAACAACACTAAAAATGTTGTATTTTTTAATCTTATCACTCTGGCACGCTAAAAACTCACGAGCCGCCACTGGTTCTGAGACACATATACATATTTAGGTGTTAGAATGGGAAGGAGAAGGGGTAATTGAGAGGATTATGGGAATAATAGAGCGGCTTACTGGAAATATGTCAAGGATAGGATTATATTATAAATGTATTAATGTTGAACCAAATTAAATGTATCATATTGTGCTAGCCTAGATATATTTCCAGTGTGTTTTCTTTTGGTTCTACACTTTTAAATTTATAAAATAGTCTTACCTTATATTTCCAGTGACTTTATTTGGTTCTACATTAATAAATTTATCATATAGTCCTACCCTAGACATATTTCCAGTAAGCCGCTCTGTTATTCCCATAATCCTCTTAATCACCCCTTCCCCTACCCGTTTCCACACCTGAACATATATAAATATATATATATATATATATATATAGATCCCACTACACTTATTGCGTCCGTACGTAAATCCGTCTTTGGGCGTCCATCACTTCTAGTTATTTTTTAAAGATTGTCTTTGTGAATATTGCGCTATATATTGCTCACAATCATCGCTAATATCATGTTTTTTTTATATTGTTAATAATGCAGGATTTGATGTTTATTATACTCTCATTCACTTATTGCGTCACGTTCATACTCACGTCCGGGCGTATATTTTTTGTATATAGTATGTTCCTTTTAGTATAGGTCTCACGTCCTTTCACTCTTATTTCATTTTTACGTCTTCCGTATATTGTTAACTCTTCTAATAAGGGTTTCACGTCCATAGTGTATTATTTGTTTTGGCGTCCGAGTGCATATTCCTTGTATGTTATAGACCGTTTTTGATGTAGGTTTCACATCCTTTCACTCTTATTGATTTTTTCCGTCTGCTGTATTTTGCTAACTTAAAGTTTCACGTCCATACTGAATTATTTAGTTTGGTGTCCGAGTGTATATTTCTCGTATGTTATAGACCGTTTTAATGTAGGCTTCACGTCTTTTCACTCTAGTTTAATTGTTACGTCTGCTGTATATTGCTAACCAATTTTCTGATAGGTACAGGTATATGCTGAATCATTTATTTTCGCCTCCCTCCTTATTATGTTATTTTAATATATCCTTGTAAGTACCTATTTTGTAAACCGTTGTTTATAATTTGAAGTGGGTTGTATGTTCTTTCACTTATTTAATTTAATTTTAACGTCTGCTGTATATTGCTTACTAATCTTCTGATAGGTACAGGTATCACATCTATGCCAAATAATTTATTTTAGCATCCTTTCTTATTATATTATTCTTAATATATCCTTGTAGGTACCTATTTTACAAACCTATGTTTATAATTTAAATTGGGTTTTATGTTATTTCACTCTAATTTTGATTTTAAAGTCATCTATAAATAGCTCATTCTTCTAATAGAGGATTTATAATATAATACAAAATCACCAACTCAATCAATAAATCATTTCGAGCTCAACGTATTATGATGTTAAAATTCAATACAAATCTTGATTTATTGATTATAAATGATTGTAAAAATGTCCACGCCTACCGCCAATATACACAACCAAATATTTATTAAAATCTTTCGAAAACATACATTGCGTACTCGGAATAATAATATACTGCCAGAGGACGACCTCAAATATTTAAAAAAATCACGAAAACCACCGCATTAGAGCAGTCACAAAAGAGTATTTTCAATTCAAATACGTACTTTACCTCGCCCTTGAGATGATCACAAAAACGGCACTATACAAATTATCCAAATATTAGTACTGTAACCTATGTGAGTAAAATACGTTATTTGTAGGAGTATTCACGTATATTACATTTTTTATTACTTACGTCACTTGTAAAGGTACTTAATTAGTTTTTGTTTTATTCATGTTTCACAAAATATAACAAGTACGTAAATAATACGTACTTATTTGGATCGGCAGTTGGGTTGATCGGATCGAACATAATAAAACATTAATAACTTTTTTTATCAATTTATTTAAATTTAAAAGGGTGTATTTAAACTTTGAAAATGAGAATTTAAAAAAAACTTTTAAATTAAGCTTCAGATTTCAAAATATATTTTAATAAACATATACATTGATCCGAATGTACGTGCACCCTGCCCAAATGTGCTTAGAAATAAAACGAATCATTTTTTATATAAACCTTTTATTTAAGAATTGATATTTCTATAAAAACAGACACAAAATAAAAATCATTGATCAGATAGTAACCATTCTTAATTTTTTTATAGTAATTATAAAAAAACATATGTGTGTCTGATACACAGCGAAAACACAAAATCAACGTTCAATGAAAATAATAAAAAAATATATGTGTCTGATACACGCAAAAACACAAAATAAACCTTCAATAAAAAAAAACAAATATAAATGTAGTACTGTATTAGTGTCTGATACAAAAGGAAAACACCAAATCAAACTTCAATGAAAATAATAACAAATATGTAAGTGTCTGATACACAGCGAAAACACAAAATCGACCTTCAATGAATATAATAACAAATGCATTTTTGTCTGATACACAGGGAAAACACAAAATCAACCTTCAATGAATATAATAACAAATGTACGAGTATTTGTGTCTGATACACAGCGAAAACACAAAATAAACCTTCAATTAAAATAATAAAAATATATATTTGTCTCTGATACACAGCGAAAACACAAAATCAACCTTCAATTAATATAATAACAAATGTATTTGTGTCTGATACACAGAGAAAACACAAAATCAATCTTCAATGAAAATAATAAAAAATATATTAGTGTCTGATACACGGCGAAAACACAAAATCAATCTTCAATGAAAATAATAAAAAATATATTAGTGTCTGATACACGGCGAAAACACAAAATCAATCTTCAATGAAAATAATAAAAAAATATATTAGTGTCTGATACACGGCGAAAACACAAAATCAATCTTCAATGAAAATAATAAAAAATATATTAGTGTCTGATACACGGCGAAAACACAAAATCAATCTTCAATGAAAATAATAAAAAATATATTAGTGTCTGATACACGGCGAAAACACAAAATCAATCTTCAATGAAAATAATAAAAAATATATTAGTGTCTGATACACGGCGAAAACACAAAATCAATCTTCAATGAAAATAATAAAAAATATATTAGTGTCTGATACACGGCGAAAACACAAAATCAATCTTCAATGAAAATAATAAAAAATATATTAGTGTCTGATACACGGCGAAAACACAAAATCAATCTTCAATGAAAATAATAAAAAAATAAAACAGTAACAAATATAAGTATGTTTAAGTTTATAGTTGGTTGTTTAAGTTTGAGATGATGAAATAAAAAATAAATTTAATTTATCACTTTTTACTGTAAGTATTTTGAATAAAAACTTTTATTTTTAGCCAATCTTTGTTTTCTAATAGTTTTGGATGTTGCTGTTTTAATGTGTCGCATTCGCGTTTCTTTGGTGGTTTCATTGTTTTTATATGTTTAAAAAAATATTTTAGAACAACTTTTTTCTGCTCTGAGGTCCAGGGTACTAGATTTCTTTTTGTTTTTAATTTGTCAGCGATAGTGCTACGGTTAGATTTGTTTTGTAATGCATTTTGGTTTTCTTGGTGTTCAGGTTCAGCAACTTGAGTTGTTGTAGTATCTTCAACGGCTGTATGCATTTCTTGGTATTCAATAACTTCTCTATTTTCTATAGTTTCTCCTTCTAATTCTTCTTCCATATTTAAATTGATTTCGTCCAATGATTTTCCTTTATAGGCATCGGCTTTCCCGTCCTCCATTAATATCAGTAATTTTGATATTTTTGCTGTCTGATATATATCGTCTGGTAGTCTGTAATTTTTTCGGTGTACCCCGCTTGTATGTCCCATAAAGGTTGAAAGCTGTTCAATATCATTTTCTGTCATATTGAATAATTGTGTCAATGTAGCGAGATGTTTTCGCAATTTAGTTGATGATATAGCGTGTGGATTCTTTGCTCCACATAACCCAACATGTTTACACAATGTTTTATATCCATATATGGGGGTTGTACATCCCGGTTTGGCGAATAAGAGGTTATTACATTCATCTATGTATTTAGGTCTCACAGAAATTAAAATCTGTATGTCACTTTGCACGTCTGAACTGAACAATACAGGAACTCCTCTACCTCTTTTTCCACGAATTACTATACGTTTGAAGTTTTGCACTAACATCATTTCGGTAGCGCTAAGAGTACGATCAAACTCTTCGTACCTGTTACCATTAGATTCATTCTCTTGATAAGTAGTGAGCATAAGTCTCTGTAATTCTCCAGGACGTCTTCGGTTCAATAGTATTATGCGACAAAATACAGCTTCCAACAAGTCATTATATGCTGTCACGTGAAGATTTTCATCCTGCATCAATACTGATGCAGCACGTTTGGCTGTTGAACATAAATGATCCTTTAATAGTTTAAGATCACTTGCTAGTGGCACAATCGTAATTTTGTTCCACTTGTATATGTTTAAATCATCAGCAGCGTTGCTGGAAACATCAAATCGCCAATTGGCATCAATCAACTGAACAAGTGTTTTTAAATCCACTTGCATTTCCGCGGATTGAATGCTTTGCTCTGATTTTAAGAGCTTCATCACTGCCAAGTGACAACATTGTTTCAACGAAGCGCTAATATTCATAGCATAGGTAGGTGATTCGTAACGATCTTTCGTTTCATCATACTTTGCGACACTTTTTGTTGCTGTCACTATGATATCGTAGTTCTGGGGTTTGAGCGCATCAAATAATGTTTTTATGTCGGGTTTTATCTTCCGTATTTCTATTAGGAGCTTCGCCAACTCCCTCATCTTCCTTGATGCAACGTTTACAAAATGTTCCTCGCGATGTATTTTTAAGTAATTGGCACCAAATGTACAAATTAAAAAGTCCTGTTTAACTACAAAAGAGATTTTATCTGCTCTCATCCGGGAAAAACTTCTCTTTCTAGTTTTTTATCCGCTCCGTTATTTTGACACATAAAGTTTTGTGCATCTATTTGTACATGTGAGCCAGATGACTCTGGATTGCATTTTTTTTATGCTTCCATAGCTGTTTTCTCTTGTAAAATCCTAAACAATTCTTACACGGTAAATACTCACTTGCCTCAGATAATTTTTCTTTCCTCATCGGTTTTTCACATCTAACCATATTAGTAATATAATTCCCTTTCTTCCTTAACTCAGTAATAATACTTTTTCTCGCTTTGCTTTTCTTTGGTTGTGCTAAAATTTTTTGTACTTCGACCTCAAGGTAATGTAGTCTAATGAGATGTCTAGCAAAATTGAGTACTTGAGTTTCGCAGTAAAAACAATAATCTTTGTAGCGACGTGGTTTTGACGTAGGTAATTTGGTGTTCCTGAATCCACGTGAATGGTCACCGGCCGGCATTGTCTCGCAATCAACAGTTTGAAGTGGCATCGACATATTGGAATCGTGGCTCATAGGCACACGATAAGGGAGTTCATCAACTTGTTCTTGATTCGTTTTAACATGGTCATCGGCCGGCACAGTCGTACAATCAACAGTTTGAATTGGCATCGACATATTGAAATCGTGGCTCATAGGCACACGGTAAGGGAGTTCATCAACTTGTTCTTGATTCGTTTTAACATGGCCATCGGCCGGCAAAGTCGTACAATCAACAGTTTGAAGTGGCATCGATGTATTGAAATCGTGGCTCATAGGCACACGGTAAGGGAGTTCATCCACTTCTTTTTGATTCGTGTCGGCATGGTCACCGGCCGGCATTGTCGTGCAATCAACAGCTTGAAATGGCATCGACGTAGTAAAATCATCCTCCGTGAATACATATGAAGATTGACTTTCTTCTGAACTAGGTACATAATCAGAGTATCCATCGTCCGAAAAGGGGGTTGAGATTGGGTATTCCTGCAAAACACAAAATAATTTTGTATGCAGTTAGGTATTTTAAAACTATTATTTATTTATTAGTTGTGCATAAGTAGTTAAATAACACATTTATTATAACATAACGTTAAAAATACGGTTTATCTACATTCTCTAGGATCTAGGCCATGTTATTAACCCGTAGTTAGTGGCATCTAATCTTTAGCTACGTGGCATACAATGAAAGCATGATAATGTCGCCTCCTGCTCTCCTATACCTTCCTGACATTCGTCCAGGATTAGAAGGAAGCAACCAGCAAAACGTTTAGTACCTAGCTGACTGCGCTAGAGTTTATTTGGTGCGCTAAATCATTGTGAGAGATTATCTCACTGAGCCACTTACAACGTTAGTACTTTTTTTGGAATCAAGTTTTTTTTTTTTTTTTTTTTATCTTTGGATCAAACATTCAAACTTACATTTTTTCAAAGTTTTGCTTTAAACCATAGATTTATCTATCAATTAAAATTTTAGTTTTTGCATGTTTTTTGAAGATTTTATGATTTTGCCATTTTTGAAAGGATGAAAATCCCCAGCCCTCTACATCGCGACAAGCGGTGAACCTGTCGAATTTTAAAACGCAATGGACACTAATACTTCCTGGCTGGAAGAAGAGGAATATAATGTAGATAGCATTGGAAGGAATTTAAGCTTGGACGATTCTAATAATGACAGACCGAGTGAACATTCGAACCACAACACTGATACAGATAAATCGGAATTTTATGACGATACGACTGACTGCTGAACCTTTAAATCCACGATGCAAAAAACTTTTTTCTATTGGCAAGGATAAACTTACGAAATGGAATATTTATAATAATACCCGCAACCAAGTGCACATCAGATCACTCAATTGAGTATCTCATCTTCCCGGTGCGAAACTAGCCGCGACGCATGTTCCCAAAAGAACTGGCCATGAAATTGCTAAAACCACATTTTAAGAAGAATGAGCATTACAAATTTGTCATCGAACATTTGCCTGAGAATAAAAAAAAATTGTTAGCATCAGTGAACCTTCGGAGATAGAAGAAAAAATTGAAGGATTCTGTTCTTTTTTTAAGAATTTTTAATTGCATTTAAAAATAATTAATTTTTTTAAATAAAAAACATTAACCTTTTTTTATTAGTTTAAAAAAAATATTTTTCCTTACAATTTTGGTTGATAATATTAATGATTATCACAAAAAAGCGTTTTGTCTTTCGTATTTAAAGAAAAAAACAAAGTTTAAGAGAATTTTTAACAACAATATGACATGTTTAAGAAGCGTGAGAGAAAAACTAACGGCTCCACTAACTACGTAATTATTTGGGTAGCCACTAACTAAGGGTTAATGTTATTAGGACCATTTTTAATATAAATAATAATTCAAACAAAGATTCTTGTTTCACAAAAGAAAAAAAATGTTATGAAAATATACCTAAAAGGTAGAAAGATATATCTACTTACATCATTGAGAAAGAAGTGTTCTTCTTTGTCAAAATGGTCGTTATGATAGTGAATAACGCACGTATAAAGAATAGAGAGGAAATCGGAATGTGAATATTCCTTAAATAAAGTAAGTACCTACATATATATCAGTACTTGTGCAATTTAAAAGCTGAGTCATACTAATAATTATTATAGCAATCGCGCTCATAAAAGACAATGATGAAAATATGATGTTCCACAGAATATATTAAAATACAGTTGTTTCCCAGTTATGAACTCAGTTTTTGTTTAGAAATAATTATAAACTTATTGGAAAATACTGTATTTACAATCATAATGAACTATTAAAATATATTTAAATGTAGGTACTTACACGTATCTACAAATAATATACCAATTACTATTGCAAATTAGCTAATTTATCATCATTGATCAACCTAGAACATATACACTACACAAAAGTAACTTACCTTTCTTCAAAGCTAGGTTTATAATGCGTTGACTTCGTTGATTTCTTTTCATTATTCCACGTTTCACAGACGTCACAAAACAAAAGTTGGAAAACAATAAAACAAAGCGTTCGGACGTATCATCTCACTCCGACAACAAACTGTATATTGAGGGATAGAATTTTGAATGAATTCAAAATACACGCACGTTCTGGACGCAGGCGTGCGACATTTTTTACAGCGATGTCCGTACTCGAAATGTACTGATTCACAACGCGCCGGTTTGCGCCATTGTACAGTGCGTCTGGACATTTTTAGGACGGGGCAAAAATTCACCGTCCGCTGTAAAAATCTTATAAAAATGTCCAACCGCGCAGGTCGCTTGTTCTGAGCGACATACGGCATCGTTGCAAATAAGCCCAATGTTGCCAAATCTGGCGATTTACGTCACCACGGACCGCTCGGACGCAACATTATCGTCGTTATGAATAAAAAAAATGTATGGCCGCGCGGACGCAATAATGTCGTCGTTATGAATAAAAATATATGCCCGCGGACGTAAGATGACCGTCGTTAAGAATTAAAATATACACTGCTCGAAATATACGTTGTGTAACGAACCTGGCGGCGAATCGTCGAACGTTCAATATACGCTTTCAGACATCCTGAGAGATTTTATGCTTCCATGTAAATTTTTGCCAAACGATTCTACATGGGGTAAGCATCATTCTGGTCGTTTTTGACGTCAAAATAATCTTGCGTCCGTATATCGGACGCCGTAAGTCGGTGGACGCAACAATACTATGGAGTTTTTGGGGGTGGACGTAACAAGTGTAGTGGGATGTATATATATATATATATATATATATATATATATATATATATATATATATATATATATATATATATATATATATATATCTCAATAGTCTGTATTTTAGTTTAATTTTTAAAATTGTCCTGAAGATGGAAGGATACTTCTGAAACCGGTCGACAAAATATTGAAAATAAAGTGGCTTAAACAATTTTTTTCTGTATTTTTTATAAATATGGCAAACCACAAAGTTGATGCTTTTTACAAATACGAAATATTCTTAATTCCACAAGAGTACTAGAGCGACGTGATCCTAACCACAAAGAAGAAAATCTGTTCTGATAAAATCTTTAAAACGGTCAACCTGGCACCATCAAACTTGCATAGTTTTTTGGTGTTTTAAATTCGCAGATTAATTTCACTGCTCACATTAATAAATAAGTGTTTTAAAATGTACTAGATTCGTTCTACTTTCAACATTAAAAAATAATGCATATTTCATCTGCAAATTTAATAAGTTGCCATCAGGGCTCCGTTATTACCGTGAGTGCTAGCCTTGCATCCTTTGATAATTTATTAGTTATTAGGTAGCGACTACTGCAATCAGTTTTCCATTAAATGCATAGCCTGGTTGCACTGTAACTTTGTCTTTATTAGCCTTTTGTCTCTCGAGAAGGTACTTCCTTTGTAGACAAGCTCACTCACTTTCTCCAAGGTTTCGCCGTTTACTATATGGCACGGTGACAACCCTATAATATATTAATACAACCTAATCCAACTAGTTTCAACTCATTCACATCGACCAAGTTTGATATATTGATGCTTTTTCCACATTAGCCGGATGCGCATAAATGCTTGCGTCAGCGATTCGCTCTGAATAATGTGGAAATTATCGAATCCAACTTCGACGTATTCTTAGAATCATTCAAAACTTTTTGTAGAAAACTAAAAGCAATTTTCCTCTACCTAACAATTTTTTTTTAAAGTCTTTTTTGCTGTTTTTTTTTTTAAAATCAAAAGCAATTATTTTTTTCATAAGAAATATGAATTATTGTTTTCTTAATTATACAGGTACAAAAATATTTTCTGAATTGTACAAGGTGGATGCTTTGGAGCAATGTGATATCGTTAATTTTATGTTAGTTTCGAATTTCGTTTCATTTAGAGTGTTAATTTTCCAGAATAAATTATGTAAATTGACTTCTTAATGCATCCACAAAGAGATTACATGTTTTTCTAAAAGCGACGATTCATTTTACAAATTACAAAGTTTCTACAAAAAACATACTCAGACAAAAAAATAACTATATTTATTTCTATTTTCCTTCACTGTATTATTTGTGTATCTTTCTAGACTTTTTAAATGTACATCGGTTTTTTTTTCAGGTTTATCTAACAAACTATGCACATGAAAATCTCCCCGACTAAGTTAACAACGGAGATTACGTATTTTTTAAAGTATAACCGTTACAATCAAATGCAATGTTTATTTATTTATTTATAAATTAACGGACTAAAGTCCAATTACAAAAATACATATAAAACACGAAATATAAAAAAGAGTAACAGAGAAGAAATAGCATATAAATTGAGATAAATGAAGCGATGACAAAAATAAGGCAAAATAAACATAAGAGAGAACATTCAAGCCATGGTCTTAGTCAAAGTTTTGGTAGAGTCGTAAAGAATGACGAAAATCATTTAGACTGCTACCAAAAATTTCAAGACCATGGCTTGAGTTAACAAGTCTTGACATTCTGGACATTGGAGAATTATACCCGTAATTAGTATTGTGATGATTGAGGAACAGAAATTCATTGTTTCTGAGTCTACGGCAAGGAATTTTGAACTGGATAAGTTGCAACAGAGAAGGTGAGTCAATAAAACAATTAATAATTTTGTAAATGAAAATTAAATCGAAGTCTTTCCTGCGCTTTTCTAATGAAGACATTTTCAATAATTGTTCAATTTCATCATATGAATAATCGCCTCTTTCTCGCCCCAATCTCCATGCAATACCGCGTAAGAAGCGATGTTGTACGGATTCAATATGATGAATATGAACGGTATAGAAAGGGGACCAAATTACACTAGCATATTCTAAATGAGGGCGAACTAATGAGCAGTAAAGGGTTTTTAGAATCTTTATATTCTTAAAGTCACATGCAATTCTATTGATGAAGCCAAGAAGTTTTAATGATTTATTAACTACATTATTAATGTGATCACGAAAAGAAAGATTATAGTCTATAGTGACACCAAGATCTTTTATAGATCTGACGGTAGATAAGGAGACACTATTTAATTTATAATTGAAGAGGATCGGTTTATGAGTTCTATGAAATGACATAATTTTACATTTATCAATGTTTAATTTTAGGCAGCTAGTTTCACACCATTCATTAAATGAATCAATATCACTTTGGAGAAGAATACAGTCATGAAAAGATTTTATTATTTTAAGGATCTTATTGTCATCTGCAAAAAGCCAAAAACGCGAGGAAGAAAATACTTTGCCAATGTCGTTAATAAATATGTTAAAAAGGAGAGGAGCTAGATGGGCACCTTGGGGTACTCCAGACGTTACTTTAATATTAATAGATTCAAAGTTATTAATTTTGACTCTTTGTTGTCTATCATTTAAATAAGATTTGAAGAAAGATAATAAAGGATTTCTAATACCGATAGCATGAAGTTTGGCGATAAGAATTGAGTGATTAACTTTATCAAAGGCTTAACTTAAGAAATAACTGGTAAATTACGATATTGTCATAAATATACCAATATTTTGACAAAACTTTCGACACTGTTGACAAAATTCATTACTTATCAAAAAAAAGGCTTAATACTTGATTACATAATCTTTAAAAAAAAACAGAACCCTAAAATATCCCATATAGCTACTGAGTAAATAAAAAACTTGACCTCCTTAATCCAGGCACGTGATAATCTTAAGCGGTAATAAACCAACAATTCTCTAACCACTTTACTCTATTTTAATTTTGATAAACGCCCATTGGGCTTTTACGGTAAGAGTACATAGTATAGCAAAACAAGTGTAACAAAACAAAGGTAAAAAACATTTTTTAGTAACAAGTGCTCGGATCAAGATATGTTTTATTTTACTAAAAATCGTATTGTATTCAACTTTTGCTACATATTAAATAAAGATATGTAAAAAATGCATTAATTTGGGAGAGATTTAGAGAGAAAGTGGTCGGCACCCACCGTCTACTCTGTACACCCTAAAGGGAAAAAATAATAAAATTATTTCAATAAGGTATTTTTTAAATCTCTCGAAGGTTTTTCAAAAAGCTTTATCAACAATTCCTAGGTTAACAATTCTTATGGCAGGAAAATGGGTATTATGTTTCTATAAAACATAAATATTTTGCTTATTCCCAGAAAAAATAAAAATACCATTATAAATTTCTGACTAATTGAACAGCGTAACAGAAAAATATTAAATTCCCACTAAATTTATTTTCATAATAAACAATTCTTCGAATAACAAATTTTTATTTTTTTAAATGATAATTTAGTACAAAATTGATATATTATTCCCAAGGACCTTAAGAAATGTATTCATGCATACGGAATTTTAAAATGTACTCTCATTTCTTGAGAGCAAAAAACACGCTGAAATAATGAAAACGAAAGAACTGACTAAACAGCTTCTTCAGACCGCTCGGCTGTCAAACTGACGAAGAGTGGAATTTAATAATTTTCGAAAGATATAAAAACTCTTCAAATTCCGAGTGAGAGATATATTATAATCTGCATTTTACGTATAAAACCATTCATGGAGATCTTTTTAACATAATTTATTTCTGGAAGATGCCATATTTTTCTGAACGTGTAACGACCTCCGTGCTCGGGCGGTTGAGATATTTGACTACGGATCTGGAGGTGACGGTTTCGAATCCCTAAAAAAATATAATATAATAAAATGAAATAATGACTTTCTTTATGCCCACAGATTTTTTATTTTATTTATGACCGACTGGTTTGGCTTAGCCTAAGCATCGTCATGGTACAAAGTTAAGCTAAACAAAAAATATATAGTGTGTGATTGATATCAACTGAGAACGTGATCAAATAATGACGATATTGTTTTACATTTTGCCTCTTTCATTTCATATTATCTGTCTCTTTCTCTCTGTTCTTTTGTTAAAATTTAAAGGTTATTATTTTGTTTTCTTACTGATCTCTTTTTTATGTTATTTTACAGTGTGTTTTCCATTTGTATGCATGAGTATATTATATAACCACACACTTTGTTTTTTTTTATTAGTTTAATTTTGTACCCTAATGATTCTTAGGATAAGCGAAACCAGTCGGTAATAAAAAAATAAAACAAAATCTGTGGTCCTATACAAAGTTTTTTATTTTATTTTCATCAAATATGTCAAATCACAAAGTAATTACTTTCTACGAAAATATAATTTTATCTTGTTAGCTTACATTGAATTGATATATTATAATGTACAGTATATTTGTGGCACGTTTCAGAGTGTCAGATACTATAGATGCGGTATCGTCCTGATAAAAAACCTCCATTCAGAATCGAAACGTTTCTTGAAATCGTTTTAGCGGTGTTTGATGACCAAATCTGAACAACAGGTATTTTCCAAATATCTTCTTACCCATTTCCTTCTCTTCCTTAATACTTTCATTCTCATAACATACCCCATTTGAAGATGGCATATCCACTGACTCCAGAGAGTCAAGACTTTTGTGCGGTATTCAGATTAAAACAACAACAAAATTGGTACTTTCTAATGTAGAGTTTTCCAAATTCAACTTATTTTCAATTTTCAACGTCTAAAACTTGACCTGGTGAAAGTCAAACAGAGTCATGGCAACTTTATTACTTTAAAAAAAATCGAAATTAAAGTTTTTTTTTATATGTAGCTTCCACGAACATCCTTGATTACTTTTTTGTTCCCCTAACAATCGTTTTAACCACGTACAGTACAAATCATTATTCCAAACAGTGTAAAGTGACGTTGTGAACAAATTATAGGGCAAACATTAAACCGAAAACTGTTTCAGAAATGCAAACGTTTGACTAACTAACTAACAATCACGACATTTCCCCGCCGAGATATTAAAATTCTGTCTTGGCACACAGTTCTTGCTTTATTCACCTTCATACACTGTGTCATACATTCTCTTCAGTTATTCTCCCTAACTTATTATTAGTAACTGGTCTCTTATGACATGACCCAACGCAAGTATTCTACGAGTATGTACTTAATTAAGCCATGTTTTTCCTAGGTGACCTGACTTATTCACCGATCCATGCTCATCTCTGTCCATCTACTCTAAATACCAAAAAAATATTTTTGCATCATAATTCGTTACTCCACCACTTGACATGGTCCAGCACCGGAGTGCCATTCCTTCCTGTAACGACATTTTATTTCATCCACTTGCACGTCATTTTATTTGATTTTCTCATTCAAAAGTCAGATATAATAATAATATTTGGATCATTTGTATAGTGCCGTTTTTGTGAAAAATCACCTCAAGGGAGCTAAAGTGCTTTATCACATTTGCGCTTAACATATCTAATTTTACATCCTATTTATGCAGGTTTCATACGTTTAATGATTTAATTATACAACTTTTTAAAATTTATTCCACTATATTTTATTAAGATCTGACCGGTTTCACCTTATGACGAGCATCTTCAGGCTGGTACAATTTTAAGTAAATTAATGATACATATACTAATAATGTCCGGAATAGACGCTTATTGAGTTTCAATTATAGACTTTCATACTGATAAAACCATCACTATTTCACCCGCCTCCCAGAAGGCAATAAAACTACCCGAAGGTATATTTGAATGTAATTGTAAAGCCACCCCTGTCAGCAATAAAACAAAACCCTAAGTCACAGATGTTCACTGCAATATAGACTCAATAAGCGTCCATTCCGGACATTAATTTATTATATATTTATTTACTATATCATAGACTATATACCATTAGTATAAGTAGAATAGTATACACATGTATACCATGCAACTTCTTCTATGTGTGACATATACTTTTAATTTGTTTTACTTAACGTATCTTAAAAACTAAATGAAGAGAAATTTAATTTTATTGTATTTTTTCATTTTTTCTGTAAGAATGTTGTTTATTTAAACATTAACATTTTTTTTCTTCCACTTTGATTAAAATAAAAAAAAATGTTATAGCTTTTATAGTTAATAGTGGAAACTTCACTGGTTAATCCAACAATGTTATTACTTAATATGTCATAATTTATATAAAACTGTATGTTTTCCCAAATAAAATTTAAAAAAATCCTTTTTCTTCAAATGGTACCAGTATGAAGATGACCGTCATAAGATGAAACCGTCAGGTCCTAATAAAAAAGAGTGGAATAAGGTTAAAAATTTGGTATTATTAAATCATTGAAACGGAGTTCCACCACGAATTAACAGTTTCAAAATAAGAAATAATTTCATAAATTTACTATTATATATCAATTTTGGTATATGTATCTGAAATGTACTAACCTCGCTTCCTACTATTTTTTGTTAATGACTGCTTAACAAAATTTGTCTATGCTGTCAAACCCATGACCTATGTCTCAAAATATCATTCCTGATACTATGTCATCTCACTAACTTGTTCCGAGGATTCACGTTTCACAACTATAATATTTATATATTTGTGAATACAATACAATATTACTGTATCGTGCTTTCGTAGCGTTTGCATTAAATATAATTTCCTTATCAATAATGGTAGGTCAGCTCCTCAATCAGAACGAAATATAACAGTTTTCGACAGTCAAACTCTAGATAAACTTTACTTTCAGATTTAAACCAATTCAATTCAATACAACTCAATTCAACTCGTCATCCCGTAAAACGACAAAGGTTCTGTTACAACAGATTCTTCTAACAACTTTTAACAAACTTACGAAATACACTGCAACTGAATCATTCAACTCTTAAGCCAATAACAGAACACTAGGAGTCAAAGCAATCAAATAATTTGCTACTTACAACTTGACATCGTTAACTTTGCAGGCAGCCAAAAAAGAAACCCTTATTCGTACTATTCGGCTGTGAAAATGTTTTCATTTCGGTTGCGTAAAACTTTTTCGTTTTTTGTTAACGGTGCATGAAGCATTATTCTCAATGCTTTGGCGTTAAAAGATAATTTCAGTAAAAGTATAAGTTGCCACCAGTTAAAAATGGGTTATCCTCAGCATTAATTAATTTCCACTGGAAGAGTTCTAGAACATAATCACTTGATTCGTTATTCTGTATTGCAAATTAACTTGTGATTTGCAATTTATTCCAAATGTATGGAAGTATTTTAATGTGTTCATTTTAAAAATTGTTTTTACTGCATATGAAATTTGTAAATTCAGAAGAAAAAAAATAGTTTAATCCTGGGATATATTTTATACTGGCATCCCTAATATTGCCTGTTGATCTGTTCGTACCTATCAGAGACGACCTCCGTGGTCAAGTGGTTATGGTCCTTGACTGCGAATCCAGGGGTCACGAGTTCGAAACCCGGCGTGACCAAATAATTTGTATTTTTTTTAAAACTAACTAACCATCTCGCCGTTTTACCGCAGGGGTAGGCAGAGAGGACGGACCACCATACAACCTTGTATGGGCACACACTCTTAGCTTCATCACATTCATCGTTTCATACATACTCTTCTGTTATTCTTATTTTATTTCACAATTAATTAAAGAAATATATATTTTCTGCATGATCCAGAGTGGTAGATACTCTCAGTATCGCCCTAGTGATAAACCACTATTCAGAATCGAAACTTTGCTTGAAATGGCTTTAGCCGTGTTTGGTGACCAGATCTGAATAGCCAGGTACTTCCCAATCTTCATCTATCCCATTTCCTTCCCTCATCCACTCCCTTAAGTCTCACAAAATACCACAGTTGGGAGTGCCATAGTCCCACAGGCTCCGTAGACCTTAGTGCGATACTCACATTAAAAAAGAACAAAGGGGTGATTTTAAAGAGTAAAAATATTTCAACTTCCCCGTATGAAATTCATTAGAAGTTAAATAAGTTATCTTATCTTTTTTGGCTCCCAAATGAAGAAAACAGCTCTTAATGGATGAAAAACGAATAAAACAAAATGGCCATTTGTAATGGAGGAGAAAAAATCATTCTTTCTGGGAGATTAGTCGAACGCGGGAAGTTTCACTGCCATAGAAGTGACAAGATCGGTCCTTGGCAGAATGTTTATTTTATAACGAGTGTGCCTAATATTCTTTTATCATGTTATACAACTACATATACGTCTATTTTTGTTGTTTCCACAGTATTTAAAACAGCGTTATCTTTAACAATCATGCATCTTTTTTCTTACGTTGGCCAACCCTAGTTAAGAAAGCTTAACCTCTAGTGTGCCGAAAGGTCCTATAAGACAATCATTATCTTTTCTTTTCGATAGTTTTTATCCTTTGAAACTTGTTGTTTGTTTATTGAAATGAACCATAATCGCTTTTCAACAAAATAATCAATCCATAGAGATATTTTTCATTGCGTTAAGTTCGGTACAAGTCGAGCAATACATATTTGAAGTTTGCTTACATCATTAAAGCTGAAAAAAAAATTCAAAGTGACATTACTATTTGTATTTATAGGAAATCCTCATGTAATTTAATTTTTGTTTGGAAAGAAATGTATTCAGCCACACGAAAATACAATAAAAAACACACTCATTTTCACATTTCTTGATCAAACTTTTTTTAGTGACGTGAGGGAGAATAATTCGATTCTCCGAATATAAGTAGCGATTTCAAAATAAACCGCTTATGCCACCTATATACAATTTGAACAAACACAAAAACACTTTATCTGAGAAGATATCATTACTGACTAAAACAAAAATTTCTAAAACACAACAAGTTATTACGAAATTACAGTCAGCAAGGTACGACGCTAGTTGTACCATGCGGAAATCCGGCATTCCAAAGGTTAATTGTGCCAATTCAAATCGCCTTATTTCTTCAATTGTTGAAAGTTCGTTAAGCTGTGGCATAATGAGAAGGTGCGCCCAAAACCATCCGAGTTTGAGACGTAAAATTTATCAAAATGGCGTTAGATATTTGGTTAACAAAAATCAATATAAAGATTCATTAATTTTCAAACATGTCCTTTGTTTTCTCACTCATAGTTTCGTTTGGGCTTCGGGCAATCGAGCTTGGTGAGGGCGGTACCACTATGAAAACATAAATTAAGTAAAATATTCCCATAAATCTTTCATTTAAAAAAACTACTTTTTTTCCTTTGTAATTAGGAATAACATAGATTTTATTTACATTAGTATTAGGTTGGACCATTGAGTTAAAATGGTTGAGTTACTGTTTTCGAACATGGGCCTATCTAATGATTTCTTTGCCAATGGGAAAGTAATGTAGATTAATGTAGGAAGTAGGGAGGAAGATAAAAAATTCCAGTGAAATTATTCGTGATCCAATTTCTTTATTCTTATGTTTATGTGCATACATAAGCTGTGAGGAAAGTGGAGGGTCGTTTGGGCGAATTTAGGGGGATTTTTTTTGACGAATGGATAACGGAATATAATATTACATAAAAAATGTTGGATATACTGAAAATAAAACATGAGCGTGTTTTTTATCGAAAGCTAACACATACAGATCTACAAACTCAGCTGTGCTTTCGGGGGCGTCGATGCTGTAGATATTGTAAACACAGAAAAATAAATTGTCATTTTGTTTGATCGCCTACGCATTAAGGCTGATTCACACCAACGTCCGGTTCCGCTCAGTGCCGATATTGTTCCGCAAGAGAACTTATTGATATGGTATGAATATCAATCAAGGAGTATGTGCTAAGACAAATTTGTGTGGCAGCATATCCTTCAGCCCACCCTTGTTATATTTAACTACTTATTTAGTTAAATAATTATTTTGAAGTGTTAAAATACTTACAACGCAGATTTTTTTTTTTAAACCATTTTTTTATCACTAAATATTATTTTTAATAATTAATAATTAATAAAAATATTATTTAGTGATAAAAAAATGGTTTATGATAAAAAAAAATCTGCGATGTAAGTATTTTTTAAATTCAAAATAATTATTTAACTAACTAAGTAGTTAAATATCACAAGGGTGGGCAGAAGGATACTCTGCCATACAACTTTGTCTTGGCACATACTCCTTGATTGATATTCATACCATATCAATAAGCTCTCTTGCGGAACAATATCGGCACTGAGCGGAACCTGACGTTGGTGTGAATCAGCCTTTAGTCTGCTGATCTGTATCAACCTTCAATAAGATGTGTGAAATCAAATGGTATTTTCGTAAAAGTGTACTTATTTTCAAGTGAGTATTTTTCACATTACAATGTAAAAAAATATCTTTTCCAAATATCTGAAATAAAAATATTTATAATGAAATACCTACTATATGTAAATCGCGATTTTATTTTTATTAATGTATACATTTTTTAATTTAAACATAATAATAGATAAAACAAAACAGAGATAACTTTATATTATAATGTAAAGTGTTATACTAATAAATATTTTTTATGTATAAATTTTCATTATAAAGATGACCATTCATTATAAATAATTACTGTATAGTATTTTATATTAAGTTTTTAGTGCATTTTTTTTAATTACTGTATTTTGAATTGTGAATATTTTCATTCATCGATCCTATTTTTTCCGGTAAACTATTAAAGACTTAAGAAATGTTGGGTTAATTTTCTTTAAAATGTAAGGCAAGCTAAAAAGCCTTACGATTTTTCGAGGATTGTGTTTCAATGTTGTGATGTCCAAATTTTAGTTAGTCAATATATTTCGTAACAGTAAGTTTAAAAATTGTAAAGGACTAGATAACGAAACTCTTATTTTAATTAAGAAATAATAATAACTCAATAAAATATTCTTCAAAAGCAATATTGTATGGTGACAAAAAACTTCATTTTGTTAGTTCCACTTTCGGAAATTTCCACAAAAGTTTATCGAATTATAATTTTGTTTCAAATTCGTAAAAAGTATTTACTTTGTGGCTAGCCATATTTATAAATAAAACAGATAAACTTTGTTTGTAACCACTTTTATTTTTCAATATTATATTGACCGGTTTCGGAAGCACCCTTTCATCATCAGGACAATAATAAAATTTATTTAATTTTAAAATTGTCAGATGATGGAAGTGTGCTTCCGAAACCGGTCGACATAATATTGAAAAATAAAAGTGGTTACGAACAAAGTTTATCTGTTTTATTCATCATTTTGTTATTTATTTTAAATTAGGCACCACTTTTCACAACTATAAGCATACAGTTGTCTTATTTTTGGTTTGGAAAGATTTATTTTTTAAAGTTAATCCCTGCAGACATAATATATTGGTACTTTCAACCGCAAACGAACCCGCAGTTAAACAATGTAACGCCTACAATATGGAGGGTTTTTTTTATTCCCGAGTACTTAATTAAACAATGACCTATACTCAGTCGGGTGCATTTTTTCAAAATCCGACCAAATGAAAAAACGTTTTTCACGTAATAAAGTTCGAAAAAGTCGTTTCACTTGTCAAAGTGTCGAGGGTGGGTAAAATTTATTACCCTCAAAAAGAACATTAAACTGGAAGAATTTAAAATCGTTCAACCACTCTCGTCTTAAGTGACGTCATAAATGACGGCTCAATTACCGATACCGGACATGGCGGACGTGTACTGTTTTCAAATCGATTTGGTATTTCAATGAATTGAAATACCGTTAAAGTTTTTCAATAACCACCAGTTATATTTCAATTTAAAATAACGTTTGGAATATTTCTGGTCAGTTTGTTATCCTTTGGTGTGAGCGATACTATTCTAGGAGCAATAATATATCAAGAGAGATAGCTTTGAAACAGTGTAGTACGGATTGTTGATTTTTCCTGAATTGGGCGTGGCTAGGGTTTTCATAACCACATTTTGTTATCAACAAAACTTTTTTTCTATCACAGTATTGTTATCAACAAAAATATAGGATATAACCTAAAAAACCGTCGAGTTATGTCGCAAAACAAAACGATGTGGGCGAAGTCGCCGGAGACGCGGGAGATGGAAAACATGATTACATACTTAAAAGTAGTGCGATATCATGTAACAACTTATCTTCTCTCTTTCTCTCTCACGGTTTATGACGTCAAATCCCGGAGAAATTGATTAATCGTAAAGTTGTATAGGTTGGGTAAAAATATTTAGCTCTCTCTCAATATATATTCTTACTCCAAGATAGTATTTGTATACTTTGTATCGAATACAACTTACGGATGACCGTTGGAAACACAATATCATTTGATTGCGTCTTTTGTTCGGAATAGGACCAGAGTTTGCCTACATACGAGACGGGCTGATGATCTGAAGAGGTGTGCGGGTTTTTGTTTCGAGTGGGGAGGCCTTTGCATATTTTTTTAACTGTCAGTAATAAATCGCAAAATCGTATTCGATCGTTTCTCTGAAAACAATGTTGTAGATTTTTTTTGATTATAAGCTTGATGACAGGGGTATTAAGGATATGGGTTTCGATAGCTCAACTATTTGTTCAGTTATTTATTATTTTAAAAACATTACAAAAAATTTATTTTAAGGCGTTTTTAAATAGAGCGAGTAAGTGTATTAATACACAATATTCATAAATATAAAACAATTAATTCTAAAAAAATTTAAATTGCAATGAATGCAAAGTAAAGACAGTAAAAAATAAAACAATCAAATATAAGACAATTTAAAGATAATTTTTCATCCAAATGATGTATAAAAAAATAAATAAAATAAAACCAAGGAATAATTATACAAATAGCGGGAATGCTTGTCGTTTGAACTAAGCTTCATTTATGCAAAATATATCGACATCCGAAGCGATTCGATTCAACAACATGATTGCCCTCCCCACCGGCATGACCATTGGCAAGTTGGTCCTGCAGGCCGGGAGATAAAACAACCTATGCTGCTGATGGCGAAGATAACCATCAGGAACATAGAAATGAATGCTCTCCATGATAGCTGAGTTTTCAGACCATCCACGAATCAATCTGAAGAAATGTGTTGCAATGTACATATCCCTTCTGACCTCTAGATGGTATGTTCCGGGTTTACCCAAGAGAAGGTCGGTAGGATAGAGCCACGGGTAGTAACCGTACTCCCTCAAGTAGCAGAGTCTCTTCCTGGCAAAAAAAATGTTCTGAGTTCAAGTTACGGTCACAACTTTATCATTTTTTTGAAATTCATATTATTAGAATATTGTTAATTTCGTTTCAATAATTCGGATTATTTCTCCTCGATTATTGATTATCAAGCACATTGAGTGGGATTCTATGTTTCGATTCCTGTTTATTGCGGTGCAAAGGACGTGATCTCAATGGAAAAGGTGTTTTTTATTCTCCAGCGCATGTTTTGTGGAATAAAAATATCTACAAATAAAATTATCCGCAACTCCTCTTCGGGCGAGTTGTTCATAAATATAACTTTTCCGAAAGAAACAGCATTTTATTTTTCTTATGGTTTTAATTCAGAAATTTTATCGAAAGAAGACCTTTTTTATCTTGAAAAAGTTGTTTTTTATGAGAATACCGAAAAAAATACCAACTGATCCCAACTGTCGGAGCCGGTTGGACTATGGCATCCCTAATTATTGGGGTATGTTGTGAAGCTGAAGTTAGTAAGGAAAGGAAGAAGATGGGAAAGAAAAAGGTTAGAATTCGTTTGGTTTTTCAGATTTGTTTACCAAACATGGCTAAAGTCATTTAAAGCAACGTTTCGATTCTGAATAGTGGTCTTTCACCGAGGTGATACTGAAAGTATCTAACACTAAAACGTTCCGCAAATATATTCTAACTATTCAATTTCGTCCACACAAAATTTCGCTTACCCTAGAATTTTTTTTAAAATATAAATAACACGCAATAGTCTCAATTCTCAGAGCTTGTGAGAGTGCGGCATTCTAAGTCAGTTAAAATGTTGAGGAGGGGAAGGAAATATGGGAGAGAAAGGAGAATAATGGAAGGGTGGGAAGTTGTGTTTAACTTATTTCAAAAAGAAAGTTGAACGTTTCCGACCCACGAGTATAAAAACTAACCCTTTTTTAAAACGGATAATTCGTGGTGGAATTTAATTTCAATATAAATTTATGATTAAAAAACCTGTAAGTGAAAATACTAGGTTACCAAATATTTCTAATTTAATGTCATTTTTTATAAATATTTGGTGGAAAAAACTAAAGATCTTGCATATCTCTAGGTCGCCTTCCTACATTATTTGGTCGTTAAAAATATATTCGTCAGACGAAACTTTAGCAGTTTTTAAAACCAGAGTTTTAAAACATTTTACCGTAAAGCTCTGTTTTGACACTTTCGGAAATACGAAAATTTATCATAAACACTTTTTTTTTATTATTTTCCTAGCTTTGGTTTTCTTCGTCGGTGTTGTGAGAGACAGGAGTAAGTTCCGTGCAAATTTTGTTACAACCCATAGTGGTTTTACAAGTTGACGAGGGCAAGACAAAAGTGCACGTTTTAAAATGGAAAACTTTTTGCCTATTCGGTGAAACCATTTGTTTTTATTGTATTTCTTTCAGCAATGACTCATACATACGATTTTGAGAAACGAAAATAAGCAAAACCTCTGTGACAGAGCAATAAAATCTTTGATATTGGATCAAGCGGATGTGAGTTCTAAACCCGACGAGTGAAATTTTTTTTTTTCATAAGTTCAACTATCCAGAGCCAGGAGGAACATAGAAGTGGGAATGGTTAAGAGATTTTATTTGATTTATTTAGTCTTCATAATACATACGCGATTTATTATGAAGCTTGCTTTACGAAGTAATGGGTGAATTGCGTAGCTTAGTTAATAGGATTGCAGGGCTCATCTTATCACTTAAGAGAAGAGAGAGCTCATTTTCGGATACATTATGAAAATTCAGAGTTGAAAGGAAGATATTTTAAAAATACCTGGCAATTCAGCTATCGTCACTAAATAAATCTTGAACCATTTTAAGCAACGTTTTGCTTCTGAATGATGATATCTCACCAGGTCAAAACAGAATGTATCAACAACTCTGGAACCAGGTGAAAATTAATAAAAATATCTGTTTCTGAAATAAATCAAAAGTCGAGTTTTTAACCCGTGACGTGAAGGAGCTTACCGCCCTGCCTCGAAGACAGTCAAAATATTGAACCAACAAAAAACCCAACAGAAATATCAGAAAAATTTCCTTTAAATTTTCTGAAGATTTTCTTTTAGGGACAGTGGCTTTATTTTAAAGCCATCTAGGTTTTACAAAGACTCCGAGGGTCTATCAGACTGTCAGATATTTCAACCCCAACGCGTACTGCGGGCGAGGTCCTTCGATTAAAAACCGATCGTCCCTTCTCAATTTCGAGATTAGAGAATAATAATTGGTTCAGCTAAATCTAACGCTCGAGATGCGCGGTGGACGTCGGATTTAACCAACTTTAATCTAAGAAAAAGAGGAGGAACAATGGTGAGATGAGGACTGTACAATCGCACGAGGCCGTTAAGAAAAATATATAATTTCACCATCAATTATTTTGTACTTACGTAATTTAAATATAAATGTAAACATGATATAATCATAAACAAAAATAAACCTTAATTGGACGGGGGAAAAACGCCTGCAAAGTTTTATTTAACTTTATTTTTAAAATATGTTTTTTTTCCTTTGACGATATGTTTTTCAGTATTTTTCCGATGTAGGTTTACAAACCAATTTCAGTTGTTATTATTACTGAAACTATTTACTGTAATACACATTTTCTATTTTGTGAGAGTACTGCATGATAATCAAAAGTGCCCGGAGACAGTGGGACTATGAAATCGCCAATTGGGGTATATTGTAAGGCTGAGATTATGTTAAGTTAGGTTGGGTTGGGTTAGGTTAAGTTAAGTTCTACTGTCCTGTTAAAATTTTAATTTTCAAAAACTCCAAAGGCGTCAGGTCACAAATAAACAACAAAAGAAGACTTCACCGTAGCTGCAATATAGTTTAAAAAATTATCATAGTTTAATTGCAAAACATGAGTTCCTCGTACAGCTCGCCCGTAGTAATACTTCTGGAGCATGTATATTTTCTGTGCAATTTTCATCCCCGGACTCATTTTATGAAAGCGCAATGTAAATTAGTTCATGGAATATTCATACGACACTGTGGGCGTGTTTCTTCTCATTATGAAACATCGATTCTTGAACACTCTACAAATTAGGATAAATCTATTAATTTTTTTTTATGTTACAGCGGTAATTTCTTTGGCTTTGAAATTTAGTATGTGGGTTTAAATCATTTTTTTTCATACTTAATGGGGTATTTTTTTGTAATTTCTTAATTTTTGAAAAAATCCTGTCTTTCTTAAATCAATAGTTTTTTTAAATTAAAGGGGAAAACAGAGTTTAACCTACCGCTGGGAGCGATGTTTAGAGTCACGTGAACGGGCGCGCGCTCAATCTCAAAATTCCACTTTTTTCATCAAATTGTTTTACAAATATTCGTGGAAAGTGATTATTTCAGAATGAAAAAGTTATTCTATATAGATTCACATACGTTTCAAGTCACAAAATCCAACTTTAGGTATAAAATTCTTCAAAAAGGAAGGAGCACCACATTTGATTCGCATCAAAACTACAAGAATGTAACACTATAAATTTTTTTGAATAATATAATCTTTTTTTTAATGCATCCATCTCAGTAGCAGTGTCTCTAGCTGCTTGTTTAGGACCTGGGAAAACTTTTTTTTATATTCTTGGCTCCTGTGATGCTACTGGTTTGCTGTACCAAATCGTTTCCAAACCTTTGCCAATGGAAAACGTACAATCGCCATCTGATTCAGAACTAGCTGTTATGTCCATAGAATCTCCAGCTTCCGATTCGGCTGATAGATCTGCTTTGCTTTCTTCAGACTGTTGTTCCACCGTTTCATCTTCAAATTCATTTTCAATGTGTGAATCCTTCTTTTCCTCTTCATGTTCCTTGTCAAACAGCTCATGGAGAAAGCGTAAGATGTCATTTATAATACGTGCCATGTCATGTACAGGCCAAAGTTCGTGCAAGAATGAAGATGTATTCTCTGGTGCGTCCTCACTCTGTGCAGTATTTGAATAAAAGGGTAATTAAGAGACCGGGCGCGCGATGCATTCAGTGCGGTACTCGGCAACCTCTCACTTCCTAACAAGATTTTAACTGACTGTCACCGGTGAGATAAGTGCAGATAGTGTCTACAGAGTCGAAATATAATGAACAAGGATTACCTAAAGTACCGAGACATTTCGTCCATTGCTTCTCCTCAAAAACAGCAAAAATACGGACTTGCCGCACGCAGTGCGGCCACGCTCCTGGCGGTAGGTAAAGTTAAACCTTACAGAATAAGAATTTCAAGACAATTTAGTTTTTACCAATATTAATACACTAAAACAGTTAATTAAATCTTATAAATAAGTCTTTCCTATGTAGTTAAACCACATTTAATAATGGTTTTGAACTCCGAAACAACTGTCACTAAAAACAAAAACTTTAACTGACAGAACTAAAAAGTAAAAATATAAAATTTTATAATTTATTTATTTTTTTAAATCTCATACTTATTTTATTCTTTGTAGACGATAGATATACCTACATCATTTTTCTATACGTCGGCCATATTTGTATTTCTTTATTTTATACACTCGTTTTATTATTTTCGTACTGTGTTAATTGCTATGTTTATTTACTATCGTAACTTTTCTTCTGCAACATTATCATTTGTCTTTCTAATTTCTTGGTGAATAACCGAGTTTTTGAGATAATTTCAAAGAAAAACCAAGATAGTTTCATGGATTCATTGGAGGCAATTAAGGCTCTTGTATATTATTAAATACATATGTTTTTAGAAACCCTTTCAAACACAAGTTTATTATAATTAACAAAACCGCTTTAAATATGATTTCCGTTGAAAAATAAGACAATATTTTCAATCTAGTATTTTTTTTATTTGCTTTTTTCAATCAAACCTAACGATTGCCATGCTGAAATGTCACTCAAAAACACACTTTTGGGATTATCAACGCACATTTTGATAGATTTTTTTTTCCTCAGAGGCAGGAACAGAGAGACTTGCACATTTCTCAGGGGTAGGTTCACTATGTCTGTTAGCATGGAGGCTTGCTTATTTATTGGGGGTGGGTACACTGCGTCTGTTTACAGTGAGACTTATTTTTTTTCTAAACTTTATGGATAAAAAATCATTCTGTATATAAATTTGAAAAATTGTTTTCTTGGATGTAAAATGAGAAAAAATATGTTTTAAAATGGAATAACGCTTTTTTTTCATTTTAATTATTTGTTTATTATTTTTTTTACAAACGTTCAATGGAGTTACGCAATGATACTGTTTTGAAATGGACTTTTCGAATATTTCGCGAAATTTTTCCGCTAAATGTACTTTTTCAATATTGTTGTGATTGATTTCGTGAGACTTATACTCGAGCGAAAATGATTTTCCATATTTGGTTACTTTCCTCTAGCGTTCACTGAGTTTTGGAAGGAAACAGCCGTCTCATTTTTTTTTTTCTTTTTAATTCGATCAAACACGTTTCATAACACTTTTCTAACAAATGCTTTCTCTTACCCACGTTTCAACAATATTGCAGTGAATATTGAGATAATAATCTCACCAGAGAAACTTAATAAATCTCCTCCGTAGCTTCATCTAAGTGTTCGAGGTACCGACTAGTTTAGATCCTTCACGACTAACTTCCGTATCCGCGTAAGTAGGGAGTTGGGAGATAGGGTAGAGTTAGAGATGCCGTATTTTTTTTTAATTTTCGACATTTTTCAATCCGAAGCAATAAATTAATAATATACGGTCAAAAATTAATTATTTCGTTTGCCAATTCATGCAATAATTTTAAACATGTGGCTCAGAAATACGAATCTCACAGCTTTATTTCAATACAAAGAAGTGAAAATAGTTTTTTTTTTATGTGAATAAACGTTGAATTTATTTTAAAAGTAAAAAATATAAAATAAAGCCTAAATCTTCATTATATGAATACAAAGCGTTGATGTGTATCAATACAAAATATAGCCTGTAAATGAATTCGCCGATTATTGAAGATTTTCTTTATTTTAATTTTGTATCTGTCTTAAATAACAAAATCATAATACTCAAAAAAATAACTTTATTTAATCAGTTATTACTTAGCACAGATTACGTACTCAATAAAATTCAGGTTTTCAGCATTTATGTTATGTTATGAAAACGAAAAAATACATATATCATTGCCTTTCTCAGAAAAAATATTTGGGTCTTTTTTGACGTCTAGTTTTTTCTAGTCTATTCGTGCCCTTACTTATCTACAACGTACGTTCGCGCTCTCGGTTCCGTATTACGTATTATTAACGTACGGACAACGTTGGACAAATACAGTCACGTCCGTTAAACGTTCAACAGAGCGAAGTAACCAGGTTACAACTCTATTTCGGTATATAAGACAGGAATATTTTGTACATTAACGTGAAGAAGGTTTCGGTGGTAGAATTTTGTAATCGAATTTAGAAACATGCACGAATATTTCGTTGAGACTTTTTAATGTAGATATTAACCGATATAAAAACAGTCTTGCAAATTTTTGAAACGTGAGAGAGACACTTTTTTTCTTTAAGTAATTTAATTACCGCATTTACAGTAATTCCAAAACAATAAATTTATTATTATTATTACTTTACATATATATACGGCACATAATGTGCCATTGACATATGAGTATGTAATAAAGAAGTACAATACAATTAGTTATTCAGTGAGAAGTATGTACACAGGCGAAGAAAAACAAGGAATTTGATAGAATTCGTAGGAAATAAAGCTGTGTACATTGCGCCGTCGAAACTTATGTGACTGGTACGAATTGTTTAGGACTACAGTCTGCTGTGAAATTGACTTGATGGTATTTAACTTGCCGTAGAATTATACCTACCCTCAAAAAATAAAAATTACAAGTATTGCTCAATAATATTTATAAAACCGTTAGGAAAATTGGGTATGTTTTATTCTAGTAAATTACTTTTACTTTTACTTTTCTTATTTTAGTATTCAATCAATTGGAGCTGCGTTGACAGATTGAACTAAAATAAAAACAATATAATGACTCTGTGGTTTGTGATAGGTTTGATACTTGTTAAAGGTTGAGTTATTTCTTGTAAAAGGGATGTGAATAGTCATATTATGTAAAAAAAAATAGAAGATGAAATAAAATTTAGTTCTTTAAACAACTTACTGTTTTACACAAATAAAATCACATGTATTGTATACTCGTATATGAATCGATTGAATTTATTTATATCCTACTTTAAAATGAATTCCTCTCATATACCTTTTACAACAACCAAAATTTGTAGTGAGACATAAAGTTTGGTGGTGTTTTGTTAAGATAAACATTGTAAGTGAGGTTAGGTTACGTAAACTTTGGCAAGATTAAGCAAGGTTGTATCGCATTCGCTTCATTCTCAATGTCAAGCAAGTAATCTCCTCTATTTCCTTCGCCTGTCAACGTGAAGATTTTTCTTGGCTTTGCCCGAAGCTGGCGACGCCGCTCGCCGGATTTCGGAATTCTACGAATTGAAAAATGTGACAAAATAGTCCGACTTTATACCTACATGGCGCTCATTATCCTCTAAGTACCGATGAGAGTCTGAATAAATCTTACAGTTCGATCACTAAACGTATGTGGAGAGAGGCGGGGGATTAGGTTGTAGGCTAAGTGAGACGGTTCTGCCAAAACGCGGAAGAAAATTTAAAATATTTCTTCTCTTGCAAAAATTTCAAATGTCGTTGGAATGAAACAATTGATACTTATGACGAGTTTTATTAGTGAGACTAACTCAATTATTTAAAGAAAAAAGACAGTTTTTTTTAAATGCAAAGGACTAGATATCATGTAAGGGAGAGAAGTCTAAAAGAAAGTGTTTCTTGTCAAAATTGCAGAAGGCTTTGCATGCTTGTGTTGATTACGGCGTTACTTGAAATGTGGTTATCAATCAGAAGTGTTTTCCGGGTTAATTTATTTAGACTGCATTCATTTGTGAGGTTTCCTTCCTAATCTTCTTCTCCCCACTTATTTTGTATTGGACGTGCCATAGTCCCACCAGCTCTTGTCAGTTATAACCATAGAAAGCAACTCATGTTAAAAATAAAACACAGTTTTAGCATCATTGTGATATTTAAACTTTCATGTGGCGACTGAAAGTAGAAAAAATCGAGAACCATTAAATCTCTCGCCTATATTTCACGATCCTATATTGTTTTTTTTAACATAAATAAATTTAAAAAACTGCCCACCGTGTTTTACGTTCATACTGCGAAATGTTGGTGGTGATTATGAAAATCCTAAGCAAACATGTTAATCAGTTTTTTTTTCCATTAAGAGGAACGCACTCGAGGCCTGTTTCAAACAAAAAAATATGGATTTATTGCTACAATTTCCGACTAAACTAAATCATATTTTTTAATCTAAAATTTTCACGTACTATCCATTGAGACAAATATAATAGATATACTTTTATTATAAAAAATAGGCTATATATCTTGAGATTTCGGTTTAACATGATTTAAGAGGCAGCTTTAAAATTATTTGTAGCCAAATGAAATGAATATAGTTCTGGTGAATAACAACTGTTTGGAACAGTTATAAACTTTTTTACAATTATTTTAACTTTGCCATTTTTAAAAACCAAAACTAAGCAAACAAATCGTTGTAACCTCCTTTTAATTTCCCACTCTCCTGAATGAAAATATTTTTATTCGTGATATGCCTAATTCAAAAGTTTAAAATGTGATAATATATACCATAAAGCAGACAATTTACATTTCGAAACAATTCTCCAACGGTTAGCTGTGACCTCTTTAAGTTCCTTGCTGCTTGTCTGTGTGGGAAGTTAACCCGGTGAAAATCAACGAAACGTCATTGCGTTATGAACTGAGGAGCTTTGACATATCAATTAAATGTGGAAAAATAAACACATGATACTTTTTCATACATGCACATCAATTTATTGCAAAATAAAAAATAAAATGTCAAGCCTTGAGCTTAGCAGAGGAATAAAAACTACTTTTTAAAAAGGCTTATTATATCGCCATGCCAGCGTTTATTTCTTTGAGTGTGGCGTACGATGATATTGTGAGAATAAGCACAGCTTTACGACAAACTTAATTTTTATTTGGAAAACTAGAAAAGGGAAACAAATACTAAACCGACGTGGTTTGTGGAGAGTGGACTTAAAAGGCAATTTGTTTTAGTACTCACCTGAACCTAATCACCCTTGGTTTTCACTTAGTTGTAGGAAAAAGCACTACACCTCACATTTTGATACTGAAACCTTGTACTAACCTCACTCGTTCAAGTTTTAACACCCTTTTTGGAAATAAATTTTCTCACAGAACAATAAAAAAAAATTGAAAGTTAGTTGTGAACAGTAAAATGAATATCTTGTATAACCAGGTAAAGCGGTGTAACCAGATACAAATAGATATATAAGGATGGATTAAATAATACCACTTAATTGCGTTACCTTTAGACAGCTTCCGCATCATAGATGTAAGCTTTTTGGCTTGGAACTCGTAGGTCTCGGGCTCGAAACCCAGAGGGCGTAACTAAATTTTATTTGTATTTTCTATCATTCCATGAGTAGTTTGATTAAAATAATGAATGATATATTTGCACATCGCGGGAGACACTTTTAGTATCGCCTTGGTGAAAGATCACCATTTAGAATTGAAACGTTGCTAGTAATGGCGGTAACCGCGCTTAGTGGCCCGATCTAAATAGTCAGTTACTTCCGGTTCTTTCCCTCTCCTATTTCTTAAGCCTCACAACATACCCTAAATTATGAATACCATAGCCTAACTGATTGAGCATTTCAAACTTTTATGTGGAATTCATTGTTTTTTAATACGTATTTTAATTACTTCGAAAATACATGTGTTCACGACAACGTCTTAAGACGAGCCTGAGCCTAGTGTTTTAAAATGTTTTAGTATGATACCTCAAATCTCTTTTATGTATTTTAAATATCAATTTGAATGTAAGACTACAAATGACAGTCAATCTATCACCATCACTCGCTCCAATAAATATAAAAGTTTTTTTTCTGCGAAGAAAAGACAACAATAATTTTCATTCTTAAATCAAATTACGACCTACTTGGGGGAAGAAATGATAAATGAACACAGTCGACCCAGTTTATAACAAAACATATTAAAAAAAATGCTTTTAATAAGGTTTTAAAAGGTATGTAACAATATTTTTTATATTTCATACCTACAGTATACAATGTTAAACCAGCTGAGCTTTATATTGAATGAGGGAAAAGTTCCCTTGGAATATGGGTTTCTATTGTATAATTTATCAAATTTGTTCATTTGAAATGCTAAAACAAATATTGCTACATAATAAATTTGCAACTTATTTCCACTTATTTATTATTTTATAAAGGTGAGACTTGTTTTTGCGACAAGAATCAGGTCACGTTTATGATTCGTGCACATCTCGACAGCACGGTTCTCTCATGTGTTCTCCCTCATATAAGATGAGTCTCTTCAAAACCCAGATTCGCCAATCAAATTTCTGAAAAGATCTTTCACATAACATTCCCAGAGATTTAAAGCGAATTCTTTTCGAGACTGACAGTTGTACAAAGTATAAATCAATTAAAGAGAGATGATGCATTGATTCCATTGATGTACTCGTAGTACCTCTTTGTAAAACTAGACTTGCGCAGAGTTGCTCCAAAAAATTTAAATCCACTGTCTATAGAATTTGATGTCTTTAAACACATATAAATAAGTCATAAAAAATGGATAAAAACAAAGGATACCAACCTCTTCATACTACAACTGTTCCAATTCTTAATTTTTATTTTTACTTATCTGTAATATTTTTGTATTTCTTTAAATACTGTTTTTTTTTTTAAATAACAAAATAAAAACGATAAAAACAAGCAAACAAAGAAACAAAACAAATAAAAAAAAACGATATCCATGTGATATTGAAGAATCAACATTTTAAGTTTTATTTGAAATTTTATATTTTCATTCGATTTTAATTTTCATGCTTGATTTTTTCACTGCTACTAACTAATTCCTAGTATAGAAACCCCCGCACTGGTTTTGCCTATGTGGAATGTTTCGTTATCTTTACACTTTACTTAATATACCAATATATTTATTTATTATTTTGTTTGACATTGTTTTTATTATTTATTTTTCCTCCATACTTTGTTTATTTCATTTTATTATAAATAAATATACCGTCGCTGGAAAGGCAAAGGGGCTTTTGCGACACTTTGGTCAAAAATGAGTTAAATATGCAATTTTTCCAAATAAGTTTTTTTTTTCTTTTGCATCGAATGCTTTGTCTCTCGTTTGATTCTAAAGCCTTTTGTGGCCCTTCAGCCGTCTAAAATATATTTAGCATTTGGGAGAAGGCTTGACTCTAGTGACACAATTTTGAGACTTTTTTTAGCTTTTTGTCACTTCAAGTAATTCAGTAAGAGCATTCAGTTTTCTTACTTTATTTTTTTTTCAAAATCCAACCAGGTGCTGAACACTTATAAAATTCATTGTAAAACAAAAAATACGTGTATACGCTGTAAACTTTTCAAAATGGCGCTTCAACAATTTCGCCCATATAATTTATTTTCCCTTAAGTAAAATAATTAATTCCTTAGTAGGTACATTATTACAAAAAATATAATGCCTAGAAAGCGTACTTGCTCAAATTTCAAAAAATCATACAGCATAATACAAAATTATCATTAAAACAAAAAAAATTGCGACAGCAAAAGTCTCAAAATTTTATAAATAATATGTTATTTTTCCCTCGGGAAAAATCCCTACGTTTATTATCGACACCTATATCCAGTTTTTTGGTCAAGTACTCTTAGAACGAACTTCATATTCAACATTTTTTCAAAGAAAGGGGTCTAATATAATCTTTTAAGTTTTTAGACATATTTTAAACTATAAAAATATGTATTATCAATACCAAAACGTCCTTGTGTTCCCGCATTCCCCAGCAAAAACGCGTGTTTCTCATTGTGATTTTTATTATATTGAATAAAATAATATGTTTTTTATGTGTGTATTGAATTTTCTTCAGAGATATATTTTAAGATCGTTTTTTTAGAATAATGTTTTATATCTCGGTTAAATATTATCTATACCTACTAGAGAACTATACGTTGCCGTAAATCAAAGGCAGATAAATTAAATGAAAATAAAAGCAAATAGAACAAAGTATAGTAATTTGTAGTTCTTGGAATGATTCCCAAACGAATGTTGATGTTTGCCTAAATCTCAATCAAAAGTTTTAAATGAAAACCTTAGCAGCAAAATTGACAGAATATGGTGTAACATGTTTCAAAGCTTCTTCAAGCTTCGATGAGTATTTTCAATCTAGGTTGTTATCAACACACAAATTGTGTGCACTTTTATTTTTTGTACATTGGCGTAAGCATTTATCTTTTTCAATACCAAAATCACATTAAAACTAGGCAACGATTCAATTCCGCGATTTAGTGAACTATGTTTATTTAAACCGAAACGTGGGAACATTTTTGACGGTGCGAATGAAACGAGTGGTAGGTATGTACGTTAGGGTGGGCCGTCGATTTATGTAGTTTTTTTAGAAGATATCGTTCTCTCAGAGATCAAGAAAATTACGTGGATAAAACCTTCATTTCAGATTCAATAGTAAATATTATGTCCTTTTTAAAGCAGTATGATTATCATTACGGAGCTACATTTCGTGATGATATTTTACCTCTTTCCCAAATGTCCTTCGACTGACTCCGATCCCTCACCAATCGCCTGCAGTCCTCAGTTCTTCGCGTCCTACTTCAATTCTCTTCTTCACACTCATTCCACCTTTTCCTCGGCCTGCTTCTGGGTCGCTTCCACTTGAGTACTCACATGGTCATGTTTTTTGGTTTCTTGTCATCTGGCATTATGTTTACGTGTGACCTTGGAGCAACGCTTTAACGTGTGATAATTAAAGTGATATTGCAAAAAAAAAACAAGTTTTTAAAATATTTTCTACGATTCTGCTTAAGCTCTCTAATCGCTGGCTGCCATCAAAAATCACACATGAAAAACGCATCCTTACGTCCTCAAAAATATATAGAACATCATAGACATTAAATACAAGACACGTCATATTCATACAAATCTTACGAAAAATGTAGCACCACTAATGTTGCACCACTTAATGTTTCACCCGCGTATGAAAAGAATAACCATTTAAAGAATATGTGTGTGCGAAAGAGATAGCTGTATGAAACGTGTTTCGAAGGTATGTCTCGTTGATTTTGTTTAGTGCAACCACACGCGTTGTCTCAGTAACGTATCTACATTATTTAATTTATCTAACTAGGACATATAAGTTTTAGAAATGTGCTGATGAGTAATGGCAGTATTGTTCCAGAAGTACGAAATAATTATTAAACTTCGAAGGTAGAATTGACACAGAGTACTTATATAGACGCATTGCTTGCATACAGATTATTTAAAACTTATTATATTATTATTATTACTTCAGAAAAATAAATTCCAGTAAAATACAAAAATAATTAATATATATTTAAATATATATATATACTCGTATATATATGTATTTAAATATATGTAGGTATGTATATATATTGTTAAATAGGATGTGTACGACGTATTATGTCTGCAGTCAGAGTACATAAATGTCGTACGGAAGAGATTAAGACTCAGGGGTAAGTCGCTCTCCTAATTTTGTGTATTCTGAAGGTAAAAATGAAAATGTTATTGCTGGTATATTAAGATAATGTTACTAGATTAAGTTTAGGAAATAAAAACATTATATTCTGGGAAAAAGCCTTTCGGCATAAAAAACCCAATTTATTTATATAAGTACAAAACAAAATGTGTTTTGAGTATCTACTAAGTGTGTGTGTGTGTGTGTGTGTGTGTGTGTGTGTGTGTGTGTGTGTATGTGTATGGTGCGAGCAGTCTGCTCGACTTGTAAGAATTCGTGTCCTCGGGTCAGGTGGCCAAACTGCCGCGTTCTCGTCGTTACGAGAGTGGTTTCTTGAGTTTGCAGTTACGAACAAGAAACGTATGACATGGTGTGCTTAGCCCGGCCGAACTGGCAGCCTCAAGTAGAAGCAAACCAAGCTGGCGCGCAGAAACTAGGTAAGAACCCCTTGAGTTTGTAGTCACGAACAAGAAGTATATGGCGTGGTGTGCCTTTCTAGCCCAGCTGAACTGGCAGCCGCAAGTAGAAGCAAGCCAAGCTGGCGCGCAGAAGCTAGGTAAGAACCTAACAAATCGTGATATCCCGTGTATATAACCATGGATGAGAAAAGGATGTGATATGTGCCCGCACATGTGGTAACGCGGCAAAGAAGGCCTGGAGGCGGCCTCGAGTGATATCTCATTTATGAATTTATTTCACTAATCCAAAAACGATGTGGTTCACGAAGAAACAAAATATTATGCAATACAGAAACGCTGCCGCGTAATAAAATGTAACGTCCAAACAGTAGGGCCGTCGTAAAAGAAGTATCACGTTAAACTGAAGAGTTAGCAAACTAATACGGTTCAAAAGGAATGACAATACAAGACAAAATATTATGCAATACAGAACCGATGCGGAGTGACGAGATATTCCTCAGCTGGAGGCGTCTTGACAGTAGGCCAGTCGGAAAAGGAGTATCACGTTAAATTGAATAGTTAGCAAACTAATACGGTTCAAAGGGAATGACGACACGAAACAAGATATTCTGCAATACAGAACCGCTGCGGCGTAGTGAAATATAGCGTCTGAACCGTATGGCCGTCGGATGAGAAGTAACGACACGACGCGCATAAAGCCGTGCGAATGCCTAGGCTGCCGAGTTGGCACCTCTGGCTATCTGACTCAGGTTAACAAAACTGAGCGCAGAAGCGTGACGATAGCAACATATTCCCACGCGATTAATTGAATACCTTTGTTATTTCTTATTATAACGTGTTGAATCTTTGAATGTCATTCTAAACATAAACCATATCTTCTTGGGTGTTAATGGCTCAAGGTAACAACGCAACATATATTTAATTTTGAATATAATAAAAGAACAGACTAAAAACTCTTCGAATTTTCAATTTAACAAAGTATACAATTTTTGTCCCTTTTTTACGAAAAATAATAAGTTTGCATAAGCAATACAAAAGGCCGTGTTTCAATGACGTTTCACAAGGTCATCTTGGAAGTATACAATACACTAACACATACAGTCGTTTCTTGGGTCTACTCTAATTGCGCGACTTATACGTAGTCAAACGATAAAAATGTACATTATTTTGAAAAAAAAAAATTAAATGGTCAAAAGTAGTATTGAATATATATATACCCTGTACAATTTTGTCATTTTTTACTTTTTTTCGTAGAAAGTAATCAGTTTGTGGTTTAACATATTTAATGAAAATGAAATAATAATTTTGTTTAAGACCACAGATTGCGATTTTTCAAAGTTATTATTTATTTTAATTATATATATATATATATATATAAATGTAAAAAAACCTTTGACGGCCCAGCCTAGTAGACCTAGGTACATCTACAGCATAAAACCCCCTTATCTCGGAAGCAGCCCCTGTTTTAATGGCGTTTAGACGGTGTCTTTTATTTTCTAGCCGAGTGAATAAATCACTTTGCTATAAAATGTCGCCCGACGGTTTTCCTCTTCTGATAAAAATGAAATTTACGACCTTCAATAGAAGGGAACGGAATATAATTGAAGATTACCGACGGCATTAGCGTTGGTGTCTTTTCCTTTCTTTTTTCAGACAAAAGACCAATTAAGGGGAATTATGACCGAACGTTTTTCGGTTCTATGGTTCTACGAGTAGGTACCTATTGAAAGTGTTTTAGAATAATTGACTTGACTTTTATGATTTTAAGAAGATGGCATAATAATGTTAACTCAACAACGTGAGTTTACGCCTTTCTAGAGATGATTGAGTGTTTTTTCTTTACGCATTGAGCGAGTGGGTTGAGTGAAAAGTTTTAAGTGAAGTGATAATTTTGAACAATGACGTTTGGTAACTTTTTCATGGTAGTAGTTTATGTATAACTTCTTTATTCACAGCAGACTTATTATTTGTTTTTTAGTTAGTAACTGCTGGTTCTAAGAACACACCCATATGTGCGCGAAAGTCACGTTAAATCCAAGCAAAATGTCTCTCAGTTCACGTGTATAGCGTGAGAACTAGTAATTTCTTATTTAAATTGACATGCATGTGAGACGAGCTACCACTGTTTGCCTTTCCTTCTGTATTTAATCCCAGCCTCTTTAACGTGGATTTACTCTTCTTTCTTAGCCCGCCTCACAACTTTACCTAAGCGGGTGGTCATATTGTTTCTCTAATTGTACACAGTGTAAACAGGGAAGCTCTCGTAAGGTGTCACATGAAAATATAGATTGGTGAGCGGAACGTGAGTAATGAACGGAATTATACATGAATGTGTTGAGTTTACATTTACATATTATTATTAATCAATATATCTAAAGAGAGATGTCGTCCACATCACAGATTTTTTTCTTCTTTTTTCTGCCTTTATGATGTTTCAGACTTATTGTATTGACATAGGTAAAAAAACAAGACTTTTTCAGCCTTAGCAAGTCATCAATATATTGCGTACCACATTGCATGCAAGAAAGCTTCGTTTACAAGAAAGAATATATGTACGAGTACACATATGATCGCATTGCCTAAAAAAGTGATGCAATTACACATTCAATGACCACGTTTGAATTGTAAAACCAGCGCAGTTGTATTCTGTTGTGCTTTAGAAATGTATGTATATATATTTTTATTAAATCCAAATATTTCCATATTCACGTATATTTATTCCATTTCCGGGTTACAAATAACCAGACAATATTATAAAATATCCTACTGTCATCATAATAAGCTCGAAAAATGTTGAAAATGTTGCCGTGCAATGATGAAGGACTTAGTTAGCAGAGGAATTTAACCCAAGACGCCTTGGTGGGAACCCTACACTTTTATAATAATAATAAATGGATAACTTTTATAGCGCCGTTTTCGTGGAAAAATCATCTCAAGGGCGCTTTACAAATTAATTTATCCAACCTATAATTTATAACTAATAGCTAACAGTTAAGATGTATTACTAATTGCTTACAACTTATATAATATGGTGTAATATATAATACTAGTGACGGACAATTAAGACTTAGTTAGTTACTAACTACTGAGTATAACTTATAACTAGTGGCTTACATCTAAAATTTCATTATTGCTCCAGATAAATTATCAACTAGTCTACTATTGGTACATAACACTTTTTTAGGTCGTATTTTCTGGAGAAAGTAAGAATATCTAGCGACTGAAGAGCGCTATGACAAAAAAATTTACCGTGAGTGTGCCGACGTTTCTGTTTGTCTTGAAATATATTGCAATAAAAATGAAATAAAGGGTAGAAATTGGACACAAAATAGTATTACCTACAAACTACTACACTCCACTTTCTTTCTATTTTCCTTTAGTGTCATCCCAGATAAGATTTCATTCTTCCCATACAATTTATTTCAATTATGGAGACGAAAGAAGGGAATTCTTGACTATAACGGAGAACGATGAACTCGTTTTTGAAATAATGGTTTTTTTCTCAAACGGATCTCAAAAAGTTCACGAAAAAAGGTGAATCTAGATTCTGCCGGCGTTCCTTTGTTGAGTTCCCGCAGTAGACACTTCACAGGAGATCTTTACATCTTCTCGAAAAATGTCCTTCTCGTTCCTTTATTACAGAAGGTAGGACCGTAAAAATAGAGAAAACCTCCCAATTAAGTTATAACTCGAGATGGCGGAAATTGGTTTCAAAGGCCTTCGTGTTGGATTTGCACAACTTTGCAATCATTTTGATGGCACTCACCTACCTAATATGATAATTTCTGAAGTGATTTGTGTAATGAATGTAAGGAAATGAGATCAATTCTAACCAATAACAAAAAATCTATTAATTATTTTAATAATATCAAATTTGTAACTCTACTCCACTATTTAAAAATAAAAAAACATTGGAATAAAGTTGAAAAAATTGTATCATTAAAATGGAGTTCCACCACGAATTAACAGTTTATAAATTAGAAATAATAAAAAAAATCTATTTATTTGTAAAGGGAAAAACTCTTGAAAAGTGAGCTCTAGCTTTATGAAATTTACACAATATATTATGTCTGGAATAACTAAGTCAACGCAATTGTTTTCACTAAAATATTTAATTTAAATAAAACATATAGAGGTCGATTTTAAATGTCATCACCGGAAAGGCAAAAAGGGCTGAAGTGCCATTTTGGGAAGCTTACACCGGAGCACTTTAAAGTGTTTATTATTTTACAATAAAATTCATAAGTCTTCAGTACCTGGTTGGATTTTGAAAAAAAAAGTCAACTGAGGTTGTTGGATCCTAAAATCAACAATTTGATAGGTCATAACCTGATACCTTTTGTCCAGTTCCTACCCTCACCTGTTGCCAGTTTGTTATATTTTTATGACTACGTAAAAGTGTGTTGAACAACCGATAATCCCCACCATCCGGCAAAACACAAGACAAGGATGTCAAGAGCGGCGCGTTGATTTGATTCCGCCGCAGTTACAGTCGCAGTCGTTCGTCTACAATTGCTCGGTCCACCCAGGGATGGCGCCTCGTTTCGCATCCGTCTCTGGAGGATTCGCCCCACTCAACTTTCATCGCCCGGGCAGATTGATCGGCCCCTCTCGCAGACGTCTAAACAGGTGAGCAAACTGGCTTAAATCTACTTTTCCCATTATTCCCCAAATAGAATCAATCATTCACCAAGTATTTCATCGTTTTACAGTCCACTCAAATTCATTCACGTCTTTCCAAAACTGAATCGCAGTTTTTGGATTGAACAGAGGTACTGAAGACTCTCTGAATGCTCTCACTGAGTTACCTGAAGTAACAAAAAGCTTAAAATAGTCCCAAACTTGTGTCGCTGGGGTCAAGCCTTTTCCCAAATGGTAAATATATTTTAGATAGCCGAAGGGCCACAAAAGTCTTCAGAATCAAACGAGAGACAGAGCTTTCGATGCAGAAAACAACTGATCGAAACTGCATATTTAACTATTTTTTTACCATAGTGTAGCTTAATCTTTTTTTGCCTTTCCAGTGACGATATGTACTAACGCATCTTTAACCTCACAACATACCCTAATCGGGAATTCCATAATCTCACAGGCTCTCGACGGTCGAGAGCAGTTAAGACCCTTGTGCGGTGAAAAATAAAATATATAAATAACATACTCAGAGCAATAATATACAAGAGAGAGCGCTGCTGTAGTCAGTTTTTATGATTTTTTTCGAACTCGGATGGACGTAGGCGTGGCTAGGACTAGGGATAGGATATTTATACATCCATTCCTAGCACATGTTGACATATTTTTTTTGTTTATTCGTATAACCACTTTTTCACGGTATTGTTATAAACAAAAATATAGCATGTAACCTAATAAACCGTTGAGATCTGTTTATTTATTTCACGTACCATAACGTGTGGGCAGAGTCAACGGAGACGCGAGACACGAAGAACATTCCAACAATACTTTAAAGTGGTGTGATAATTTGGAAAAAAAATGCTGTCTCTTTCTTTCTCGTTGTGTACGACGAAAAAACTCGGAGAAAGTGATTTATCCCAAATTTGCATAGGTTGGGTACACAGAATTAGCTCTCTCTCCATATATTGTTACATCAAGATAACATAAACGAATATATTTGGGTTACATATAGGTAAATTTGTTTTAGGCACACAACAGAATTTGTGTAAAAATCTTTGTAAGCAAATTAAATTTGTTCACAAAGATAAAAATGTATCGATCGAATACCAAAGTTTTTTATACTAACGCTTATTACGATATCGCGTTATGCGGGAAATGTCGGTGTCCCATTAAATTACATTAAGCAAAACTAAACTAACGTTTTCCTATTCAGAGTTTTGACAGACGCTCATAATGTTATTCCATTGTACACATTTGTTTATTTTGTTGTGTGAACAAACGTTCTTCTTTTGTAATTGCCTGTAATTTGTCATTCCCATTCCGAATTCAATTTTTTAAATTTATGAAATAATAAACAGTTGAAAAAAAACGTTATGGTCCACTAAGATTATTTTTCAGGTCAATGTTTGAAGTAGTCAGTGTAGTCTTGTTATCAAAGTTGTTACTACTTAACTTAACAAGCAAATAGATTTATCCAGTAGCCCAATTTTAAACATGTTCCCCTTCCACTGTAATACCCCTACTTCCACCATCTCTCTCGTGCCTAATCCATGTACTAATTTTATGTTTTCCCGAAGCATTGTAATTCTGTTTTAATTTAATACATATTCATTTAACCCTGAAGAAGGTTCAGGTAGAGTCGAAACCGGTTGGTATATGTATCCAATAAAGTGGTGCTAAAACAGAGATACTTTTATTTCAAATTTAATTATGTCTTACTACAAAGTGAGTGCTTCATGTCAAAGTTTAAATAAAACACAGCCATAAACATATACAAAAAAACCTCATAGTAGCAAAAGGCAGCTCGCTCACCGCTCACCGGGTAGAGAAGATTATCTTCCCTTGAAAGCACCTCAAACCACAATTGAAACGAGAAGAGGGAGAGGTATATTCCAGCAGTGTTAAAATGTCTACGATACGATATATTTTTTATTTTACTTGAACACATATACTTTTATTTAAAATGTGTTTTATTTGATTATAGCAATCTTTTATTAAAGCCCACTCACCAAGCTTAGGGAGGAATATGATGGAAAATTTAACAGTTGAAAACAAGCTATTTGCATAGATAATCCAAATAACAGCGGTCGAATACGAATACTCGTCTAACTTGTTTCGTAACAATGATACATTAAATTTAAGGATGGGATAGTTCCAACAGCACCGCAGCCAAACACTTTTATGAAGCAACGATGTTGAATAATAATAATCTCTCTATTCAGTTGGTCCGACAGATTAGCCTAACCGCAAGGCGTGGATTGCGCCGCAGGCGTCCCTCTTCCAGATGGGTGTGCTCGGAAGAGCAAATGTTAACCAAAGTCACAAATAATCTGGATTTATAATAACTTTTGGCCATAGTCAGTCTTCAAAGCCCACTCATGGCAACTCAGAGTAAACATTTTGATGAAAGAACTAAAAAAGATGTGTTATTTAATATATATTAGTTGTACGTGACCCAGTAACCTTCTTCCGGCGCTCTCCACTATCGGAGATTTTCTGTCACCAGAGCAATTTTGGCTTTAGTGCCGTGCTGCATCTTGGTTAATTTCAGCGAAATTATACTCATACTTGGGAGCAGTGGCGGCTCGTGACTTTTTACTAGTGCTAAGATTGAAAACTTCGACGTCATTGATTTTATGTGGTTTTACAGGATTTTTCAGTTTTGGTAGTGCACTGCACGGCTTGCTGAAAAATCATAATTGAAAAAATTGAAATTTTGAAAAAAAAAATAGCGTTTACAGCTACAACAACATCAATATTGATGTTTTTCAATCTAAACACTCAAGCACACTAAAATACTATAGTCGCTCAATAAATGTTGTTAAATATAATCATGCAAATACACCTATTTAGTTTTTAAAAAATTTAAAAAACTCGATCGATTTGCTACATCCTCATTTCAATAATCCCCGAGTAAGAATCATTATATTGTGTCCACAACAATGCGCGCCCACTCCCACAGTTCGGTCCAGCGCAGCATCCCGTGAAATGCGATGGAGAGATTATTATCTTCGACCAACTTCACGCATAAATATGTCTCCACTGTCCCCTGGCAAGAAGCTGGATTATATTATACTCCTACACAGTATATTAATGGATTTGTTGTTGGGTTATAGTATTACATATGAGGGGTATAGAAGCGAAGGCAGCAATCTTTTTAATACGAAATTATTTCTTGAAAAGTTGACTTAGCGATTTATACACTTTTATTCCATGAATATATTGATACGTTTAGAGGTTATTGATTCAAATTGTTCCTAGTTTAATGTGTATATTACTTCAAAATTTCAAGGAGGGTGATGCATTTTTATATGTTCCATATAATATTATAAAAGAAAATATAAAGACAATAAATAAAATTACTGGAAAATTTATGACAGTAGATAATTTTATATTTTTTGCGAATACCATACAAAAGTCCCAACTGTTCTAAACGTCTGGAGCCAGTGGGGTAATATCATCTCCAATCGAGCTATTTTATGGGGCTGGAGATAATAGGAAGAGGAAGGAGATGGAGAAAAGGAAGATCAAGTAGTACATGACTATTCATATCTGGTCACCAATTATAACCGAAACCATTTAAAAAATAACGTTTCGATTCTAAATTATGGTATTTTACCAAGGCGATACTGAGAATATCTTTTACTCTTGAATATGCCGCAAGTTGCGTTTCAAATTAATTGATCGTGAAACAACACAAATTAATTGAATAAAATGTTTTAGCGCACGCCGGGTCTTGAACCCGCGGCCTCTGGATTCATAGTCGAGATCTTAAACTCTCGATCACGGAAGCTGTCGCTGTCGATATACGGCTAACAACTACGCCACCTCCCCCCCCCCCCTCCTTCGGATCATACGTCGATATTTACTTTCAGGCGCAGAAAGGTTAAAGTGCCTCAATCACACCCACACTTTTTGGTTATATTTAGAAACTTTGTTTTTAATAAAAATTCTTTTAAACCTTTGTCTGCCCCCACCACTCCGTACCATTTCCTTCCGCCTGACAAACACTGTGTTGCTTTGTGTCGACTGCCTGATTTTTCAAACCCACATAAAAATTAATATTCCCCAAATATCGTACAAACATTTTTATATTAATAAATTGGCTCCAAATCCCATCGTATATTGACAAATTGAATTTTGGCTTAAAACACAACAATGTGATATTATAGGGCATTTTCGGAGCCAATTGTGATTTCTCGACAAATGCAAACAAAACCATGTCATCCGATGGCCTGACCAACTTGCTAATTTCAAAACAGTTTATCGCTGAAAATGGTTCTAGAAACATGGTACAGCATGAATTTATTTCTAGCACGCGAATTCCTTATTTATGCTATTTCTAGTGTGCCGCATAAAGTTGACAAGCCAAAGAGTTTTTTTTACCCGCATAAGTTTAATTCACCAACGAACCTACGTATTACAACTTTAAGTATTTGGATACAGGATTATTTTTTGAAGCAGTTATAAGATTCATTGGGCTATTTATGTCAAAGTAAAATGGTTATTTCGCCTTTCAAACGCACATTTTTGTCTTACTAACACATAAAAACGATGTTATTATTTAAAAGTATTCTTGTAAAAAACACAGCATCAAACATGCAATAGCGCAAATCTTTTTATACGTAGTAACGGGTGGTGACATTTTTTTGCTTTGGAAGGAAATAAATTAAGATTTTAAGATAAAACTACAAATCTTAAATAAAGTGGAGCATACAACGACGTATCTTACTTTTAATTAGAACCTTGATTATTATGTTATTCGTTTATAATAACATCACTTTTTTTTTTAATCTTAGCCATTCAAAAATTCACCAACTTGTACTCATATACATTTGAGAAAACTTTTCAAAAAAACTAACTAAACATCATGCCGTTTCCCCACAGGGTTAGGCATAGAGATCGGACTGCACTCAGTTCTGTCTTGGCACACACTCCTTGCTTCATTCACATTCATACGTCATCTCATATATACTCTTCTGTTATTCTGACTACTCACATGGCCCAACTCAAGAAATTGATTCACTTGATCGTGTCATGTATTCCTCGGACGTTCCTGACTTCTTATTCCATTCATTTTCGCATTACATATTCTTTTTACAGTCATTTCTTGGTTCATATGCTCTACAAGTCCAAATCATCTAAGCGTCCCTTTTTTGATCCTATTCATTACGATGAAATCAGCTTTGCATTCTTTTCGGATATCCACATTCTGAACACGGTCATACATGGTTTTACCATACATACGCCTCAGAGATCTCATTTTTACATCATTCAGTCTACTTTCATCCTTCCTCTGCCAGTCCCATGTCTCACTGCCATACATCAAGCTTGGTAAAAGCAATCCATTGTGAACTGCTAGCTTCGCTTCTTTGAACATTTATTTTATTTATGCCAACAGCGTTCAGTTGTCCATTAATGTAGTTTCCTACATTCACCCTTCTTTCAATATCGTTATCAGCCTTTCCGTCTCTCTTAAACATACTTCATTAATACACAAACTTATGCACTTGCTCTACGTATTCATCATTCCCAACTATATTGCACGCTGTTCTTGTACTCTGTCTTTCAAACACCATGACTTTGGACTTAATTACATTCATCATCAACTCATTCTGCATACATATTAAGTTCATCTTAGACACGAGAAACTATAGATCTTCCAAACTGTCAGAAATCAACACCGCATCATTAATATACAGTAGGCAAAAAACGACGAATAAAATCAGTTTGTTTAAATGATTTATGTTTTATTCAAATCTTTTAAAATCACTGCGGGAGTTGTAGATTTGTAAAAAGTCAAAATAAATTTAAAGTTCCCAAAATTATTTTACTTTCAAAAATACACTGTGCAGCTTACAAAAAAAACGATGTTTGGCTTTTCGCCGGACCGGGGAGTTGTGCTTTGGAATTATCTATGAAATCGTGATTTATGTTCCCAACTTTTATCGAGTTATTTTCATTTTGCTGAATTCATCAACAAAAAATCTGGTTTTAATTAGTTTTGTTTTTCTGGAAACAGCATTTCAATTATTGCGTATCGCATCAAAAGAATCTAATTCATATTGATTGCTACAAATAATTGAATAACATGAATATTTCAAACACTACCTGATTTCTATAAAGGTGTAATGTTTTACCTATATAATTTATTATGTAATGAAAATGAAATAATAACTTTGTATTAGACCACAGATTTTATTTGTATTTTTATGACCGACCGGTTTCATTTACTTTAAGCATCATCTGAGTACAAAATTAAATCAAACAAAAAATACATAGTCTGTGGTTATGTATACTCATACATACATAGATGATGATGATGACGATGATGCTTAATCTAACCGAAACCAGTCGGTCATAAAAATTCAAATAAAATCTGTGGTATTATACAAAGTTATTATTTATTTTTATTAAATATGTCAAATCACAAAGTGATTGCTTTCTACGAAAATATAAATAATTTATTATGTATTTATAAAAAAAGTAAAAAAAGCATTATAAGCAACTGATATTATTACAACTATAATAATTGATTTCAGTTGTTGACAGAAAAACATAAGTTTTTGTTTTATAACTCAAGCATAGAAGCGCATTGGAGTAAATTATTGGCCCCATCAATCTTAACGCTGCCAGGATGGACTCCCTCTTGATGGCGTTTTGTAGAAATGAGGCCTAATATACTCCTTTAATATTTTCTTACTTACATTCTTTAATTTTTTTAACTTTTTTTATTTATTTTTTTTATCATCATTATTATTATTATATTTTCATATATTTTTATTTTATTATTTACTTATTTTTTTCTTTCTTATGAATTTCTGTTCATTATTATTTTGTTACTATTATTATTACAATGTATTGATGTCAATTATGGAAGGTATTGCATTGCACTACTCCTGCATACCTTCCGGAATAAAACTTTTATTATTATTATTATTATTATTATTATTATTATTATTATAACGGATTTGAAGATATTTTACCATACTAAAGTCTGCTTATCTACGGTATTGGTCTTGTTGGGAAGCCTTTATACGTTAAAAATACAATTTTCTTTGTAAATAGCACTAAACACCATCGTGATAAAAGAGACGATTTTATTTTAATTTTTATGTAAAAAATTAAATCTTACATTAATATACTTACAGTAAATATACATAAAATATTCACTCTTACTCTCAGTGCTTTATTTCCAATGCAACAACTTGAATATACTATCGCTTGATTACGCAATAAATTTACAGCAAGGAGTGGTTAATTAAGGATAATATTATTTTGATAAAAGAAGTCTCTACCCCGATGAGCCTGCAGGAGTCTACAAAAACGTAGTAAGAAAAGGAAACTAGTTGTAAAGTCAAAAGAATCGTGTTAGAAAAACGTTTCCCGGCCAATTTTCAGCGCGGAAGTGCTCTCATTTTCCGGTAGGCTCTGCGACTGGAGGAAGGCTTTGCCGCCTTTGTTTAGTAAAGGAGGAGATTGTTCAACTCTTTTCACCCCAGCAATTGTATTTTAATTTTTATTTCTTTATCAACTACAGTTCTTTTTTTACCTTAGTTAAAGTTTTTCTTATTGTTTTTCAACGTTGTTAAAATAATGCTGATGTTAGTGCTTATTTTTCCGTGTGCTATGGGAACTCAGTCAGGATAATAATAATACACTTAAAGATTGTTTTTCTCACTCACACCAGAAAATTTGAAGGATTGATTGCATCTTTCGTAATAACCTAAAAAAAATACAGAAATTCGATTTTTAAACAAAGCAATTCTATTTTTAATTTTATAATTTCATATTTTATTGAAAAAAATATGTTTGGCGTTTTTTTCCTTTTTACTTATTTTGGTCACTCATCAATGGAATTAAAATATATCCGAACAAAATCAAAAATGCGATAAAAATTGAGATACGTATGCACGAGCTCTTTGCAAAATCACCAAGTATCACTAGAGCAATATCTAAAATCTTTTTTTTTCCATGAATTTTCATTACTTGTCACTACGCGGTATGAGAATGTACCACAATGTATGGCACACTAGTACCTATGCATTAAATGCATAGGTACTATAACTTTTAGTTATAATCTTCACATTTGATAATGTTGTTAGAATAACTGCCATAGTAGTGTTAACGTAAAATAAAAACCGTTATTTCTAGAACGTTATATTAATTATAAACATATTTTAAATCATGCCACGTTCCAAAGATTTACCATTTATATTGCAGTATTAAATATACACATTTTATTACCACTGAAAGTAAACACCAATAGAAGTGTGTTGTAGGCATGTTCGTGTGCTCGAAATAAGCTTAATTTTTCCTTACTTCTGGTGAAATCTATGAAACATTTTCAAATATCGAATTATTATAAACAATTTTTCAAGGCAGTACAGAAAATGTTCCGTACGGTATTTAAAATACATATTAGATAAACAAATTTCAAAAGGCGAGTTCTGCCATCTGGTTCATTCTATAGTCTCCCTAGGTCATTACACCGGGTAGAAACTACTACACAGTAAATATGTTAACATTAAATGTACAAGAAGTAAAATAAATGAAGCCTTAAACAACAAATGTGTGTCTCTATAAACCCGCAAACTTAAGGACAACATTGAAACATTTCTGATCACTTCAAAATCAAGACCAAAAATCCCGTAACCTTTACCGTTTTTCAAATAGCATTTCATCAATTCATCGTTTTATTCATATGAACATGCATTTGATAGGCCTCACGGTAGATTACATTAGTTAAGCCCAGTGCTAAATTGTTCATTCACACTTCTCGAATACGCTCACTATAATCAACTAGCAGCTCACTTCACACCAATTCATTGACAAAACTGTCAGTGAAATAAAAAAGCACTCGCATGTTCATATGTTGGATTCTTTAAGAGTAGTTCATAATAATATTCTTTTATTAAATTTCTTATACATGACAAACTTTTTTAATTTAATGCATATAAGAAATAAATTAATTTTTTTACAAAATAAATACAAATTACAGTACCATTTGGATACACAAGAAAAATAAAATTTCAAAAAAATAAAATTTCAGGCAGTGGTGATGATCAGATCAATGAGGAGAAACTATTTCAAGAATCAATAGGATTTCACTTCTGAATCTCTCCTCACTGACATGAAATAAGTCGATATCGGAAGAAATTTTGTTCAGGAGCAAAATACTTCTCCCCACCGGCAGAACCATTGGCATTCATGAAAGTTTAGTGCTTTGATTTAGGTACAGAGAGATTATGGTTCAGTGAAATGTATTTGCATGAAGTGTGAAGAAGAAATGATGCAAGGGGATATCAATTAGGGCAGTGAAAATATGAACATTTTAAAGACGGTCTTACGAATGCAACCATTTTGAAAAAAACATTTACAGTCGTCAATTCATACGCATTAAAAAATCTCGCGAGAAATAGGTCGATTCCCGTAGATTTCATCTCAGGATCTTCCGGTATGGTTTCATTTTTCATTGAACTTCTGCAGAATTTGCAGTAAAACTTTATAAAATTAACTATTTAATTAATCAGTTCAATATTCCTTACCGTAGACTCAGAAATAATGAATTGCTGTTCCCCAATCATTACTCTACTATTTATGCATATCATTTTTCACTGTCCAGAATGTCGAGACTAGTCAACTTAAGCCATGATCATTATGAGGTAAATAACCTTTGATCGGCATCTTCAACAGTCATAGGTAGAATCATAGTACCCAAACGTAATCCCAACACCAATTTCGGGGACCGAGCTTTTACCGTAGCAGGCCCACATCTTGGAATAACCTCCCTTCACATTTGCGAAAGATCGACAGCTCAACTGACTTCAGAGCAAAACTAAAGACTCACCTTTTTAAATTATCATACTCACAACAACGTCAATTTGCTTCACTAGAGTTTTGATCACTCAGTCCGAGTGCTATACTTAGTTTACTATTGCTTACTCCAATTTTTTTCTACCCTAGGTCCGACAGCACGGGCAACAACCATTACAAATATTTGGTAATGTAAATGTGTTAGTTGTAATAAATGATGTCACTAGTTATGAGTATTAGACATAAGGTTATATTAAGTCTTACTTTTAATATGATGTTGTAAAGTGCCTTTGAGGTGATATTTCTGTCAAGAAACAGCGCTATATAAATCAGTCAATTATTATTATTATGGTCTTGAAATTTTTGTTACCAGCTCAAATAATATTTGTCACACTTTACGACTCTACCAAAACCTTTACTTGATTTTGACTTGAGTGTCTATGTTAAATTTTAAATTAAAATAGTAGTTTTATGTACATACTCGTACACTACTTTTTCACTAACACTCAAACTGGTCAGACTAGTTAGCTTGTCAATATAAAGTGGTGTATAAAAACGTATGGTGTTTCGTTTACAACAATAGTTCAAACCCCTATTTTTCTCGAGGAACCGGGCCTCAATATTTTCAAACCTAGCACCTGAAACTACATTATTTTTAGACGCTCCACCGTGAACTGTGCAGAAGTAGCCATGAAGCCGGCATCGTGTTCCACGTAAGCCGGGGGTGAATTGCAGCGGCCTGGCACTGTTGCTCTTATTCTCGAGAACACCATTTCGTCAGACATTCTTCGCTGATTTCAAGAGAAAACTTTTATGAAGTTTATCTGGAAAACTCTTAACGACTATTGTTAGGTACGTTTTTAGCTTCCTTTGTTATATTTTAATGAGAGTTTACAGATCACAGATTGCAGATTACAGATTCCAATAGTTTAAACGTTTTTTTTTATGCTAAACTTGAAAATGCGAAGGCGTTAAAGAGAAAAAATATTTATAAATACAACACATACACTTTGTTTATAACCACTTTTTTATTCAATATTATGTCTACCGGTTTCGGAAGTACCCTTAAGCCACAAAGTAAATGATTTTTACGAATATAGAAAAAATATTGTTTTGAGTTTTATTTTGTGGTGTATTATTATAAAATAATAAATTCTAATACGCTTTCGTAATACCTATATGAAAATGAGCCACGTGATATTTAATATCCTATTATTTTAACTGCTCTCAACCGTCTAGAGGCAGTGAAACTGTGGCATCCCCAATTGGGGTGTGTTTTGAGGCTAAAGGTAGTAGGGAGGGGAAGGATATGGGGAAGAGGATGGTTGGGAAGGACCTGGCTATTCAGATCTGGGGACCAAACACGGCCGAAAGCCATTTCAAGCAACGCTTAGATTCTGAATAGTGGTCTTTCACCAGGCCGATACTCAGAGTATCACCACTCTGGAACATGCCGCAAATATACTCTTTTTTTAATATTTTATATGAATTCAATGTGTTATGACACATATTAATTAAATAAAAGTTATTGGCGCACGCTGGGTTTGAACCCGCGACATTTGGATTCGTAGTCGAGCGTCTTACCACTCGATTATGGAGGCCGTAATTTAATGATTCAATAAAACAAACGTTAATTGAATTTATAATAACTGGTTTTTTATTTATGCCAAAATGTTGGTCCACTATTTTTATTGGTTTGTTTTTTGGTATTTTTTTAAGATTATGCGTGTACCGTTAAATACTCGAAATGCCAGTAATAAGATATTGCTATAATTTTTATTTTATCACACATAATTTTATACAAATATATATGTAAGTTTTTTTCGTGTTTTAGCAATATTTCTAAGTTGAATCTGCTCCGAAGAACTAGTTTCGTTGACCTCTTTTTAATGCTAGTTGGAAAACACTTCAAACACGCACACACACAACACCCGAATACGGTTTTTACCATGGAGAAAGAATATATATGGAAAGAGTATTTTTACACAACCTATACAAATTTGCAATAAATCACTTTCTCCGGGTTCTTACTTTGTATACTATGAGAGAGAAAGAGCCGAGAAAAGTCGTCACATAATATTGCAGCACTTCTAAGTATGTAAGAATGCTTTCCGTCCGCGCTCATTTCATATCACCGAGTCGCATAACTTACGTCAACGGATTTTGGGGTTATTTCCTATATTTATGTTGATTAATAAAACTTGCTTTGGTTATACAAATAAATTAAATATGATGGTGATATGTGCTATGCGTGAATGTTCAAATAAGACCAAACAAAGATTAAGAAACATCACTTTTCAGAAGTATTTCAACAGTATATTTATGACCGAACTTGAGAATTTTCACATTTTTAATGACATAAAGACATGAAATCAACATAAAATTTCTGTTAATAGTGTTTGTGTGATATTTTGAATTCCTTAATCATTTTAATGGTGTATTGATATTGTTTTGCTTAATGTGTTCAAATATGTTTATTAAAAATATCCGAAATCCATGTGGGCGGTAACTAATAGCCTATCCAACATTCTTTAATATATCTTTGTCTCTTTTTTTATCGAGTCAGTATACAGTCAACAATCTTGACTACACTGTTTTGTAAAGGTACCTCTCCGTGTATTTTCTTACTCCAAGGTTTTTATTTATTTATTTATTTTATATTTGCAAAAACAGTTTTACACCAAAACATTGCAAAAAACACACAAAATGGTAAACATAATTACACAAAGATTAAAGTAAAAAGAAGTTTAAAAACAAAAAAAAATAGTTTTCAAGAAGTAAATATTATAGTTAGAACTTAATAGCTAGTTCTTGTTTAAACTTGTTGTAGCTCGTGTGAAAAATATCCAAATTTTCTGCGAGGCAGTTAATAAACCTAGTTATTCTACCCACAAGCATCACAATTGGTAAGTTAGTTCTGCACCTGGGAAGAAACAGAAGCCTGTGTTGGCGGCCACGCGTGAAATTATCAGGGACATGAAATCCAATTTCCGCCAGGATGTCAGGTATTAATAATACACCGTTCAGGAATTTATGAGAAAAAATCAGTAATGCTATATCCTTCTTCGAACTAAGGCTGCAGATACCCAGCATTCCCGAGATAAACGCTGTTGGAAACAGCCATGGGTAAAAACCAAACTCTCTCATGTAGAGAAACCGTAAAAATTTCTTTTGAATTTTCTCGACCATTAGTACATAAGTGGTGTCCTTTGGCCTCCATACCTGAGGTCCACTCTCGAGAATGCCACGCACTAAGCTAAAGTAAAGCAGCCTTATCACTGCAAGATTTGTCAACTCCCTTGAATTGTGAAGGACAAAACCCATCATTTTCGTGGTTGATTTGCAGATCTTTTCGATGTGATTATGAAACGTTAAACGAGCGTCAAATACTGTTCCCAAGTCCTTACAAGTAGCCGTATGCTTCAGAGACGTATCTTTCATTTTGTAATTGAAATATACGGTCTTATGTGACCTCGTGAAGCACATAATGGAACATTTTTGGAAGTTAAACTGAGCAATACTCCAGTCATACAATAATAATTGTATTTATATCTTCCTGAAGATGCCTACAGTCTTCCAGTCTCCCTGTGTCATTGCTATAACACCTTGGATTTTATGTGCCTTCCTCCTATATGATATATAAATATATCGTAGAATAAGAGAAAATTTAGCTGCAAAGACTGGTAAATGCGCTTGTAGTCTTCAAATTTAATTTCAAAGTCGTTAATAAAAAAAAAACAGTCTGGAAGCTGGTCTGTCTAATGTTCGTTTGAACAGACGGCTAGGGGTGTTCAACACAGAAGCTCAGAAGAATTGAGGTCAAAAGCTGTTTTTTTTAAATTAAAAAGTTATTTTACAGTACACTTATTTACAAAAGGCTACCTACAACTACCAACGTAAAGCGCCATTGGAGCAATTCTGTGCAAATCCGGATAATAAAACTAGTAGATACTCACTTCTGAATAATATAAATAAACATTATTTTTACTGAAGGCAAAACTGAAAATAATTTAAATAAAAAGAATAGAGTGGGTATTGTAAGTTTCATTCTTGCAAAGAAGAACGAAATAATTTTGAAAAGAATTTTTACCCGTATCCTGTATCCTTAATTAAGCCTTTCCGCGAGTAAAAATAGCGGACTGGCCTTTAGTCGGAGCTATGAAACAAGTGTTAAAAGATATTAAATGTTTGTTACATTCTGCACAAAGCGAAATGATACATTTATGTACGAGTACAGGGTAGGCTCTGTAAACGCTCTACACCGCTTGTTAAAAGAGAGTGTAGGTAGGGCTGTCCGCTTCGATACCTATTTGCTAGTGCCATGATTTGGGGATGCACCTTGCTGCTCTTTCTGCTCCTTCTGCTCCTTCTGCTCTTTTTACTCCTTTTGCTCTTTCTGCGCTTTCTGCTCCTTCTGCTCCTTCTGTTCTTTGTGTTTCTTCTCATTCTTCTGCTCCTTTTAATTTTTTTGCTCTTTCTGCTCTTTCTCCTCATTCTTCTCCTTTTGCTCCTTCTGCTCTTTCTGCTCCTTCTGCTCTTTCTTCTCCTTCAGCTGCTTCTGCTCTTTCTGCTATTGTTGGCGCGCGTTTGACGAGTTTCCCGACTATGCACCGGTACCGAAGATTTCAATGATGGAATTCCCTTGGAGCATCTTCTTTTGAAATACCGGTAGACACAAAACCTAGTTTGTAGCCAAATATACATTTAAAGTCATCCATGTTATTTTTTCTTCTAGTTTAACGTATTTTTTATCTAACCGCTTTTGAAGAAAATACACAAACTTAGTATTATAATTACCATTACAAAAAAAAACACAGTTCCTTCAAACTTAGTATTATAATTACCATTACAAAAAAAAAACACAGTTCCTTCAAACTTAGTATTATAATTACCATTACAAAAAAAAACACAGTTCCTGCTCAAAGCGCACTCCACAATAAACTTTCAGAATCCCCGTAAGCTGATTAGCATAGCGGGTGTTGGTTTTGCAATGAAGCGACCGCCGCACGGCGCCCTACCTTTGTTTAATTCATATCCTTTGTCTGCTAAAACACGAATGCTTAAAGGATCAAATGTCGCGAGATAAGTTGCGATCCGCTGTGACACTTGGGATTTGTACCAGTAATGTGACACTGTTTCCCTGTGATTCTGTCCTTGTACTGTATGATATATTGCTGTGATACTGAATAATGATTGCACTGTTATATAGGGAAAATGAAGTCACGGTTAGAACGTTGGTTGCAGCGAAAAATAAACACTTAATTAATACACGTATTAGATATTATTATTGAAATAATATTTATTTATTTATATACGCCCTCATGGGCTTTTACATAACATAGGTATAAAATAAAATAACAGTGACATAAAAAATAACAATGACATAAAAAATAACAATGCGCCCAAAAACATTTGATGCGACGATTTGATTACGCCCAAGAAAATTAACACTAGGAGGTATGTTATTATAGCCTTTTTGTAACTAGATTCAGTGCAGTTGAATATATCTACTATTTCAGCGATAGAATTACTCACTGCATACAATCTAGGTACAAGCGAGTATTTAAATGACTCAGTCCTGATATTGTTGTTACATTTAAAAAGAATTTTGGATCGAGTGGATCTGTTAGGTACATAGAAGGTAATTAAGCTAAGTAAATCAGGGCTGTCTATAATACCATTAACAATTTTAAAAATAAAAGTCAAGTCGGAAACAAGCCTCCTGTCTGAAAGTTTTAGTAATTTTAATTCTTTCATTAAATAATTATAATTTATGGTTTCAATAGGTAGACCGAGTTTATAGTTGATGTATCTTAGAAATTTATGTTGCAATTTTTCAATGGAATCAGAGTGGATTTTAAAGTGAGGGGACCAGACAGAAGAATTATATTCGACTTGACTTCGAACTAGTGAAGAGTACAGGATTTTCAATGTAGAAATATTTTTAAATTCATTGGCATTTCGAAGAATAAAGCCTAGCAATTTTAAACCTTTACTTGTTATTATATTGATATGTGAGAGAAAATTTAATTTAGAATCGAAAGTAATGCCGAGATCATTAATTTCATTGACAGATGTAAGGGAAATATTATCAGTTTTATAATCATAGTCCAGAGGGTGAGTAATTCTAAAAAATCTGATTGACTGACATTTACTAATATTTAAAAAAGTTGGTTAAGTTTACACCAATCATGTAACTTATTTAAGTTAACTTGAATGTGAGAACAATCATCTGTGGTTTTTATGAGTTTGAAGAGTTTCAGATCATCTGCGAAAAGCAGCACATGCACATCGTTATCAAATACATTAATTATGTCATTTACAAAGAGCAGAAAAAAGTAATGGGCCTAAATGTGAACCTTGGGGTTGCTATAAATTTATAAGATAGTTTAGAGTTATTTCTTACTTGAAGAATTCTATTGGTTAGGTAGCTTTTTATCCATTCTAACAAATTACCTTCTATACCGAGTTTGCAAAGTTTGTTAAGTAGGATTTTATGGTTAACCTTGTCAAATGCTTTAACAAAGTCCGTATATATTGAATCTACTTGGGTTTTATCATTAAGTGCACTTGATATGAATTCTTCGTATAGTGAAAGATTTGTTAAACTGGATCTGCCCGGCATAAAGCCATGTTGATTAGGTGAGATGATTTTATTGAGGTGTATAGAGATTCTATCTAATATTAGTTTTTCAAATAATTTGGGGATTATTGAGAGCATACAAATAGGTCGATAATTAGTGACATCGTGAATATTGCCCTTTTTAAATATTGGTGTTAAATAACTTATTTTCCATAGATCTGGGAAACAGCCGGTCATCAGTGAGTGGTTAAATAATTGACAAAGTGGCTTGGCTAGTACTGACACACAGTTAACAAGAAAAATTGGATTCACTTTGTCGGGACCAGCATTTTTTTTAATGTCAAGTGACTTAATTTTACGCGAAACATCAGAAACGTTAAAATGTATAGCAGGAATGTGGACTGATTCGTTTGGATGAAAGGGTGGAATACGATCGTATGGGATGTCCTTTTCGTAAACACTTTTAAAAAAGTCGGCAAACAAATTAGCAGTTTCAGTAGTATCACTGCTTCTTATTCCCTCAAATTGCATGGATGTTGGTATGGATGGTTTGTTTTTTCTTAGCGAGTTAATGTGTTTGAAAAAGTGTTTGATATCTGAAGGAATAGACTGTTCTGTATTATGTATGTGAGTTTGATATAATTTCTTGGAGAGAGTTTTGCATTCAGTTCTGTAATTGTGGAATATTTTGTAGTCTGAGATTGATTTGCTGTTCTTGTGATTTTTATGCCAGATTTTTTTATTTACTATAAGTTGTTTTAAATCTTTGCTAAACCATTTTGGAAATTTTAATAGTATGAGTTGAGTTGAGGGTACAAATTTATCGATAGCCGTGTTAATGATGGAGTAAAAGGAATCTAAATTATGGTTAACATTATTGTTAGAGTCTATAAATGACCAATCTGCACTTTCTAAATATTTTAATATCAGTGGATAGTCTGCTTTGGCAAAATTATATGAATAGGATGGAACAATTTCGGGTTGAATGTTAGGGTCAAGGTTCGCAATGGTAATAATTAAGGGAGGATGATGAGAATCGATAGGCAGAAGTGGATCAATTGATTTACATAATTTTACAGAAGAATCACTACTAAATACGAAGTCTAACAATTGGTGATTAGGATTAAATACATTATTGATTTGTTTAAGATTTAAAAAAGATAACATATCGATAACTTCACGAGCATTGGCAGAGATATTAAGTTGGTTATTCGAATGACTATGGGTGAGCCAGTCAATATTAGGTATATTATAGTCCCCGATAACCAGCAGTCTGGCTTCAGGATATTTTAGTTAATATCAATAATCTTCAACGTTAATACTCGGATGAAATAGAAAAAAGCCTGAAAGTAAAAGAATAACGGTCATGACCGAGACTCGAGCACGAAACTTCTACTCCATCTATGTCTCGGTCGTGACCGTTATTCTTTTGGTTTTTGTTTCATATTTACGTTGAAGATTATTGGTATTATTTCAATAAGCATAAAAGACTTAAAGTAAATTCTAATTGAATACTACATACGAGACCTGTTCAAAAGAAAAGGTGAATTTAGAATTTTCGCGGGCTGTGTACATTCGATTATCGTTTTTTTTGTTGTTATGTTGATACACATATGTTTATCATATGTTAGCATTATCAACTATTTTGGATTAGTGGTTTGTTTTTGACAACTGGAAAAGTTAGTCACGTTTTTGTGTGTTCTTTGATTTTTTTACTTTTGAAAAAAATGGATAAAAGAACACGTATTAAATTTTGCGTTAAAAATGGAATAAAGTGCTCCAACGCACTTAAAATGTTGACTGTGGCATACGGCGAGTCTACTTTGTCTCAAAAAAGTGTTTATAAGTGGTACAAGCGCTTTACAGAAGTCCGAGAAGATGTTAATGACGATGAGCGTCCTGGAGTTGCGGAAAAACAAATCATGGATTTTATTCTTCGATCCATTTTTTTCAAAAGTAAAAAATCAAAGAACACACAAAAACGTGACTAACCTTTCCAGTTGTCAAAAACAAACCACTAATCCAAAATGGCTGATAATGCTAAAATATGATAAAAATATGTGTACCAACATAACAACAACAAAAAAACGATAATCGAATGTACACAGCCCGCAAAAATTCAAAATTCACCTTTTCTTTTGAACAGGCTATGTATATATATATATATACTTGAATGTCGTTTCAAATGTATATTTTTGTCTTTTTTTTGTCATTGCTTTTTTATGTACTCGTATGTGCTGTTCTTTTTTTGCCATCCTCCATTAATATTTTGTACATGTATTATTTCTATTTATTTTTTATTCTTATGAATTTATTTAAATTTTTTCTTTTATTATTATTATTAGGTGTATTACAACTTTTATTTTATTATTTTTATTACTATGTATTATTATCAATTATGGAAGGTATTGCATTGCACTACTCCTGCATACCTTCTGGAATAAAACTTTATTATTATTTTTGTAGTGTATTTTTTTGTAACAATGGTCCGTTAGCTTATAAACAAAGTATAGACTTAATTTTTCAGAAAATGATTTACTGACGACATTTGAATTCTTCTTAATGCCATCATGTTTAGCAGATTTTTTTGCTTTAACAATGATAAGGAACCCGACGCTTTTAAACGCTCCACCAACTAACCGATAATTATCGTATACATTAACAACTTATAATAATTAACCATAAGAAGCAAGAGCCCTATGTAAGGCATGGAACTGGCAGAGGAAGGATGAAAGTAGACTGAATACTGTGGGGAATGAGATCCCTGGGGCGTATGTGCGGTAAAACTATGTTTGACCGTGTAAAAAATGTGGTTATCCCGAAAAAATCCAAGGCTGATGTAAGCGTAATGAATACAATCAAGAAAGGGGCGCTTAGATGGTTTGGGCATGTAGAGTGAATGAACAAAGAAAGGAGTTTGAAAAGAATTTTTGATGCAAAAGTGAATGGAAGAAGAAGTCGGAGACGCCCGAGGAAGACATGGCACGATCAATTGAATCAAATACTTAAATCGGGCCATGTGAAGAGTTGGAATAACAGAAGAGTATGTATCAGACGATGTATGAATATTGTCCATGTAATACTTTCCGTTTCCTGAAAAAAAAAACTTTTCACACTCTTTTCTTCGTTCATTCACTCTTCATGCCCAAACCATCTAAACGTCCCTTTCTTGATCGTATTCATTACGCTTACATCAGCCCTGCATTTTTTCGGGCTAACCACATTTTTGACACGGTCATACATATTTACTACCTAACTTTTATTTTTTAAATTGACAATGGTATTATGGACAACCCTGCTACACTGAACCTTATTGACTTTCATATACCAGCAAGAACTACTGCATCCAAAATTCAATTTAGTTGTAACAATTATATCAGGACTGAGTCTTACTAGAGAAATTACATGTAATTGGCAATACCTACCCAAAGATAGCTGATCTATTTAACTGCACGGAATGTTGATACAAGAATGCTAGTATGTAATAATATGTTTGATCAATATTAATATAATGAAATCAAACAAACACAACGTGTGTCATATATATTATGTTTACTACTCATTCTTACTTTTTAGTACGAGCAAAAAACTCTCACTTGTATTACTGTTAACACATATTTGTATGTAAAAGCCCTCTAAAGCGCACACAATTAATTAAATAAATAAAATAAAGTCTTAATTATTCGAGTGTGGTAACTTTTCCGTGTTTGTGGTTTAACGCAGAAAACATGTGAAGTTTTTTATGTGGAGGACACACTTTATATATTAAAAATAAAAGTCCACGAGTGTAAAATAACATACCTATATCATAAATTCAGATTTTAATTTCACTGGGTTTTGAACACAGAGGTTTTTGGAATGATGAGCACATATTACGTAAGTAAAGTCATGATGACTTTTCGACGAAAATAAATATAATATTTTCACAATATTTATTAGAAAAAAGCCGCATTGTGAATGGAATAGGATATTTTTTTAAATTTTGTTAAAAAATCAGTATTTCACTCTCTTTAATATTATTAGTAACCTTTTTGTGTTGTCATTTGACATCCCACAAAAAGGTTCTGTAGTACTTTATCATATGTGCCTCTAAGAAAATACCTATAAAAACACAAGAAATGACAAGATCTTACAAGCAAAAACGCCAAGGAATTTTTTTGAGCTTTCCAAGTAAAAGAAAGCATTAAAACAATTCCGTTGCCCTCACATGTGTTTGAAATATGTTAAAACATCAAAGAACGTTCCGGGAATGCTGAAATTGCCCGAAACTGAAGAAAATCTCTTTGGAAAATGATTTCATTTAGCAGTTTATTTAAGCCAGCCTCCAGAAAGCGAGCAGGGCGTTTGGCAAGAAATGAAACGACGTTAGACTTGGGGCAAAATGATAGAGGCTGCATTAATAGGATGAAAAGAAAATATTACCAAAATAATGGCACAAACCGATTTTTTATTAAGAAATCTAATTGTATTTTATTTTTTTCTAATAGAATAACAAACTATACGGAGACAGCAGAAGATATGCAGAAACGTTCGGACTCTCCAAGAGTAGAAGCGCCAAAAGTGATGATAAGGGTGAGTTGAAAAAAAAGAAATAATTTTAAATCACTATTTTTATTTAAAAGAAGCTATTTAACATATCTTTAGATTTAGATTTCAGACGCCTTTACTAAGCATAACTTGTTCGGAAAATAAAGTAAGTCGGTAAAAACTCTGAGAATCTAACTTTAGCCGCTCGACTGCAGGTCAAGTGTTCCGACCATCTCAAACTACAACCAAACTAACTAACTTACTAAACATCACGCCGTTTCTCCGCAGGGGTAGGCAGAGAGGACGTACCGCCATACAACTCTGTATTGGCACACACTCACTAAACTACACACACTTAACTACAGTGTGTTAACAACTCGTTTCACCGTGGAAAATGCTCTCAGTATCGCACAGGTGAAGTACCGCCAGACTAGATTTTTTGCTTGAAACAGCCTCCACTTTTTTCAATGACTCGATCCCGAACAGCCAGGTAATGGCAACCATTCTCTAAAACATTTCGTAAATATTCGCATTTCACTTGCGCCAGTCTCGCAATATTCCCCAAAATAAGGCTTTTATAGTTTCACTGCCTCCGAGCAGTTGGAATAATAAGGGTTTTTTCGCTGAATCAAAACAAGATAAACGAACACAGATTCAGTAATGTCAAATTGTTCCTTACTTTTTTTTCATAATGATGTTTTAACAAGGCGATATTGAAATAATATTTTTTTTGGCAATGATCATGCCATGTGCATGATTATTACTGAAGGCATCCCATGTCCCTTTTTGCTGTAACCGATGAACCAATAAAAACAAAGCGTCTACCAAAATGACTCTTTCATCGTTATGGTATGTCGATCCGCAATATCTTTTGAAAATCTAAAATTGGTAGGGTTCCAAGAAATACCGTAGCAGTTTCGATCACAACATATTATTTGTGATGGGAATATCACATTTTTTGAGACAATAAGATTTTGTACACACTACACAAACATGTGTCAATATAACCACCGTGTAAAGGTGTGATACGTGATACATTCGTAATGATATGTTCTTCTTTCAAATGTAAATATATCCAAGGAATGTACAATCATAAAATGATTTGGTAATTTTAAAAGAGGTTAATATTTTTCACGTTCACATGTTTTTTGAGCTCAAGGGTTTAAGAAATATCTTTAAACAGTTTTAAACTACAAATTTTAACTATCGGCTCTCTTTTCTACAAGAAAGTTTACATACTTACAAAAAAATAAATTGTTTCGTATTGTACGTTCAATGGTCTCGCAAAAAAAAGTTTTTTTTAAGTGTCACAAAATGATGGCCAAGGAAAATGTCATGGTATTTCAGTTGCAGATATCGCGATGTATAAATATACGGTACAGGCCATAAAAAAATACAGCCTTTTTTAAATATGTTTTTCAATGCGTATAGCTGTCATAGATTTTCTAATGGATATATTATTCAAATAAGCACATTTCATTATTATTTGAAAAATTGGAGACTTCAGAAGAGAAAAATGTTAACTAACATGTAAACTATGGAATACCGCACAAGAGTCCCAACTGCTCCCAACCGTCTAGAGCCAGTGAGATTATGGCATCCCCAGTTGTGGTATGTTGGGAAGCTGAAGGTAGTGGGGAGGGGAAGGAGTTGAGAAACAGGAAGGTTATCTCTAAAAGTTTGGAACACTCAGCCGCAAAATAGTCTAGTGTTTAAGAAAACTTTTTACTTGTTGTGACTCTATGTGTTCCTAATATCAAATCAGAGTGAAATTATGTGTCAAGCCCAGGGTAGTACTTTGAATTTTCATACATATATTAGCATTCCGTATTTTCACATTCCAAGTTTGGCCCGTATTTGCCGCCGCTTAGCAAAAACAAAGCGGAACTTTTCGCCGTAGGTATTGTATTTCAGTCGGCGTGGTGCGAGTTTCGACCGCTAAACGGGCGCTGGCGCTGTTTGCTGAACAATTCATTTCCGCCGGATGCGGAGGAGACCCGTTTATGGCCGACCGGAAACAGATGGTGATAAGATTCGTCCCGAGACATTGAAACTTTTGCAGTTTACGTGTTATCTATGTAGAAGCCCCGAAAAAAGATTGGATTTTGCATAGGTGTTGCTTTCTGTGAATTGTATGTTCATAATTCAGAATAAATTTTCATCATTGGAATAACTTGTTTATGTTATTGTCCGTATCTCTATACTTCCAGCTATTTCTAAAATATTAAAATGTGTCATTAAAGAAGGACTATTGAAATACCTAGAGTACAACGAAATTCTCACGTCGAAACAATACGGCTTCAGACGACGATCAAATACTAAATGTGCATCTTTCGATTTCATAACGACTCTACAGAAACATATTGATCGTTGGGAATTCACGACGGCAATATTTATTGATCTGAAGAAAGCTTTTGATATGATGGAAAATTGATAACGTTTTTATCGAAAAACTGAATCATTTGGGTATTGTTGGTACTTCCCTCGAACTTTTCCGATCTTACCCATTCAATTTTATCGCTTTTCAGCAGTACAACTGGGGGAGGGAGACAAATGACGGCATAATTACATGTGGAGTGCCTCAGGGGTCAATTCTTGGCCTTTTGCTCTTTCTCAACTATGTTAATGACATGACAAAGTGGGGTATTAGAGGAACGCTACAGCTTTATGCGGACGATACAGTGTTATTTTATTACAAACGAAACCTAGCGAAGCTTGAAACAGAGATGAATGACGATGTATCCCACCTTGCAAGCTGGTTGAGAATTAATTAATTAACCCTTAACGTAAAAAAAAAAAATATTACCTAATATTCGGCACCAAGAAAAATTACAGTCTCAACATCAAAATCGGAGACAATTACCTTGAAAAGAAATCGAGCACAAGATATTTGGGCCTTATCATAGATTCACAGCTCTCGTGGGATCTCCACACAAACTATGTAAAGGAGAAAATTACCCCCATAACTGGTGTTCTATAAAAGCTGCAAGGATTACTTCCACTGACTGACTAACTAACTAACTAACTATCACGCCGTTTCCCCGCAGGGGTAGGCAGAGAGGACAGACCGCCATATAACTCTGTCTTGGCACACACTCCTTGCTTCATTTACATTCATACATCGTCTCATACATACTCTTTTGTTATTCTGACTCTTCACATGACCCGATTCAAGTATTTGATTTACTTGATCGTGCCATGTCTTTCTCGGGCGTCCTCGACTTCTTCTTCCATTCACTTTCGCATCATATATTCTTTTCACACTCCTTTCTTCGTTCATTCGCTCTACATGCCCAAACCATCTAAACGTCCCTTTCTTGATCCTATTCATTACGGTCACATCAGCCTTGCATTCTTTCCGGATATCCACATTTTTAATACTATCATACATGGTTTTACCGCACATACGTCTCAAAGATCTCATTTCCACAGCATTCAGTCTACTTTCATCCTTCCTCTGCCAGTTCCATGCCTCACTGTCATACATCCACTGCATTACTCATTTCGGTTTGCTGTGCCATAATTCACTCACGCCTATCTTATCTCTGCTGAATCTGAGACTTTGCCTCCAAAAAAATTATCTCTGACCTCCAGGTGGTCCAAAACCGAGCTCGTAGAAATGTTCTTGGTTTCAATGGGACACTCATGTCAGGGACATTTATTCAAATACCGGCATCCTTCCAATCAAGATCCTCCCAAAACATGAAATTACAAGCACCATTCTACAAATTACTCAGCAAACAACGCAGACTAACATCAAACCCCTTTACAATCACAACATCCACCAACATAACACACAAAATAACAATAAAATTCACATTTCACTTACACACACCACAAAGTATGGGATAAAATCTTTGGAATATGTTACTTACACATTGTATAACTCACTTCCAGATAAATATAAAAACAGCCAACAAAAAAATTCAAGATAATGCTTTAGAAGAAAATCTTTTAAATTTGTTTAAAGATGTAATCTAAAACCTTATTTTCTAATCAGTTTTCTTTTCTCGGTAGAGCAAAATCATTATCATCTACTGCACTTTAGAGTTTTTTTTTTCTCCGTTTGTTTCTATTTATAATTTAGTTGTTTTTTTTTTATTACCAATCTTTTTATACGGTATTTCTTATTATGTTATATTGTTTGATTTATTATGATTAATGTTGGTTTGATTACTCTGTATTTTGTATTTTGTTGTAACTCATGTAGTCCTTTAATTTCCCTTGTCTCAGAGTGAGTTTTTATAACTCATCGGAATCGATATAAATTTTAGCAAGATATTTAATTGAAAAATAAATAAAAAAAACAATAAAATGCATAGAAAAGACCATATAAAAATTAAGAAAAAAATTGTGTTTATGAATATATTATCGTACTTAACAAAATGTTTTAAAGCAAAGATAAACTTTTGTTTGTTTAGTGAAAAAAATAATTAAGAAAGCAAACACTGTGTGACTTGACATTATGGCATTTTTTTTTAGTTTAAACTACCTTATTTTTATACGAGCTCATACATAAGTCAACTAGTTTCGTTAGTTCTCTACTTTCATAAGGACAGAATAATAAATGACATATTTTTATAAATACATTCCTATAAAAGATACACCCTCGCGATTTTAGAAATTCCTCTTAAAAAAGGTATCTTTGTTCAAAAAATTTGCGTACCACTGGTTTCGGGATAGAATTAAGACTGAATCTTACAATTCGAATGGAAAAATGAATCTCAATTTTTTTTTACTTTTGAGACGGTTAGCGAAAAAATTGCGTAGCTATGGAAAATATAATACCTAAATGGACCTCGTGATCAATTCATCAGTTGTGAGACATAGTACCTAACCCAAAATGTTGAAAACAAATTGCCCGTTAAATTCCTCAAAAATCTTTGGACCTTAACTAGAACTTGAATCTTCTGGGATAAAGATGAATTAAATTGTATAGAGCATGAGACCATCGTAGGCGCCAAAGACTGTGTCGGACTGAACATGTAAGAAGAATGATTTATGATAGTTCCCCAGCGGCAGACTTTGGACCTTAACTAGAACTTGAATCTTCTGGGATAAAGATGAATTAAATTGTATAGAGCATGAGACCATCGTAGGCGCCAAAGACTGTGTCGGACTGAACAAGTGAGAAGAATGATTTATGATAGTTCCCCAGCGGCAGACTTTGGACCTTAACTAGAACTTGAATCTTCTGGGATAAAGATGAATTAAATTGTATAGAGCATGAGACCATCGTAGGCGCCAAAGACTGTGTCGGACTGAACAAGTAAGAAGAATGATTTATGATAGTTCCCCAGCGGCAGACTTTGGACCTTAACTAGAACTTGAATCTTCTGGGATAAAGATGAATTAAATTGTATAGAGCATGAGACCATCGTAGGCGCCAAAGACTGTGTCGGACTGAACAAGTAAGAAGAATGATTTATGATAGTTTCCCAGTGGCAGACTGAGAGGTCCCCAGAGGCAGACTGAAGAGGAGGTGGATCAAGTGTGTGAAAGACGATTAGAGGAAGACGGGAAGGACGGAAGACTGAAGGTGAATGGCGAAAGAACTAACAGAGCCAGTAGGTAAAATTGGTGGAGGAGGTCAAATCTTACCATGGGATATACGAGTACATAGTGATATGATGATCAACTCAACAGGCAGAATAATTTGGATTAAGATTTTCAAACTGCAAAATAAAATTCATCTAACAACTAATTAATATCCATAATTTTCAACAAAATATGAAACAGAAAAAGACTGAAAAAAATTAGGTTACGACCGAGACTTGAACTCGGAAACCTCTACACTCTTACACTTAAATATATATTTTTTTTATTAAAATATTAACATACAAAATACATTTGGTATATTAATCCCAAGGAGTTAAAAAAAACTCATTCTGGGAAGGGCAACATTATAAAACAAAAAGAAATAATAGTTTTACAAAGACTTACAAATTCCAGATAGGAAGCACAAAAGAAGAGGCAACAAGCAAAAAAATATATCAAGAAGAGACTCATAGGAGTAGAGACTAACTAGATAAACATCACAAATACAACAAAAAAGACATTCACACACACAGAGGTCTCACAGATAGGACACATCACTGATTTATAAACTTTTCGAGAAAATATTTATAATTCCCAATTTCTTTCGATATAAGCAGCCATCTTCGTATTGATATGCAAAGCTCTACCCGACCACAGTTGTCACCCGAAAAATAATTGAATTCAAAATAAAGCATTAAGCTTGAGTAATTTAAATATATAAATTTTCTAGTCAGTACCTACTTGAGTGTTTTTTTTTATATTTTCAGTAAATAATAAGTTTCCCATCATTTTTAACGCAGCAACAAGTTTGTTATCAGAAGATGAGCAAGGTGGTTCTAAAATAATTTGCCTTCGTTTAAGCATACTTTGTTCCAACATTAACGCCACCAAGTCGTTTTCAAATATTTATTAACCTCTTTAAACTCGATAGCTTTAGCAGCAAATATTAGAGACAATAACAGGAGAAGAAAATTCAAAATTCTCAAATTCCCATTTTGGGGAAATTCGGCATTTTTGCCATGATTTATTATTGTCACAGTCTTCCGTTGATAGTATTATTGTACATTAATGTCTGTGCAAAATGGTAATATCAGATTCATAATAAAGCCTATTTACCTTTCCTGCTTCTGGAAACAGGTGAAAGGAAAAACTAATCGAGGACTGCAGAGCAAGAACGACTTAACGTCCGTAAGCCAATTATTCCAGCCATTAAATATTTATTATTAATAATACCCCAGATATTAACACTCCGCTTTTTAAGGATGTAAACAGAAATTCCTGATGCCTCTTAAGTACTAGCGTTGGGAAAAACTTAAATGTTTTGTGAATGCTTCACGAATTGCTAGTTCTTTAAAATGAACCCTTTGCAGTGAACACTTCAATTAAAGTCGAACTCTAAAAAAAGAGATTTGAATTTATCCGGTTATTTGTTCAATTCTTTTTGGAACCGGTTCCTTGATATTCCTCGCCAAAACAAAAGAATTGGAACTGGTTCCTAGCCGAAAAAAATACGTTCTAGTCGGTAGGGATTTGAAAGTGAAAAGAACTGGAACCGGTTACTTGCCAACGTACTAGTTGGTAGAGATTTAAAATTGAAAAGAACTAGAACTGGTTCCAGTTAAAACGAAAAGAACTCCCAAAAACCACGTTCCTTTAGATCAAAGTACTTTGAAGTCGGACTTCTATTGAAGTACTTGAAATGAAGTACTTTTTTGCTTTAAACTTCAACTTCACAACTGAACTGCTGCAAATAATAAAAGTACTTCTTTGTAATCTAACTTCCATTGAAGTATTGGTTCAATGAAATGAAATGAATGAAGTTTGAACTGCCGAAAAATGAAATAGTTCACACGGAACAGTCAGAACGCTAAAATGAACTACCAACTTCAATTGAAATATTTGTTCAATGAACCATGAATGAAGTAGGAACTGCTGCCAAAAGAAGTAGTTCTTTGGAGTAGTTCTTTCATAGCGGTCACAACGCTATTAAGTACCTTCAAAATAGGTATTTTGCTTGAACAGGTGTTGTATCATTTATTATAATGTGGAAAGACTTCGAAAGGAAAATCCCTTGTCAAATTGTTTGGATTTTAAAAGAAGGACTTTTAAAAAATATATATCGATGGTGCAAACCTCATAGTTTCTCAACTCTTGAAAAAAATATCCACGTTTACGGAATATTCTTTTATCAAATAAAGAATTTCGGGTTATAAAAAGTGTGACATATTATACCTACTTCCTAATAAATAAAGATGTGTTATTTCACTCATTAATGCGACGGTTGAGTTTGTTTTTTTAATTAAAAGATTTTTTATACGTGTACAAACATTTGAAACACGAAGTACATTATTTTCAAGTGATAATAAAGAATTTCTGTATTTAGTTTTTTTTTATGCCATCATAGACGAGAAGCCTTTCTCGTACATGTAAGAAGTGTAAACACATTATGTAAACTTTCAAAAACTTTTTAATAAAGTGAGGGGGTAGAAAGGTTTTTTATACCATTTTTAGCTTTTAAGGGGGTCGCAACACTTAAAAGGTTAAGAAACGATGGTGTAGAACTTTTTTTATCCACCGGTTAAAACGAATCGGCTGAATTATATTACGACCGGAGAAAATTTCACGGCACGTTTTCCAATCGCACCGAATTTGATAAAGTCAGCATCAATGACAAGACCCCACCTTGGAAGTTATTGTCATAATAAACTGGATATTATTTGAAGGAACTATCTCATTGCAATTTCCTACAATTATTACAGTCCGCTACTCTCCAAGGATCTTTATCCAAGACCCAACAATATTCGTGAAAAAATAAAGATTGGAACATTTGGACATGCTTATTTAAAACTCACAATTATTCAATGAAAACACTACCTACAAAACATAGCCTTCAGAAAATTACGATAGTGTTCAAGTCTATTAGAATATATAAAACAGGTAACTTTATTGCCTGACCCAGAAGCCGTGACGTGGATATCCTTAATATATTCTTCAAAATTATATAAAATTCCAGTTGTCGGAAATCTTTAACCAAATGTTACCTGTTAATTTGCATATTTTTCAGTTTATTCGAGTCATATGCATAGGAATTCGCCACTTTGGACGGTACACCCTGCTTGTAATAGTATTATTTTGGTCCAAGGTTAAAATTAATAAATTTATTCATCCCCATTAAAACAACAATGTAACATTGTAACGAACAAAACAACGTGTATATCATCTCAAGCCATCGCAACACGCTTGAATAAAATAATGTTTACCTTCGCTTACTGGTAGAACAAAGTCTGGCATCTCTAAACCCAGTCAGCACGAGTTTTCGTCATTCCATCTTTTGTTATTTGTGGAAAGGTTTAGTAAACCATATTGATCAGATTTGGAGGAGCTTTGAAGACAAAACATTCTTTGAGAAACCTGAAACCTTACGAAAAAATTCGCTTTAAAATATTGGTCACATTCCTTCTTTCTACGGTTTTTACGGTTTATTTGGTATTTTTTTTATTTTTTTTTATAAGAAAATTAAACAGGATTAAAAGTGCTTCAATGATTTTCAAGATATTTATTATTTATAAACTAAACCATAATGTATTTAATCTGTTATAAATATTCTAGTTTAATAATACCATTTTTTAAACTTTATTCTAGTATTTCAATTAATACCAGACCGGTTTCACCTTGTAACGAGCATCTCCAGACTGGTACAATTTGAAGTGAATCCATGGTATACATAATATTTATGTCCGAAATGGACGTTTATTGGGTTTATATCGTATTCAACATCTGAGACTTAGTACTTTGTTTTATTGCTGACAGAAGAGTCTTTACAACTACAGACAAATATAATTTCGGGTAGTTTTATTACCTTTTGGGAGACAGGTTACATAGTGATGAGTTGGGTAAAATTCCACCACGAATGTACAGTTTAAATTTTTTAATAATTAGTATGTGATGTTTATTTTGAATTTCGATAAACCTTATAATATTGACTATGCAGTTATAGTAATGAAAATTGATGAATAAACGCATAGTCGTTTATGTATATTCGCAATAGAAAGTAATTTTATTTTTTTAAACTAAAAAAAATCACAAATGGTTGACTCAGTCATCATACAATTTTATTATCTCTATTGGGAATAGATATATTAACGCAACTTTACCCTCTATACAGCATTCCCAAAGATGACATAGGCCCCGAGAGAAATGGAGTTAATGTAAAAAAAAAACTTTTCTATTTGAAAAAAATAATTTATAATTACGAACTATAAAACTTCTTGAACTTAAATCCATCAAACTATCAAAAACGATCAAATGCGATATTGTTTGTTATAGCTATGGCAACCAAAATTGACGTGAACACAGTACTTACACAGTCGCATTGCTTGCTTACAGCATGTCTTAAACTTTTTATTTGACTTAAGAAAAAAAAATCCAGCGAAATATTAAAAAAATATGTTAAAAGAACACACTGTAAAACTTTGGAATAACTGTAAAAACATTTAAAATATTCAAATTTGCTCAAAATTTATACTTGTTGTCTCTTTCTTGCCAATAACTAAAAGTATACGTAAACAAGAAAAATAGCTGTTTTTCAGTGACGTTTGGCAAGAATATCGCTGTCAGAAGTTTACACATATGTACCAACACATTTATTTAAGTTTGTGTTGTTTGGTTCAAATTCAATTGTGTGACCTAGTATATGTATTTTAATTAAAAAAAAAAAAAAAAAAAAAAAAACGAAAATGGGGTCTTGAAATTTTTGGCGAATTAATAATGATTATAAATACTCTGATCTTAAGCTTTAAAACTAAGCAATACATTTTTAACTATGCACTTTAAATATCAACTTTTTTAATTTCGTTAAAAAATAAGCCATAATAAGGTGGATCGTATTTAAAATGAAAAACTCAATTCTTAAAACACTTTTATCAGTTACTGGCTATTCTAAAATTATTGCAACGGTGAAATACAAAAAGCTTATATACTACATCAGTTTGTCATGATTTCTGAATACTTTAAAAATTCTGTAATAATAATATTATCTAATCTGAAGCTCGCTCTAAATATATCCTGTTGAAACCAAGATATTCCTTAAAAAGGCTGGAAACCTTCCGTAAAGGAAAAATATATTTAATTATTAGTAATTAGGAACGGCTATAAACTCCCTACAAGGTTATTTCTTCCGCAGGGAACATTTTAGTACTCACGCCTGTGTATGTACATAACAAGATGTTAAAAAGGATAACCTTGTCATAATTCTCTAACAATTTATCTCAAGAAATACGATAGGGTTGGTGGGTTTTGTCTAATATCAAATTACTTCTTTACGGAACAGTACAAATTTTACTTTAAAAAATACACTCAATTTTTTATTATTTCTAATTTTGTAACTTGTAATTCATGGTGGAATTCCATTTAAATTATTTAATAAAACAAATTAATAACTTTATTCCACTTTTTATTTTTTGACTGGACCGGTTTCAGTCTATAACGACCATCTTCAGACAAGTACAGGTTGTTCTTATTCTATGGCTCATATACTATTTTTGGGATGTTAGGGATAGTAAACCATGATTTTACTTAAATTATAATAATCAATATTGCTGCATGATTTTACTTGCTACAAGTTACTTTAAGTTTACTATTTTATATATATACCTGGTATGAATTTTTATTTAAGATGGGTTACAGTTGTATTTCTCTAAGTATGATTTTACGATGTATTTATATAATGCAAGGTTGGTGAATACTGATTATTAATTAGTTTATTTTAGGTTTTCCCATCTTAATTGTAATGTCTAGATTTTCCATAAAATTTCCTAATTATTGGGTTACTCCCAGTAACTTTTAACTCAAAGTAACTCAAAGTAACTTGTTACTAGTAAAATCATGCAGCAATACTGATAAATATAATTCAAGTAAAATCATAGTTTACTACCCCTGACATCCCAAAAATAGTTTATAAGCCATAAAATAAGAACAACCTGTACGAGTCTGAAGATGGTTGTTATAGGCTTAAACCGGTCCAGTCAAAAAAAAAAAAGTGGAATAAAGTTATAAATTTATTTTATTAAATCATGATAATTCTTTTTTGTAATTTCACATGTGTGTAACTCATGTTTTATTACAAATCAATACCATGTACTTGCTCTATCATTTTCAAAAATACACTGTATAAATTTTACAAAAAAATCCCACTAGGGCGTACATAAATAAATGGTAAGCTATAAGTAATTTATTTTGTGAGTACGTACCTACGTTCATACGTACAAGTGTAATATTTTTGAAATTGGAACTGACGGATGTGATCATCAAATTAAAAAGAGTATTTACAAATCCCTACCTACCCATAAAGTACCTACCTATAATGTTTTTTGGCAAACATTATTCTGTTTTTGAAATGGCACAATTTTTTTTTTGGATATTCAATCACATCCTGTGATTTTTCACGGGTAACAAAGTATAAAAAATGTTTTCCTATCCAGCTTCGTTTGTTATTTCAACACCCTTTATCGACATCAGTTTTATGAAATAACTGAAATACATTATCCAAATAATATGGTATCTAGTTTTATTTACTAACAGTTAAATGGATATTTCAAATCTGCACAGCTCATGGTGGAAATAAAATTGTTAGTAACAATGTCCTTTAAAGACTGGACAAGAAAGTCAACATGAGCAAAGATTAATCTAATACTATTTGTTTAGAATTAATGCGATCAAAATTAACCTTTCGAGAGTGCTTGGTGCTCTAGCAACAGGTTTTCGGTGGATTTTTTACGAAATAGTTTTTTCTCGATTTACTCGTAATACTAACAAAGATTTACTCCAATATCCTGTTATCTCTACCACATTTGGTCAACGGAGTTTTAGGTACATTGCGACAAGAATCTTCAATATTCTTCCAGAAAATTTAAAACAAAGTCAAACATTAAATAATTTCAAACATAACATAAAAATTTGGATCAATAGCAAAGACAGAGCATTTACCGGGGCACTCACCCAAATTCGAAATCATTGAATAAACCAATCACAGAACAAATAATTACTTATTCATAAATATACAATTTTATGTTACTATTTCTATATTAATATTGTTACTATTTCTATGTTCCTATTTCTATATTTTTATTCTTATTATTATTATTATTATTAAATTCACACTTTCAAATAACATTAACCATAGATTAATTTAATTTGAAGTAACCAAAACAATCGGCAAAAATTACTGCCTCAACACAGGCTTGCCTAGTGAGGCAGATTACGAGAAAACAAAAGTAATAACTGTATACATATATACGAAAACTAAGTTTATATGTATTTAAGCAAAAACGAATAATGATCTCTATTTCTATTTAATTAATGTTTCTGTAATATATATATATATATATATTTACTGTTTACAATGTATAGATCTCTTGTTAAAATATATAAATGTACCTACACCTTTATAAACCCTTTGTATTTTATATGATTATTCTGCTTTTATTTTTATTATTTTGCTGTTATTACTGTAAACTGTATTTAAATAAAGATTTATTATTATTAAAAAAAAAATCAAAAAGTCCTACGTTTGATGGCTAATTTGCCTTCCAAAGACATTGTTAAAGACAGTTTGAAGACAAAGCAGCTAAAATAATGACAAAGTAATCGAATAAATACGAGTACATAATAAATTAGTTTGAAAGGTGAATCAATCAAGCCGAGTTATTTGTTGTGCGCCTTTTAGAATCAATTTAAAAGCAAGGTGACAAATAACGAATAATTTCCCAGTAAATCACATATTTCCAGCGTGAGAAGAAAATACACACCTGAAGTTTGAAGCACATAAATCATCCTGAACGTCAAAATCCTTCCAAGAAATCGACGTTGAAAACGTGGAAAATTCTCGGGAACTCACTCGTTACAAAGCCTTACAAAGGCTTATTTTTTTATAAAACCACTGTACTTCTATGATATCGAAAATGGGGCTATTCTTGGGTAGAATCTTGCCTGGTTTTAATGTGCATCCTGGGAGCCGTTACAACGAAGAAATAACGGAAGGTTATTCGAGAAGTAACAGTGGAAAAAATACTTTTATATGTGCACAAATAGAAATACAACACACGGTGGGGGGCGTTAAATATGGCGGTCCAAACTGGGATTTGTGCAGAGAAAAGATAACAACACTCTCAATATCTTTTAAACGCGCTATGATTTACATGTATTCTCCTAAATCAGAGAAGATATTATGTTTGTAATAATATTTTTAATTTTACTGATTAAAAAAATAATTTCGATATTTAAATCTTGATATAAAATTAACAAAATCTTGTAGGCAGTCAGTGAGAAGATCACGTCAATGAGGAGAGACTCTTTCAAGAATCAATAGGATTCCTATTTTGAATCCCTCCTAACTAATATATATATATATATAATTTGAACCTTGAAACCGGTCAGTGCCGATGGTGAAATTAAAAAAAGACGTGTAGGTACAAAAAAAACTTGCCGAAATATCCCCGCATTATATTTTAAAATTGTGATTAATTGTTATTTCTAATTTTGAAACTGTTAATTCATGGTGGATCTCCATTTTAAGGACTTGATAATAAAATGTTTTTAACTATATTCCAATATTTTTTTATTAAGACAACTACAGATACCATATAATTAATTTTTAAAAATACAGATGCATCTAACTCATCACTATGTAACCCGTCTCCCAGAAGGTAATAAAACTACCCGAATGTGTATTTAAATATAATTGTAAAACCGCCCTTGTCAGCAATAAAACAAAATGCCAAGTCACAGATGTTGACTATGAGACTCAATAAGCGTCTATTCCGGACATTAGTATATATATGCCATAGATTTACTTAAAATTGAACCAGTTTGAAGATGCCCTTAATAAGGTAAAACCGGTCCGTTTCAAAAAGGTTAAATAAAATAAAAAAATTGGTATTATCAAATGATCGCAATGAATTTATTGGGTAATAATTTTTTTAAATGTTGAAATTGTGCTTAATTCGAAGCCAATGTCGTTGTTTTTTTTATATTTCATATCAGAAGAGAATTCGTTCAAGGTATATTTTACTATTTATTTAAATATATAGGTATACGAGTATATCTATATTTATATTTATAGTGAATACCGCGCAAGAGTCTCCACTGCTCCCAACCGTCTAGAGCCAATGCCCCAATTGGGGTATTTTGTGAGACTGAATATCGTAGGGAAGGAAAGAAAATGGGGTAGAGAAAGGTTAGAAAGTACCTGGCTATTTAGATCTGGTCACCAAACACGAGTAAAGCCATTTCAAGCAACATTTCGATTCTGAATGGTGGTCTTTCACCAGGGCGATATTTAGAGTATCTACCACTCTGGAACGTGCCGCAAATATACTTTTTATTATTTAATATGAATTAAATGTGTTATGACACATACATTGTATTGTATTAGTTAAATAAAAGTTATTGGCGCACCCCGGGTTTGAACCCGCGACGTTTTGATTCACAGTAGAGCATCTTACTACTCGACTATGGAGGCCGTTAAATTAAAACATAAGTTTAAACATTTGCATATCGTTACATTAGGTAGTCCCAGTATCGCCCTAGCGAAAGACTACCATTCAGAATCGAAATCGTTAGTTGAACTGGTTTACTCGTGTATAGTGACCAGATCTGAATAGCCAGATACTTCCCAACCTTCCTTTTGCCCCAACTCTTTTCCCTTCCCCCTTCCATTCGCCAGATAGCATTCCCCTAAATTAGGGCTACCATAGTCTTCGTATATCCAGGAAATTGAAACTCATGTAACACTTTTTTTCTTTTTTTTTTACTTTTGAAAATATTTTTTCATTTTTCAAAAATTATCTTTCACCATGCAAATCTTCATTGAATCTGCCGTTGAAAAAGTTGTATTTTTAACGAAAGATATTTTTTTAGTAGGTAAGAATACTTTGGCATTTTGCAAAGTATTATTTTTAAAATTTGAATGAAAATAAACCTTGTTAATAATTTCAATATGACTACAAAAAGCTGATTTTTTCTGTCATTCCGTTGATTAAATATTCCGTATGGGAGGGAAAATTGACAGAATACGCGAAATCATCTGTAATGCTCAGATCGAGATAAACAATGTTGACTTATAAAAACGAAAAGAAGAATCTCTGAAGGATCTATGTTAATATACTAAGAAAATATTTCGAATCTACATATGAAATGTTAGACTTGCAAAATCGTAAGAAGAACCACAAAGTTAAACTTTTTTGCTGGAAACAGATCTTCATCTATGATTTTTTCTTGCAACCAATATAATCATATCTGTTTTTTTTTTTTACATTTTGTTTAGTTAACGGTTGGCAAAGAATATATGAAATAGTTTCTGAGAATTTTTCTTTCTATAAAAATAAGAATATGTAGGTATAGCTCCAAAAAAATGTCAGGGATGAGTTAACATTTTTGTTGTTAGTAGTTACATTTTAAAAATAAAATAAACTTACCGAAGCTCTACATTTCATTTTAATATTGATTATCGTTTAAATAATATTAACTTATTATATTCTTTTTATAATCAATATTACAATGAATCGTGAAGCATTAGTAAGTTAATTTTAATTCAAAAATAAATTCTAGACTTTTGAAAAGTCAAATATCCTACCAAAAACAAAAATGGATAATATTCTATCACGCCATCTATATTTGCAATTCCATTCGGAGAAAATGTTGCTCACAATTGTAAAGATGGTTGCCAAAATATCGGAAATTGTTTACATTTAAATTAGAATATCAATACGATATAATTTAAATGTTATACTTACTGTTCTCTTATTTTATTTTATATTATGTTCTCTCTCTATATGTACGAGTATATATATATATATAGAGAGGGAAGCAAAACAAAGAAAAAACAAAAAAGACCCTCCCTAAGCACTAGAATTTTCTCAACTAGGGAGGTATTTATCATTAACTAGAAACTAGACATTGTATATAACGCCCTTGAGGTGATTTTCCCACAAAAACGGCGCTATAAAAGTTATCCATTTATTATTATTATTTTCATAAACTGAATTAATATTATACCTACTGTTAGATTAAGTATAAATGTTTATTTTAGTACAATTGATTTTTTTTTTTTAAATATATATATAAAACCACACAATATCAATTTTTGTTAAGTTTAATTTTGTAGCCTGACGATGCTCAGGCTAAGCGAAACCGGTCGGTCACAAAGAATTAAATAAAATATGTCGTCTTTTACAAAGTTATTATTGTTGGAATGGCGGAGTTGGTAGATGCACCGCACTCCGATAAGATGGAGGGTTCGGGTTCGAGTATCGGTCAAAACCTAATATTCAAATTTTTTGAGTATTTTTCAATTATCGTATTATTTGAAGATTTTTAATACTCTGTAAATAATCAAGTAGTTTTGTTTAACTATTTTAAAATATGCATACTACGTGATGTATTAAAAAATATATTATTTGACGGCCTCCATGGTCGAGTGGTAAGACGTTCGACTACGAATCAAAAAAAATATTTAATTAATATGTGTCATAACACATTTAATTCATATAAAATAATAAAAAAAAGTATATTGGCGGCACGTTCTAGAGTGGTAGATACTCTAAGTATCGCCCTGGTGATTCACCACCATACAAAATCAAAACGTTGGTTCAAATGGTTTTAGCCGTGTTTGGTGATGAAATCTGAATAGCTAGGGAATCCCCAATTCTCCTCTTCCCCATCTTCTTCCTCTCTCCACTACTTTCAGCCTCAAGACATACCCCAATTTGGGATGCCATAGTTTCACTGGCTCTATGCGATTGGGAGCAGTTGAGACTTTTTTGCCGTATTCACTACAAAAAAATATATAAAAAAGTATTGTTTTCAAATCGTTATTCACTTACATTAGCCAAATTTATTTGTAAAGATAAGCTTAAGAATTAAAAACAACTTAACTTTATATATTTCAGTCTACTGAACCTTGCGGTGCTCACCCAGTTTTAGACATACTTTGGGCTCTCGCTAATCTATTATTTATGATTCTTGGCGGCTTTCACCATCCACGTGATTAACTTTGCAAAATTTACCTTCGCTGATGATTCCATTGTCATAATATGATACCTGCTACATATTCTATGGAATCACACCCACGTCAAAAATGTGGTACGTTTTGTGGTTTGCATTTATATTTATTTAAATATCTTTGGTGAGAGTTATGCGTTGATTCAATCTCTCTCCTTTGAAGTTACAACATATGGAGAGAGAGCTAATTATTTTTACCCAACCTATACAAATTTGGGATAAATCACTTTCTCCGGGTTTTTACATCGTACACCATGAGAAAGAAAGAGACAACAAAGTCTCCTAAAATTATCATCCCGCTTTAAAGTATTGTTAGAATGCTCTTCGTGTCCCGCGTCTCCGTTGACAAAGCAGAGAGCTAATTATTTTTACCCAACCTATACAAATTTGGAATAAATATCTTTCTTCGGGTTTTTACGTCGTAAACCATGAAAAGAAAAGAGACAACAAAATCTCCCAAATTATCACACCGCTTTAAAGTATTCTCAGAATGCTCTCTGTGTCCTGCGTCTCCGTTGACTCCGCCCACACGTTTTGATACGCGAAATAAATGTACATAACTCAACGGTTTATTAGGTATACTATTTTTTTATATACTGTGAAAAAGTGGTTGTACGAATAAACAAAAACATTATGTCGACATGTGCTATGAATGGATGTATAAATATCCTATCCCTAGTCCTTGCCACGCCCAGGTCAAGCCGAGTCCAGAAAACCTCATTAAAACTGACTACAGCAGCGCTCTTTCTTGTATTTTATTGCTCTGAGCTCTCTCCTAATCCCTTTTGAGTAAATGGAATAATGTTTAGATATTGTCTTATATATATAGTCAAATTATAACTTTGTATAAGACCACAAATTTTATTTTATTTTTTATGTTCGACTGGTTTCACTTAGCCTAACCATCATTAGGGTACAAAATGAAAATCTGTGGTCTTATACAAAGTTTTTTTTAATTTTCATTAAATATGCCAAACCACAAAGTGATTACTTTCCACGAAAATATGTAAACATAATTCATTTTCTCAAAAGGGGTAGGGAGAAAGTTTGAACCGACGCACAACTCTCAGCATATAATCCGTGCATCATTTACATTCACACATCAATCTTAATAAGCAGTATTACCTTGCTAGCCTTCGGAGCTGAAGTTTGCATCAGTTGTATGGTGGTCTGCATTTTATGAATTACACATGAAAAAATAATTATTTTGTTAATGAACATATAATGTGTACATCTGACTACTTTACAAACTCAAATTTCATAATTGACTGGACAGATGAATTTAAGAGCTACCTCTGGGCTAAAGCTCCCAAATGCTTGATGAACTTCTTTGATTCTGTGCAAAGGAGGTCGTTTCGTCTGATCAACAATGTGTTATTGACAGACTGATTGCCAACTCTAATGCACAGATACAATGTAGGTATTATTTGTCTGTTGAGCGGTTATTTCAAGTAAGCCTGCTCAAATGAGCTAGCTACATTTACCCCCTGCGCGAAACTCGATACACTTAACAGTTGATGTCGGCTACATGAGATCAAGTCGTTTTAAGTCACCTCGTTAAATTCGGGTCTCTTCAAGGCTCGCAATAACACAAAGAATCTTTCCTAAGGTCCTTTCCTTAACCCACCTCATAACTTTGCTAGTGCTTGCTTTGGGGTATCATTTTTTTATAAATAAAATTTTAGAGATTAGATGTCTTTGTTATACGCCGTTCGTAGGATTTCCTAACTGAATTTGGAGCGTGGGAAGTCATCAAATGGATGAAATGTTCTTCTATTAAAAATAATAAGGAAAATATTCAACGCCCAGACTGTTCTTTATTTATGTGTTTTTTATGATTTCAACAACGTATAAGATTATTTTAATGTTGTGCTCACTAAATTTTCCCTTTCTCAGAAATATATTTTAGAATTTAGATTTTACATTATATTCATATTATTTTTTCGTAAGAAGCAATCACATGGTGGTTGGACATTATATTAAATAAAAGAATACTTTGTTTTAAAACCACAGAATTTATTATGATGAAGTATTATGTCTTTGTATTATATACTGTCTCACTCTATAATTATCTGTTGTACCAATATATACCTGTTAACTCTGTATTTTTTCCTTAGTTATTATATGTTCCCTGACGAAGCTTGATCCAAGCGAAACCGGTTGGCCTTCATCATAATAAATTCTGTGGTTATAAAACAAAGTATTCTTTTATTTAATATTCATATTAATTCTTTGGAACGTTTTTTTATTAAATGTGGGTGTAAATAAATACTTTACAAACTAAACAAAAAACTAAAGGGTGTTTTTTTTGTGTTTGTGAAGGAGTGAACTTGGGTCTTGAAGGTACCCGTTTTGGAGGAGGGAGAAAATACAGAGGCCGGCAAATCTTTCCATAGCCGAGCTGTTGAACATAAGAACGAGTCGTAAAAGCGACCCGTTCTCATGCATTAAATGTCAACCGTGTAATGTTGGGTGCGCGTTTGGCGAGTTTCCCGACTATGCATCGGTGCCGAAGGGATCAATGACGCAAGTTCCTCGGAGCATCTTCCATTGAAATACCTGTAGAACAAGGACAGCATTCCCACCTGACGTCTGTGCTCCAAAGCTTGCAATCCGTTTGTTAAGATAGGATAATCTATCAAACGGACCGCCCGTTTCTGCACAGAGTCAAGGGTTTTTTTCGTGTATTTAGGGGCTCCAGACCAGAGGTGGCTGCCAAATTCAACAGTGGGGCGTACTTGCGATTTGTACAGGGTCAGCAGTTGTGTACTATTGAAGTATCTGCGGGCCCTGTACAACACGCCCAACTTCTGAGAGGCTAACTTTACTCTGGCTTCGATGTAGCCCCTGTGCCTTAACGTGCGTTAGGTGAACGGTTAAATGTACATTCAATGTAATTAATTTTTTTATTTATTTTAAAAACATTGCAAAATAAAATTTAAAGGCGTTTTTAAAGATATATTTATGAAGTTTAAAAAAATATGTAGTATAATGCATATACGAGGCCTGTTCAAAAGAAAAGGTGAATTTTGAATTTTCGCGGGCTGGTCTTACCATTTGACTATGGACGTCGTCAATATACTCAAAAAATACATTTACGACACAGATCTATTGAAGCCAGCATATAAAAAAAGGAGAAAAATGTATTTTTCTCCAAGCAAAATTTTATGCTTCGTTGTGTGTGAATGTGTGGGCATCCATTCAAGTTACAACATAAGTTTTGTAACAAACTTTACGCTCAACAATGGATTTGTGTACCACTTTGGAAGCTTACGGTTATCGAGGCAACGGAGTTGTGCATGAAGTCGTGTTGTTAAGTTTTATCTCCAAATTTTGTGACGCGTGCTTTTCTGGCTGTTGGTTTGAACAATTAACAAATTACATCGCATCATGCGAATCAAGGGTCGACTTTGTTCTCTGTGTTATTTGGCGGGGAAGCGTGCATGGTTATCGAAGCGAGGCGATGGAATTCGATAGGAATTTGCGTAATTAAATTTTTCGTAAGTGGCCTGTTTTTGCTTTGATTTTTTGTACAACAAAGGGGGGAGTAACAATATATGGAGAAAGAGCTAATTATTTTTACCCAACCTATTCAAATTTGGGATAAACCACTCTGTCTGGGTTTTTACGTCATACACCATGAGAGAGAAAGAGACAACAAAATTTCGCAAAATATCACACCGCTTTAAAGTGTTGAAGAAATGTGCTTGATCTCCCTCGTCTCCAGTGACTCCGCCCACACGTTTTGATATGCGACTAAACTGGACATAGCTCAACGGTTTTTTAAATCATATGCTAAATTTTTGTTTGTGAAAATACAGTGAAAAAGTGGTTATGCAAACAAATAAAAACATCATATCGACATTTACTATGAATGGATGTATAAATATTCTACCCTAGTCCTAGCCACGCCCAGGTCTAGCCAAGTCCGGCAAAACTCATAAAAACTGACTACAGCAGCGCTCTCTCTTGTATATTATTGCTCTGAGGTCTAGACATATTTGATCGATACCAATTGGACTATGTTGTGAGGTTAAACGGAGTGGGGAGGAGATGGGAAGAGGAAGGCGGAGAAGTACTTGACTGTTCGGATCTGGTCACCAAATACGGCTAAAGCTATTTCAAGCAAAGTTTCGATTCTGAATGGTGGTCTTTCACCAGGGCGATAATGAGAATATCTACCACTTTATATAATTATTATGAAAGTAAAGGTTATATGTATTTTCAAACGTGCTCTTTTGTTACTTCGACTCTTAACAAAGTATGTGTTGATTTTAATAATACCAAATTTTAAACTTTATTCCACTATTTTTTTTATTTAAGACTTCACTGGTTTCACTTTATGACGGGCATCTTCAGACTGGTACAATTTTAAGTAAGTCTATGGCATGTATACTTTTGGGTCCAGAATGGACGCTTATTGAGTCTATCTCATGGTGAACTTTTTTTTTTTATTTACAAAATAAGAAAAAAAAGTTCACATATATATAGAAATTATATCAATGTTACACAATATGGATAGTTACTTAAATATATAAAAAATAATATTGAAGAAAAGTAATTCGATTAAATAATAAAAGCATATATATATATTAAACATAATACATATTGTTATAATTATCTAACCTAAAGTCACAGATGTTTACTAAGAGATAAACTCAATAAGCGTCCATTCCGGACCCAATAGTACACATGCCATAGAATTAAAATTGTACCAGTTTGAAGTTTCCCGTCATTAGGTGAAACCGGTCTGGTCTTAAATACAAAATAGTGGAACGAAGTTATAAAATTTGTATTATTAAAATCATTAAAGTGGAGTTTCACCACGAATTAACAGTTTCAAAATTAGAAATAACAACGTATTTGTTTAAAAGATATTCTGACATTTTCCACTTAAAATATCCTCCCGATTCTCCTACATCTGTTCATGCCCTCAGCGTGTTCCTAAGCATTCCCTTTCTTAATCTAATTCGGGGCGGCGAGAGTGCATCTCCCACTACCCTTCTCAAGAATTAAATTTATGTTGCCTGGACCGTAGATCGCACTCCGCATATATAATAATACAATCAAAGCGACCTCCAATTGAATTGGAGTCAAGCACTAAAATGATAAGCCGATAGAAGTGTGTTGTGAGCGTGTCCGCGTGCCCAAATAAGCTCATTTTTTCCCTAATTCTGCTGGAATTGTTTATTTGGTTCAAGTTGGTATAGATTACACTTCTGGAGATTAGATGTTCAGTGGGGCAATGATGGTATTTATGAGAATAACTTTTGCGAGAAATCGTCCCTTCTTACAAAACTGGGAATCATATTTTTATAACATTATCAATAAATTCAGCGTTAAAAAACACACTATCATAATGCATCTTTTTCAAAGAAAATGTGATTAAAAGACCACCATTCAGATTTGAAAGATTTTTTTTAGCAGTAAATAGTGGTCTGATCTGAATTTACAGGTAATTTTCAATTTTCTTTATCCACCCTTTTTTTATACTTACTTTTTTCTTCTTCACAATTTTTCTTAAATCGATATACCGTAGTTCCATTGGTTCCAGACAATTGAAATTCTTGCGCAGTAATAAAATAAAAAATACAGTTTTTTTATGTGACACCACACAAAGCACTCTTTTGTGAACGGTATTCAGACAGGGGAACTATATCGCCACTCAGCTGGGCAACATTTCATGTTAGACAAAGAAAACTAACTGCAGAAAAATTATCTGAAGAAAACTCGCCGGCGAGAAATTTTCCTTTGAAACACAAAGTACATTAATGTATAATATTAACTATCTAAACGCCTCAGAACGAGCTCACCCCTTTCATCGGAGAATTGAATACCCTGCTACCCAACATTTCAATTTCCTTGCTGAATGATAATAACCATGGAAGTAATGACGATTCATACTCGTACATTTGGTTCTGGTGTTCTTCTTCTGTTCTGCAGTTCCGTAGTACTCTGTACTATCCACCGTGTACCGTGTCGGGTATTATGACGTGTACTTACGCTCAACAAAAGTGCTTTTGTGTTTCTGCCTTACTAAAGTCGACCACAGGGTGGTTTTAGCTTGAATTCAATGTGGACGAAAAGAATATCTGGAAAATGTAAGATTGTTATAAAATTCTGCATAATATTATCAAAGGCAATTTTGGGGGAGGATCTTTGTAATACTGTGGAATGCCACTTATAAATAGCAACCTCTAGATTCTGGGAGAGTTAGAGGCTATTTGACCATCTCTCAGTAATCTATTGAACAACTAAAATTAACTCTTGCTCTGAAAACTTGCGGGGATACATATTTCCGCCATGTTCTGTGCTTGCATAATATTTAGAATTCAATCACTTCCATAATTATTTGTCAAAAATTGACTTTGTGTCGGCAATAGAAAACTCGACTCAACATATTGACGCCATTTTAACTCAGTAAAAACGGATAAAATACGCTATTATACGAGTAGCGCTAATCCACAGCTTACTGAGGTGGTGAAATAGCCCCCAAAGAGTTTGGCGTAGAAATCAAGGCTCTCACCTTTTTGTCTACGACGTATTTTGAGATGATTAGGAAACATCGTTGAATACATACACTTGGAGAAGTGTATGATCACTGTCAATGTGGAAGGCAATAGAAGCGAAGGAACTTCACCAATGTGCTGGACTGATCAAGACCCGCGAGGGTTCAGATTATCGATGGCGTATTGCTGCGTAGGATTGCGGGGAATGGACGAAATGTTATATATGCCACTATCTGCACACACGAGTGTTCCGGAACTCGTTAAAGCGATCCGTTCTTTTACGACAAATGTCGACCGTGCACAAATAATGTTGGAAACGTGCCCATTGCTTGTGTGTTTATCTGTTTTTCTGAACTGAATTCATGAATAAATGTCACAACGAAATTGCGGCGATTTAAGATCGAAATGTTTCGATGTCGTGGGGAGGGGGCTATCTTTATGATATGTGCGGCAACTCTTTACTCCAGATGCGGAGAATCCTGCTTGTTGCCCTTTGTCTGAAAACTGCGTCCTACGTAGCAGAGCTTTAAGCTTTCGTTTGGGCCTAGAGGGGCTAAGGCTTGCACCTCGTCCCAGGGCGTATGATACCCTCAGAATAGCCCGGTTAAATACCACTTTTCAGAATCTAAATGTCGGTTGAAATGGCTGTAGCTATTACTAAAGTTATTATAAATGTTCGTTGAAATAGCAAATTTACTACTATACATCTTACTTATTTAACTTATTTTAGACAGCCTATTGTATTGCACTTACCGCTTTGTCCTACTGAAATAAATAGTGTATTACATAATACGTGTTTATATTAACCTGATCATAAAATCCAATCTCAACTTACTTACCAACCTTTCTTTTCCTCTCTTCGTTCCACTCTCTTACTGCCTTGAACTTGGCGATGTTTCCCAAATTTGAATTACACGATTCTTTTACAGTTGACAGTTTCCTCTTTTTAACAGAACTTGTACATACAAATTTCGATTAAGTAGTCCACGAAAAATTATAAACTGTTTTACTCCATCGTTATTTTAACTTGTAACTCAGAAGATGGTAATCCCCAAATCACCCAGTGGTTGTTTCATTCTAAATGCAGCTGCACCCTACATCACGGGAGTACACACTTACAAAACAGAACAATAGTTCTACATATGAATGGCACGAGAAAAGACCATGCTACGGTAACATCGAGCGAAACAAGTCATCCAGTTCCTGAAATCATGTTGAATGATACGGTTCATAAGTTGGCAGCTCAAATTACATCCATACAAAATGTGAAGGATACCGTTTGGAAGTCAGTGCTTATCTGATTAGAAGTGTGTGAGTACATAAAGTTCAAACGAGAGGGAGAATTGCGACAAGAAAGAGCTTTTGTTGAGCTGACGACACATGATTCTGTGAGAATAGACTGTATTTCGTCTTCGAATCAGACTAGACATCAGGCTTGAAATTTAAATCTTTTGAAATAGCAGAAACATAGATTTGAATGTAGTATAACATTATCCGTATCTACTTAACGCTAATACCACTGTCGAAGCATTTTTTACCATAAGAACACAGGTGTTTCAAAACTCTAAATCTTTTATCGTTCATAAAAATGAATATTAAATCCTGTTCAAGGTGTTAAGAACATGGAATTTTTCAATTTCTTACAGCAAACCTAAAAGATTATACATATGAGAAAAATTTAAAAAGAAAAGAAAAACTTTTTATTTTTTAAATTTACATCTCCACGACCTCCGATTTCGACGACATCCATGGTCGAGAAGTTGGACGCTTGACTACGAATTTAAAGGTCGCGGGCTCAAACCCAACGTGCGCCAATAACTTTCATTTAATAAATATGTGTCATAACACATTTAATTCATACAAAATAATCAATACTATATTTGCTGCACGTTCCAAAGTGGTATATACTCTTAGTGTCGCCCTGATGAAAGACCACCATGCGTCGCTTGAAATGGCTCTAGCCGTGTTTAGTGGCCAGATCTGAATAATATTATTTAATTAATATGTGCCATAACAATCTTAATTCAGATAAAATAATATAAATAATATTTGCGGCACGTTCCAGAGTAGTAGATGCCCTCAATATCGCCCTGATGAAAGACCACCATTCAGAATCGAAACGTTGCTTGATTGAAATGGCTTTAGCCGTTTATAAACAGATCTGAATAGCCAGGTACTTTCCAACCTTCCTCTTCCCCATCTACTTCCCCTCCCCACTACCTTCAGCCTCGAAACATACCCCGATAAGGGATGCCATAGTCTCACTGGCTTTAGACGGTTGGGACTCTTGTGCGGTATTCACTAAAAAAATTTCTTTAAATTTTAAATATTTACGGAATATAACTCGACTGTATATTACCCATTTCAAATAAAGAATAATATCTGCTAAAACACTTTTTTACTCTATTTAAAAAAAAATGCTTTCAATTTCAATAGAGGAAATTATATTTTCGTAGAAAGCAATCACTTTGTGGTTTGATGTATTTAAAGAAATGAAAAAATAAATTTGTAAAAGACCACTAATGTTATTTAATTTTTGCCTAAGCATCATCAGGGTACAAAATTAAACGAAAATAATTAGTTTAATTTTTGTACCCTGATGATGCTTAGGCTAAACAAAACCGATCGATCATAAAAATATAATATTCGTGGTCTAATAAAAAGCTATTTTTTCATTTCTTTTTTTTTTAAAGGAAATTATCAATAACTAGTTTGTTACCCATGAAAATTCACGGAACATATTTGTGTTGCCAAGAAAAAATATGACTTGCTTTGATCCAACCATTTAAATGTTAAATAATGTTTGCTTAAATAAACTATCGGTAGGTACTTTATTAGGTAGGCAGGAATTTGAAAAGATTACTTTTATAATTTGATAACTTTAATTAATAACAGTTCCAAATTTGTAAAGTTCCTACTTGTGCGGTCGTACGTTCTCATAAAGGAATGAATTTATTGTTAATTAATAATCTTTTTGATGTTTAATTATTCAACTGTCGTGATTGTTTGTTTATTTTGGTATCAGGACGTTTTATTGTTAGTCTTGAGGCATTTATGTCACAATGTATACCCACTTTACTTTCCTATTTATTTACGTTAGCTGTTTTTTTTCACATAGTATAACATACATTTAGGTACATTCACGCCGCGCCGTGGGGAATACACTAAAATTATTTACGTTTATTTATTACTAAGAGCTAGTTGGAATAAATTGCCACTTTGCATTTAGCCTTTTATATACGACATCTTGTTTTATTTATTCATTTTATTTTTAATGCATATTTACAATAATATACTCGTATTGTAATAAAAAGGCACATTCCACTATTAGGCGATGATCTTTATATATACATTTTAGCGTTTCAAATTGAAAAATATTCATTTGAAACATGTTGAAATCAGGGATTACTATTTAAGAGGATATTTGGAAGGATCATTTTTCCGAGGGGCATTTCTAATGGTAACTTAGTTCTACATCTCGGAATAAATTAACTTTATCGTTGGATTTCATCAACGCAATCTAGTACGATGTCATTTATTTATACTGGGTTCTAAAAGATGTTCTCACTAACGTGAAAATAATTTAGTCATTAAAACTTAGTAAACCAGACGTCTAGTCAGCATATTGACTATAAATTTTGAGGGGGCCAGTTTCTTCCAGCTAATCAGCGAAGCGGGCCTGGGTCGGTTGCAGCAAGTTGAAGTTTAAAAGGCGGGAAAAGGCGGATGGTCCAGGGAGATGCAAAGTCAAACGAAGTTGTTGAGTCCAGGCGGGAAGAAGCAGTCAGAAGCGCAGAGTCAGGAGAGTAGATCCCGGTCGAGATGCTGAGAGTGTTCTAGTTAGGACCGGTTTGGGCCCTGTATTTATATTATTTATTTGATTCAGGCACACAAACCCCCCGGTTTCAAATGAGTTCACCTCTTTGAGGGCTCATAGCTTCCCCTAGTATTTTTCTAGCGGGAAAGCAAAATATTCCAGCATCAGCTCTCTTTATGACCTCTCGCTTCATTTAAACCATTTATTTCCAACATTTTTATTAATCTCACAATATTACATTTTATAAATAATTACTGGGGTTACATTGGCAGTGGGAAGGTATTTTTTCTCTTATAACTACTTAAAATTAATAATTACAAGTTTTAAATTTATACAACGATGTAGCCAATAATTCATTCGTCAGAACTGGGTACTTTTATTCGTGGTATCAACGGCTGGATCCCCGCTATTTCAATTAACAATTAAATACCTAGCCCTAATTTCTCTGTAATTATTTTCTGAGATTCTCAGAGTCCCTGCCTAGCGCTCATTGGCTGATGGATTGGTCCATTGGCCGAAAAACTCAGCTTCCGGGCGCTGTGGAGGGGGTAGAGCTTAAATACTGCGTGCCTAGTGGGATTGTGCCGCAAAAGGCCGCCGGGGCGTCACATGCTCACAGCTCTGATCCGGACAGGATCGGAGCTCACTCGTATCGAGCGGTCGTATAGCTTCCGATTGTTGTGGAGGGGATGATACGTATATATGGCATCTCACACCGTTCGGCGTCTTAAATGACTTCGGGCGGGCGGCATAAACATAGCCCTCGGGTAGTATTTAGCTCGGGAACAACATAAAATGAATTGTTAACCAATTATTTTACACTTAATGTTAAACATATTCTATTCTATATCATAACTCTAATCAGCAGCCGGTGGAGACTCAAAGCGTCCAACACACTTAGTCAGAGTACAATAATTGTTCGATCCAGAAACCACGAATCGATTTTGGAAAGACTTGAATGAATTAAATGGACTGTAAAACGACTAGATACTTAGTTGATGATTTGATCTATTCTGGGAAAATGATGGGAAGTGCCAATTTGCTCACCTGTTTCCGTGTCTGCGATAAGGGGCGACCAGTCTGCCCGAACGATGAATGTTGAGTGGGGGATCTTCCAGGGACGGATGTGAAATGAGGCGCCGTCCCTGGGTGGTCCCAGCGATTGTGTAGGCGAGTTGAATGCGATAGACTGACTGACGGCGGGAATCGAATAATGCCGCTCTTGACGTCCCTGTCTTGTGTTTTGTTGCCGGGGGTGGGGGTCATTTGTTACAGGCTGTTTAATACATTTCTATCTAGCCATACAAATAGTGCATGGCAGTAGAACAAATTGGCAAGGGAAGGTTAAGTTCAAGGACAAAAAAGGGATCAAGTTATGACCTAGCAAATTGTTGATTTTAGGATCCAACAATAATTGTTAAAAAAAAATATTACAATTATAAAGGATACATCAAATATAAAATTACAAAACTCAATCAACGATAAATAAAACAAACAAAAGCAAGATACACAAAGAGAGACCAAAAATATATACTATGTAACTATTTAAGTAGCCCAAACAATGTTGCATATTTTCAAGCAATAGCAGGACCTTTTTTTCGGAAACTGTACAAATCATCGACAAAAATGTCTACATCAGCACACTATCCTATTATACAGTCGGCACATTTGAGACAGAGGGGTAAAGTGGACAATATCATTTCTGAATATACTCAAGTGGAATGTGCTATGACGTCTTATAAGAATTAGGAAACATTTATTTCAATACTGCTAAGACATCGTAGTATCGAGAAGACCGTGAATTATTTTATGTAAACATATTAAATCAGTTATTTGCCTTCTAGTTTTAAGTGAATCAATGTTAAAGTATTGAGGCATGCGTCACATAGAGCCCTTTCAGGCAAAAGATCGTAAGCGGCAATTTGACGATTTTCGTTTTTAATGCCTAATCCGTTAAAAATACATATCCGCGTGGACTGGCAAAATATTGTAAGGAATGGAGCAGTCGAAGTTATAAAAATATGCATGTTACATTTTATCGAATGATTAATGCCTTAATTTTTTGGCAAAGCAAAATATCGTAAGCGTCATCTGGAAGAGTACAATCTTATCGTATACGTAGCCTGTTCAAAAGAAAAGGTTAATTTTGAATTTTCGCGGGCTGTGCACTACATTCGATTATCGTTTTTTTTTTGTTATGCTGGTACACATATGTTTATCATTTAAAGTTAAAAATCGAAGAACACACAAAAACGTGACTTACCTTTCCAGTTGTCAAAAACAAACCACTAATCCAAAATGGCTGATAATGTTAACATTTGATAAACAAATGTATACCAACATTTCAAAAAAAAAAACGGTAATCGAATGTACACAGCCCGCGAAAATTCAAAATTCACCTTTTCTTTTGAACAGGCCTCGTATGTTCCAAAATTCACCGGTTACGATAAAATGCGTCGCAAGCATGTTCAGACAATATGACTGTCTTTGTTTCATCTTTGTTTTGACTTTGTTTCGTCAGTTTACATTAAAATTTGAGTGTGGTAACGATTGTTTTAAAATTCACCGAAGGAGACCGTCAAAATATTCACGAACATTACTGGGAAATGGAAAATTTGTAACGCCAGCGAAATTGGTCACTATCTTGAGTAAAACACAAAATCATCACGAGGGTGCGTAAACCAATCTGCAGGTGTAACACATCTTATTGCTATGAAATTACTAATTAAGAATGGAAAAAGGTTTGTCAACAGTTCCTCTTAAAAACATCTAAGATACACTAAAAGCACGCAATAAACACATGTAAAATTGATTCGAGAGGACGGCACGAGCCTAAAAATAAAACATCAGATATAAAAATTAATATTGCCATGGAATTTGTTAAAAAATTACCCGCAGTCTCTTCGCATTACTGCAGAAATAGAAGCGGTGAGAAAAACCCTTCCAACCGAATTCAGAAAATTACAAATATTTGTATGTATGCGTATAATAATATTTAAAATATATACGTCTTAAGAGGGAAAGACTAAGCATATTGTCAGTTTGTGTTTTTCGTAAAAAAAAATGGGATTAAATTTAATTTGGGCTTTCATTTGCCAAAGAAGGGCAAATATTCCTTTTGTGAAAAAAATTAAAATATGTCATCAGAAGAACAAAATATAGAACAACAAAGTTGAAATTTTAAAAACTATTTAGCTGACAAAGATAAATTTAAAAGTCGTCTTTAGCTAACAAACTATTTTAGAAGGTCTGAAGTGATCAGGATATTATTGTTTTTTCTATTTCAGTAATTTTTTTATTACGATCATTGGCCAGGACGAGCCCTTCCCGGCGCAGAGCTAAACTGGGCGTGACAGAGCATCGTAAAAACCAAAAGTACTTAAATGTGAGACAATTATCAAGTTTTCATTAAACCTTATTATAGGTAACAAAATAATATATAATTTACCAGACACAAACTTAGATATTAAAAAAAACCTCCTCCTGAACAATGCAGTTTTTACGCTTACGACCTTTTGCCGGGAAGGGCTCGAATGATCTAAGACAGTGGTCCCTAACCCATGGGCCGCGGCCCGGTACCAGGCCGTGGACCAAATGGTACTGAGCCCCGCAAAAACATTTTTTTTTTCAATCTACATTCAATGTGTCCCCCGCACCCCCTTCTGCCTATCCTCAGGGGGCCGCGGTAAAATTATCAAAGGTTGACTGGTCCGCGGTGACAAAAAGGTTGGGGGCCACTGATCTAAGATGGTCATGTAGACCACATTTAAAAGAGAGAATTCTTAGCATTTTTGTTAACAGATTCAACAATGTTTAATGTAAAAATAACATTATGTAGTAGTAATAAAGAAAGAAGAACGCACCAAAAAAACAATTAGAAATGAAAATACAATATTTCAAACTGGTGGTACATGTTTCAAATCTAACCAGACACCTAACGATGTACACATGTCTGTTAGATCTTTAAGAGATAAAATATTTTTATAGCTTTGATTCACAAACAATTCTCTGCAATTCACCCAGAGTGACGTTACGTTGTCAGTCCTGTGGAAAATCTCCTCTGCGCTTCCGTCTTTGATGTCTCGCGCTTCAGTGCACGGCTGAGAGACGCCGCGCCGCGCTGCCGACACGTGCCCAGCATCCTTGCACAGACAGCGTCGGCAGATTTCTCAGTATTATCTTGTGTATAACATGTGGAATGGATATCCCCTCCGGTCACAAGCGAAAATTTTACGTCCTAAAATTCCACCAACAAAATTACACATGGAAGAAATTCAACATACCAAAATTAGACACGTAAATAGTTTTTTTAATAAGGTTATTTTTTGTGTGTAGAAAAAGTTTCGTATAGGAGAAAACTCTATTTTTTTATCATTGTACCTCGACCACCTGCTAATATTATTAGTTTAGTGCATATTTAAAGTTATTAACAACAGAAGTTTCTAATTTTGACATTGTTAATTCGTGGAGGAACTCCATTTTAATTATCTTAATAATACCAAATTTTTAACTTTATTCCATTATTCTTTTTAAGACCTGAGCGGTATTCATTACCCAGTTTTAAAATGCCCATCATAAGGTGAAACCGGTCAGGTTTTAAATAAAAAATTGTGGAACAAAGTTTAAAAAGTTTGCTATTATTAAAATTAGAAGTTTGTACATATTTTTCTAGATTAATACTTTTTTTAAGTAAGTTTCAAACGTCCGGCAATAAATGAGTACTTTTTAAGTCAGTTTCAAACGTCCCACACTGAGTGTGATGATTTTTTAATATAATCAATACTGCACAAGTTGGGTTCGAAATAAAAGATCATAAAAAGGTATTAACTTTTACATCCAAACACTATATTTTATTTTCAACTTGTATGTTTTTTCCAATACGAAACTTATTTTAAGTCACCTCTGGTCACCAAACACGAATAGTGCCGTTTAAGGCAACGTTTTGATTCTGAATGGTGATCTTCCACCAGGGCGATACTGAGAGTAGGTATACTCGTATACGACTCTGGAATCATTTAGCACACGTCTTTCCACCACATAAAAAAAAAAAATATTTATTTTTGCAATCGAAAAGCTTCTAAATTACCACAATCTATAACGTACGACGAATGAAACTTGAAAAAATGGAAAGTTAAACAAAGAAGTTAAACATCAATGAAAAAAATACCACCAGTTTCAGATCAAAAAGTTTTTTTTCGTAAATTTATATTTTTTTATGTCACAAACTATCTACACAGATAAATTTATTCTATTTGACAAATAAATACTTTTTAGTTACAACAAGGATGCAATCTACCTTGCAGTAATACATTCAACTTCCAGTCTTTTTTTACAGCTTGCACTAAAGCTGGTAAAATATTCGGCTTTTATTGCTAGAAATTTGACATGCACAATCCATACCCGAACTGAAAAACTATACACGGCTTACCTCTGGTCATAGAACAACGCATGCCAATAGTGATTAGTATAAATGCAGTTCGGACTGCAGCCGGTAGCTGGCAGCTTGGAGGGCGAGGTTACCCTGATGGGAGAGGATACCAAATAAAGAGGAAAAATTTCCCTTTCCTCTCTTTTATTCTTTCGTCTGCAATTCTGTAACTTTATTGAAGCAACTTTATGTGCTTGCAGCTTTACGTTCCGTTCAGATATTCCATTGTTTCTCCTAATACAGTAATACGTATTGCGTATATATTTAATAGTTTTTTAGCACTACCGAGTCAGAGGCCAGACTTATTATGCTGCTAACATAAATATCAATACCCTCCGAAGCCAGAACAGTGGTTTGAGTTATTCGATACAGATTACCATACATTCTAAAAGCAGAGGTTTAGTTTTTCTCCCACAGAAGTCAGGTAAGGTTTGTCGGGTTGGAAGGTAAGTCTTACAATTGAAAAATACCGGTATTTTTCTACGACATCGGCAGGGTGGAAGTAGAGCAGGGCAGTTATTATCATAAACTAGAAATAAATAAAGTTGTTTTGTTATCGTTTCTACAAAAAAATAACTCACTAAGGTAAAACCCCAAAACAATAATATACAAGAGAGAGCGCTGCTGTAGTCAGTTTTAATGAAGTTTGCTGGACTCGGCTAGACCTGGATATGGCTAGGACTAGGGCTAGGGTATTTATACATCCATTCATAGCACATGTCGATATAATGTTTTTGTTTACTCGTATAAACACTTTTTCACAGTATTGTTATAAACAAAAATATAGCATTTAACCTAATCAACCCTTGAGTTATGTTTATCCATTTCACGTATCAAAACGTATGGGTGGAGTCAACGGAGACGCGGGACATGAATAACATTCTAACAATATTTTGAAGCGGTGTGATAATTTGGGAGATTTTGTTTCTTTCTTTCTCATGGTGTACGGCGTAAAAACCAGGAGAAAGTGATTTATCCCAAATTTGTGTAGGTTGGGTAAAAAAGATTAGCTCTCTCTTCATAAATTGTTACTTCAAAAGTACAACTATTTCCACGTAGTGATGCGATCGGCCGGTCTAGGTGTTTGAACTCTGAACGCCACGAGATTTTATTTTATCGAAGATTAAACTGCATCGAGAATGAGCTAAGTGAGTATGTGTGTAATGCCTAATCAAAGTTTAACAGTTGAGACTCTTATACGATATTCATTATAAAAAAAACATCTCGATATTATATTAGGTTGGTGTTCGATCCAGAAACTGCGATTCAGTTTTTTAAAGGCGTGAATGAATTTAAGTGGACTGTAAAACGATAAAATACTTGGTGGATGATTGGTCTATTTGGGAAATAATGGGAAAATTAGATTTGTGCCAATTTGCTCACCTGTTTCCGTGTATGCGAAAGGGGGCCGACCAATCTGCCCGAGCGATGAAAGTTGAGTGGGACGAATCTTCCAGAGACAGATGCGAACCGAGGCGCCGTCCCTGGGTGGTCCCAGCGATTGTAGAAGAGTGAGTGCGGTTGATTGACTGCGGTGGGAATCAAATAATAGCGCCGCTCTTGACGTCCTTGTCTTGTGTTTGGCTGGATGGTGGGGGGTTATCGTTACAGGTTGTTCAATACATTTTTATCCAGCCATACAAATAGTGCATGGCAGTAGAACAAACTGGCAGATAAGGAAGGAAGTAGGGACTGGACAAAAGGTATCAGGTTATGTATGACCTATCAAATTGTTGATTTTAGGATCCAACAGTTGGGTTATTTAGTGTAAAGCGCACTTGAGGTGAACTATCACAAAACTGCCCTACATGAATTTGCTGTAATTATTATTATTTTATTTTTTTCAATTTCAATTCACCCCTGATTGCATTTATCTGACGGTAAAAATGCTCCGAGCGAATACACCCGACTGAAAAGCCAACTTTCTATCTGTTGTTTGAAAGATATTTTTTTAACCGAATATTTACGACTTATGCCACAACTATCTGGCTAGTGTTTGGGCCTGTTGCTATAAGTGTCTATGAGTAGATTTTATATATTGTCTATGTATTATTTACCGCTTCCTGTCACTTTTAAATTACTGTCGACCTAGCTGGTCTAGTAAATAACATTTTTTATAATAATCGTTGTTCTTGATAACCTCATCGCAATATAACAGCCTTTACTTCGTTCTTTAATAATAAATACACGTTAATTCATTTATTCGTGTAATTTCCCATATAAATCAAATCAGATTATATGTAAATAGTAAATTTCCTCCACGTTCAAGAAATTAAATACCACCATTTAAAATAGAAAGTTTTATTTCTATGTGACACCTCACAAGAGCGTCGTACAGTACGATATACAGACAGAGAAATTATATCGCCACTCTCCTGGGAAACATTGTGAGGCGGGTCAAGAAATGGGTTATATGAAACATTAATTAAAGAGGAAATACAGATGCCAGTTGCTCGTTCTAAATACGAGCCGACTTATACAAAAACGAGTCGGAGAAACGACCCGTTCCTACGAAACTGATATCAATTGTTAACGTGTGCTTCGCTCGTGTCCGTTGAGATTAACGCACGTGCCGTGCAGGGGATCAATGATTCGAGCAGGGTCCATTAAAATGCCTGTAGAACAAACGCAGCATACCCACGTTGCGTCAATCAGACGAACCCCCCTTCTTCGTACAGAATAAAGCAGGTTTTTCAAGTAATTAGGACCTTCACTCCAAAGGTTGCTCTCAAATTCGATTTATATGCTGCTTGAAATCACAGCAGCCTTGTAAAATGACTAAATCTGAATTGTCCGGGACTTCCCAAACCTAACTTTTTCATTACCTACCCCACATTTTCTTCAACCTCACAACATACGAACAATAGCAGATGCCATAGATCTACTAGCTCCGGGCACTTGGGATTTTATGCAGGAATCATATTATAGAAAATACGGAATTTAAAAAAAAACAGGATTTTATTAATAAAAAAAACTAAACATGTAGTATAAATTAGGACAGGTCTAAAAATCAATTCTCAAGCTCAGTTTGTAGAGCATAGGTACGCTAGTAGAGATAAATGGCTCCAGTTGATTCCTGATCAAACAATACAATTTATTGTGTCTAACATCATTGACTCTACCAAAATCTTCTTCAGGCTTTGACTAGAATGTTCTGTCAAATATATATTTTTGTCATTTCTTTATTCAAATAATATATACAGGTTTGTTTGTATTTGTTTATTTATAAATTAACGGACTAAAGTCCAATTACAAAAAATACATTTAAAACACGAAATGGAAAAAAGAGCAACAGAGGAGGAATAGCATATACGAGTACATAATTATAAATAAAGAATAAGATGACAAAAATAGGACAAAATAGACAAAAGAGAGAACATTCAAGCCATGGTCTAATCAAAGTTTTGGTAGAGTCGGAAAGAATGACAAAAATCATTTTGACTGCTACCAAAAATTTCTAGACCATGGCTTGAGTTAACAAGTCTTGACATTCTGGACATCGGAGAATTATACCCATAATAAGTATTGTGATGATTGAGGAACAACAATTCATTGTTTTTGAGTCTACGGCAAGGAATGTTGAACTGGATAAGTTGTAACAGAGAAGGTGAGTCAATAAAACAATTAATAATTTTGTAAATGAAAATTAAACCAAAGTCTTTCCTGCGCTTTTCTAATGAACATTTTCAATAATTGTTCAATTTCACCATATGAATAGTCGCCTCTTTCTTGCCCTAATCTCCATGCAATACCGCGTAAGAAGCAATATTGTACGGATTCAATATGATGAATATGAACGGTATAGAAAGGGGACCAAATGACACTAGCATATTGTAGATGAGGGCGAACTAATGAGCAGTTAAGGGTTTTTAGGGTCTTTATATTCTTAAAGGTATGTGCTGTTCTTTCTCTGTTGCCCTTTTTTCTCATTTCATGTTTTGTATTTTTTGTAATTGGACAATTGTCCGTTAATATTAACAAAAAATTAACCGTTTTTTATGTGTGGGTGTGTTTTTTTTATACATATCCTATGATTTAATCGTAAGTTATTCCGTTTCAATATTTACAAACATCAAATTTATCGTCACTTATTTCAAATTTTGACTCAACAAACCCAATTAACTAGCCCTAAATCCGAAACAAGCTTTTTTCTCAAAACACTGCACAGAGTTCTAACATCTTACTTTAAAACTGAACAAATAAGTTCTTCATCTGACAATTTTTTCATTTCCTCGGTGTTCAATATCAACCAGGGCAAAAACATGGCGACTTTCGTGTATACCGATGGGGGCTCGCAGGTATCTCTTTTTCCGAAGGACGTTAGGCCCACAAGAGTCCCATTGACCGCCAGAGGCCCGCCAGAGTCTCCGAAGCACGAGCTCTCTCCGTGGAAGCCGCCAACGCAAAGCATGTTGATCGACAGATTCCCAAACTCGAAGCAAATCAAAGGGTCTAGTATGGCAAGTGATGCCCGTTGTAGTTTACGGCTAAGTGGGGAATTGACCTGAAAATATACTCGTATATAAACATTTTCGGTATGTTCAGCATGCTCAACGTGTTCAGCATTTTTGGTATGTTTGGCATGTTTGGCATGTGCGTTGTGTTTAGATTTATATGGATGTTTAGTGTGTTCAATGTATTTATTGTGTCCATTGTGTTTAGAGTGTTTATTGTATTTAGTGTGTTCAGCGTATTCAGCATGTTCTGTGTTTTTACAGTGTTCAGTGTGCCCATTGTGTTCAGAGTGTCCATTGTACTCAGCGTGTTCTGTGTTTTTACAGTATTCAGTATATCCATTGTGTTCATAGTGTTCATTGTATCTAGTGTGTTCAACGTGATTTATATTTTCACAGTGTTCGTGTGTCTATTGTGTTCAGAGTGTTCATTGTACTCAGTGTTTTCAACGTGTTTTGTGTTTTTGCAGTGTCCAGTGTGCCCATTGTGTTCAGAGCGTTCATCGTATTCAGTGTGTGTATTTACTATATTAAGTGTGTTCATTGTGTTCAGAGTGTTTATTGCATGTAGTGTGTTCAGCATGTTCTGTGTTTTTACAGTGTTCAGTGTGTCCATTGTGTTCAGAGTGTCAATTGTACTCAGTGTTTTCAGCGTGTTCTGTGTTTTTACAGTGTTCAGTGTATCCATTATATGCATAGTGTTCATTGTATTCAGTGTGTTCAACGTGATTTATATTTTCACAGTGTTCGTGTGTCTATTGTGTTCAGAGTGTTCATTGTACTCAGTGTTTTCAACGTGTTCTGTGTTTTTGCAGTGTCCAGTGTGCCCATTGTGTTCAGAGCGTTCATCGTATTCAGTGTGTGTATTTACTATATTTAGTGTGTCCATTGTGTTCAGAGTGTTCATTGTACTCAATGTTTTCAACGTGTTCTGTGTTTTTACAGTGTCCAGTGTGCCCATTGTGTTCAGAACGTTCATCGTATTCAGTGTGTGTATTTACTATATTTAGTGTGTCCATTGTGTTCAGAGTGTTCATTGTAATCAGTGTTTTCAACGTGTTCTGTGTTTTTACAGTGTCCAGTGTGCCCATTGTGTTCAGAGCGTTCATCGTATTCAGTGTGTGTATTTACTATATTTAGTGTGTTCCGTGTGTTCAGCAATTTCAGCTTGTTCAATGTGTTCACTGTATTCATTGTGTGCAGGGTGTGAAGTGTGTTTAGTTTATTTGGCTCGTTAAGTGTATTTATTGGGTGAAATGTGTTGAGTGTGTTCAGTGTATTCGGTTAGTTCATTGAGCGGTCCAAAGCGTCGGGTTTCCACCCGTGCATAACGAGTTAAATTCATTGCCTGGCTAGTTCTTCCATCATTGCACAAGCAATATTTCCGTTTACAATCATGACAGTATACAGGAATTCAAATAATTATCAGATTATTTGTAACATGGTAAGGTTTGTCTTTCTTGTGTTTAGTTTTTTATGTCTATTTATTATGTATAGTGTTCGGTTTAAATTTGTATTTGTCGTGTTTAATTTATATCGTGTGACACATCGGTTGATTATCTTTTCCAAGTTTTGGTGTGTATTTTCATATGTTTATTTTGAACATAGGTGCAACAAAAATTACCCATGTTTTTCCCCAACCTGTCGCAATTCCAGTCGTATATGGTAATAATTCAACATTATCCATTACGATAGGTATAGTGGCCACTGTGTTGCCAAACACCAGGTTTTTTGACAGTTTTAGTAGACAAATATCGCAATCAAATGGCGAGTCAATGTTAAAACCTTCGTGTTCTTTCTTGGCCTCCACGGCGACAACCTGTCCTCCTTCGTCGTTTAAGTTGGAGCCAACCCTGACGGAGAAATCAATTGCCTTTTCCCTGAAAAAAAAACTCAATTAAATTAACTGTTTAACGTTTAACGCTTCGTTGTAATATTACGTAAATTATAACCATATTAATAATATTCAAAAAGTGTGAGTAAAATAATTCAAAAAATTAAAAAAAAGTATCGTGTGCATTCGGGATTCGAACGAAGAATTTCCCGCTTGCCGGGCGAGTGCCTTTACCAGTTTGGCCACCGAACCCCCTTTGGCAGAATTTTATTTTATTCATGTCAAAATGTAAAACAAATTTTCTACTCCCAATAAATCGGGGCCTAAAGTCACATAACTTAACCTACTATACGAGTAGTACAACTAGATATGAGGTCAACTTATCACCGATCGTCTTAATAAAGAAAATAATTGGTTTGTGGGAGGTATTCACTTTTTTGAAAGTCAAGGTTCAAACTCCAACCAAATATTTTATAAAAAAGTAACCTTTTTTTTATATACATCATAGAGAAATCAGGTTTAATCAGGGAGGCGTGACGTATTCAAATTTAAAACCGAGTAGGAGACATTTAAAAAAAAAGTTTTTTTTCCATTTTGTGAGTTCCTTGGTCAAAATCTATGCCGTAATTACCTCTAAGAAAACTCAAGGGACTTTGTCAATAAAAACTAGTAAGAGATATGAAAAACAAATCAATCTGAAACATGATTCATCTTGTGAACCAAAAGTAGCTACTTTTCTATGGATTTGCAAAAGGTTAAACTACTACTTTTATGCCAGATGTTTGCTTTTAAATATCTCTTTTCTTAACAGCCCTTCTTACTAACGGCCAATTTCATTAAAAATTATTTAGTATTTAAGTATGCAATCGAAGATTTAAGCCATAAATTACAAAAAAACCTCTACCAGCATAACAGGAATATGTTTTTCAATAAATTGATGTATTTTTTTTAATTTCTTATTTACGTTTGCTGAATACTTTAAAATAACGTCTAAACCGACCAAAACAGGTAATAAACTTAAATTATTCTCTTTTTTTAAATTTCTTGCTAAAGTTCAATTCTATAAGCCGGTCGGTAGCTGAGTGGACAAACGCGTCGGATTCCCACCCGGGCGTCGTGCGTTCAATTCTTCTGCTGGCTAAGTCCTCCATCATTACACAAGCAACATCTTCCGCATCTTATGATGGCAGTAGGAGTTTTCCAAATATTGTCAGGTTATTTGTAACTCGGGAATGTTTGTCTTTCTTTTATAAAAAATAAAATAAAATAAATGTTTTAGTTTTTCTGTTAAAAGTACTTAAAGCTAAGAGAAAGGTGTTATTTTGTGTTTCCTGAACAATTAGCCTTTTGTCCCTTACTTTATTTAAAATTTAGACAGCCAAGGGGATCCATGGTGGAATTGATCTCAATTCCAAGCTCAAATCTATGTGATACCTGAAATATTACGTATTCATCGTTCAAATTGTATTACTGAACATTGGATTATATGCATTAGCATTACCTATACGCATATGCATAATGCATATTAAAGCTTGGTCAAAAATTGATAATTTAATGATTTAATAAAACAAATTTATAACTTTATTCCATTTTTATTTTGTGACTGGACCGGTTTCAGCCTATGGCGGCCATTTTCAGACTAGTACAAGTTGTCGTTAACCTTCGGCTTATATACTATTTTTGGGGATGTCAGGGGTAGTAAACAACGATTTTACTTTAAGTTTACTACCCCTGACATCCCCAAAAATAGTATATAAGCCGTAGGTTAACGACAACTTGAACTAGTCTGAAGATGGCCGTCACAGGCTGAAACCGGTCCAGTCATAAAATAAAAGTGGAATAAAGTTATAAATTTGTTTTATTAAATCGTTAAAATGGAATTCCACCACGAATTAACAGTTTCAAAATTAGAAATAACAAAAATTGATAGTTGTGCCTTCTTTCGCCAATAATGCACATTTTTCCTTTGAGAATATTTTTTCAAAGTACCTCAAATTTTCACGAATTAAAAAAATCCCCGGAAATAGGAAAAAATAATTTAATCAGCCATCAATATTTTGCACATTTTTTTTACTTTTATTGTATTTACATGTTAGGTATATATTTTAGCATTGTTGGGGCATATTTCGGAATTCGTAAAGCATATTTGCATGTTATTTTGGTATTTTTAGTGCATCTAATCCGATATCTTGTTATTAGCAATACACTCTACCTACATTTGAAAAACTATTTTTAAGATTTTAGTATCAAGCTATTTTTTTTATTTTCTTACCCGTAAGTGCAGTGGGCAGCCGTCAGTATAAAGTTAGGTAATACTATTGCTCCCCCACATGTGTGCCCTCCTGTCAATTGTATGGAAGCTTGGTAAGGGACAAAAGAGATATCCACATCCCGTCCGCCGACAATCCGATTGGCTATCTCAAAATCCTCTGGACAGAAAAAAAGTATTTAATTTTTGTTTCAATTTTCATTAACATCAATCTTATTCGGGTGGAGACTCAGTGGCGGCTCGTGAGTTTTTAGTGTGCTAGAGTGCTAAGATTGAAAAACACGACATTGATAGTGTTGTAGCCGAAAATGATTTTTTTTTTTTTTCAAGATTTTTTTTTTTGTATGAAGATTTTCAGGATTTTTCAGTTTTGGTGGTGCACTGCACGGATTTCTGAAAAATCTTCATACAAAAATTTGAAATTTAGAAAAAAAATAAAAAATGTTTTCGGCTACAACAACATCAATGATGACGTTTTTTTTTCAATCTTACCACTCTAGCACACTAAAAAGTCACGAGCCGCCACTGGTGGGGACCCATCACATCTATAAGGCGTCTCTGTTCTGGGATACTCCAGCAGCCTTAGTCCATTGCATATTGCAGGCCCAGCTTCTCTTCACACGGTTTCTGGAAGAGCTTTCCCTATTTTTTAATGAACTTTATCTATAAGTAGACATATGGTAATGCTTTGGAAATGAGATCTCTGAGACGTGTGTGCGGTAAAGCCATGTATGACCGTGTTAAAAATGTGGATATCCGAAAAGAATGTTGGGCTGATGTAATTGTAATGAATAGGATCAAGAAAAGGACGCTTAGATGGTATGTAGAGCGAATGAACGAATAAAGGAGAGTGAAAATAATATATTATACGAAAGCGAATGGAAGAAGAAGTCGAGGATGCCCGAGGAAGGCATGGCACGATCAAGTGAATCAAATACTTGAATTGGGTCATGCGAAGAGTCTGAAAAACAGAAGAGTATGTATAAATGTGAATGAAGCAAGGAGTGTGTGTGTTCTCCATTAATGTATTAAATATGGTTTAGAATATAATTTTATTTTTTATGAAAATAATCACACTAAAGAAAAAAAAAGCGTAAAATATGCATAGTGGGTATTTCCCATCGACGTATGGTTTATATAGCAATGGTATTTCACCATGACCCCACAAGTAAAAAATTTAGTTCGGGTTCGAACCTTCGCTCACAATACAAAAATATGAACCATCAGAAATATGCTATGGAGATATTAATACCGCCGATTTGAAAACTGTTTTGTTTTCCTTCGAGATATTTAATTCTTAAAATAAAATTAACTCACCAAAAGCCTCCGTTATAAAAAATAATAAAACGATGAAAAATGCCACATGAAACATTTCTACTTTGTCCAACTGACTAAGAAATCACTCACAGACTTGTGCTATATCCTAATGAGAGTACTAACAATGTGCATGAAATTTTACTTAGTACTAATTAGTAATTATTTTTGCTGTTAGATTATTTTTTAAGATCGTTAAGATAAATCAATTAACACGCCAATTTAGACTTAATTTTACGCTATTTGATAAGCTAATGCATTTATATAATACGTACGTTGATAGTCCGTCATTAATCACCTGGGAAAAACTTCTTTCAATCATACAATAAAACTTTTTGATTTTTAAATTTTTTTCAGATTTTTAAACTTATTGGATATACAACTTGTGAATTTATATACCACACGATTTATTAATATCGTTTCTATTTGTATATAAAATTTTCTCGTGATATTGTTCTACTAGCAATTTATTCCACATAGAAAACAGTACCGACGATGAAGTATTATTTCGTTCGCAGTTTGTTAGGGAACTCTTCTCATCATCTAGAAGAAGTAAAACTGCATACTTTTGTGAAACTTAGAAATTAAATATAACGTTTCCCTCGAGTTATTGCGAAAGGCAAGATGAGGAAACTTGATATCGGAAGACTGCTATTGGCATGCTGAGAAACTTAAAAGAAAATTATTAAAGTAATATAAGTAAGATAAGTGGCCAAAATTTAAGCAATTTTCAAGTAGTTAAATCGCAGGGGTACTAATTTTCTACGAAAAATAATGAAACTTTTTTTTTAACTTTCTCGATGCTGATACGGTTGTAAAAATTTTTCAATTGTTATGCAAACTAATAATCTTTTTTTATAGAATACACTAATATTTGGATAATTTGTTTAGAGCCGTTTTTGTGAAAAATCACCTCAAGGGCGCATCTAGTTATAAACCCAAAACTGTACAGGTAGGTAGAAACCATGAATAACTGTTCCTCAATCATCACTCTACTAATTATGGGTATCATTCTTCACTGTCTAGATTTTTTATAGTGAATAACGCATAGGAGTCTCAACTGCTCCCAGCCGTCTAGAGTCAGTGAGACTATGGCATCCCCAATTGGGTTATGTTGTGAGGCTGAAGGTAGCGGGGAAGGGAATAAGATGGGGAAGATGAAGGTTGGAAAGTACCTGGCTATTCAGTTCTGGTTACAAACGGCTAAAGCCATTTCAATAAAGCAACGTTTCGATTCTGAATGGTGGTCTTTCACCAAGGTGATATTTAGGACATCTACCACTGTGGAAGGTGCCGCAAATATTCTTTTTATTTTTTTATCTGAATTAAATGTGTTATGGCACATATTCATTAAATAAAAGTTATTTGCGCACGCCGAGTTTGAACCCGCGACCTTTGGATTTGCAGTCGAGTGTATTACCACTTGACCATGGAGGCCGTCAAGAATGTCGAGACTTGTTAACTTAAGGCATGATCTTGAAATTTTTGGTACCAGTCTAAATGATATTTATCATTCTTTACGACTCTACCAAGTCTAAATGATATTTATCATTCTTTACGACTCTACCAAGTCTAAATGATATTTATCATTCTTTACGACTCTACCAAGTCTAAATGATATTTATCATTCTTTACGACTCTACCAAGTCTAAATGATATTTATCATTCTTTACGACTCTACCAAGTCTAAATGATATTTATCATTCTTTACGACTCTACCAAGACCTCGCTCAGACTTTGACTTGAACGTTCTTCCAAAAGTATAATATATATTTGTGTCATTGCTTCATTATGTATGTGCTGTTATTTTTCTGTTGCTCTTTTTTCCCCATTTTGTGTTATGTATTTTTTTTATTGAACAATGGTCCGTTAGTATGTAAATAAATAAATGTATTCATTTATTTTGAACAATACAAACATTTCAATAGAAAACACTTCAAGGCACTGAAAATAAACAATACATAATGAAGCTATTTCTATATTCAAATTAATCGGTTCAATAATTTCGCCGCACAAACGAATAAAAATAATTAAAATACGATTGTTGTTTAAAAACTCCTCCACAAGGGCACGCCTTCAATCTAAAATTTAATCAAGTTTTCTATTGTAATATCAGATTCGCGGTTTTGTTTAGCAGACGCCTAACCACTCCTCCAGAACCCTTAGCATCTGAAAGGCTTCGATTTTATAGGCGAGACGCCACTCGAGTATCGGTTTAATCACGGGCGTAATCGAATTCTCGCGGAGATAAATCACGCTCAAGCCTTTTGATCGACAGGTAAATCAGACGAAAGTTGGGGAAGAAAAGTTAGCCTGGTAACCACCGAGAAATGTCAAAGATCTGCCCTAAAAACAAGAGTCAATAATTTCGCTAATTATAGAACGAAAAGAATTCTAGCTCTGGGCGGAGAATAGGTATTTTCCTTACGTGTTAATTTTTTTCTGAAACCAACATTCTTACTCCACAAATTTACCTACCATCTATAATTTATTTATTTTTACACCATGGTGCAAATTTAGCTGTGTTATTTTTTTTTATTTTTTCATTCTTTACAATTAATCATCAGTAAACACTAGCGGTGTGACCGCTTTGAAAGAACTTCTTCAAAGAACTACTTCTTTTGGCAACAGTTCGTACTTCATTCATTGTTCATTGAACAAATACTTCAATTGAAGTCGGTAGTTCATTATAGCGTTCATTCATTTTAATAACTTTATTTCATGGAACAAATATTTCAATTGAAGGTGGTAGTTCATTTTAGCCTTAATTCATTTCATTAACTTCATGTCAATAACTTCATTTAACTGAACCAACACTTTAATTGAAGGTGGTAGTTCATTTTAGCCTTCATTCATTTGATTAATTTTATTCCATTGAAAGAAGTACTTCAATTTGAAGCAGTACCGTTGTGAAGGCATTGACATTTCAATAAAGAACTAACAATTCGTGAAGCATTCACAAAACATTGAAGTTTTTCCCAACGCTAGTAAACACCATAGGTGTTTTTAAATATTTTTTTATAACAATAGTTGTAACAATAATATCAGGACTGAGTATTTCAGATGCTCGCTTGTACCTAGAGTGCATGTAATGTAGTTGGTAATACGTACGCAGAAGTGGCTGATGTGTTTAACTGCACGGAATGTAGATAAAAAAAGACGTATAATATAGTATCTTTTATCAATATTCATTTCATGTAATCAAATAAGCACAATGTGTGGAATACTTATGTCTACTTCTCATTCTTACTTTTCATTTGAGCAAACAATTTTCACTTTTATCACTGTTAAATGTTCTTTTCTATGTAAAAGTCCACTTGGACGTCTACAATAAAAATAATAAATAAATAACGCCTCGTGTAATCTGTGTGGAAAGTTAAGTAGTTTTCTTAATGTTTTTTTTCCATTTAAGACTCCCTTGAGGAGAGCTTTAAGGTTCACAAAAATGGCACAATATAATTTATCTACGTTTTGTATCTATTGATAACTAAGTACTTATTCAATAAATATTTTAACAATCATTATTTATTTCAAAAGGTTTGCAGGAGTAGTGCAGTGCACAACTTTCCAGGGATTATACGAGTATACTGCTAACTAAATTAATATTACACGTTAGCAATCTTTCAAAAATTGAGTGTATTTTTTATGGTCTTCAGAGGGACATCAGGGAGACTCCATCCAGGCAGTCGTGGCATTAGTAATAGCATTTTAAATATAATATATTTAATATTATTTAGTCCTGCTAGTTTTAGTTTTATTTTTTAGTGACAGCTATTTCGACGTTTACAGCCATTATCAATCTGTGCCATTATTGACAGTTTGATAACAGCCTTAAACGCCGAAATAGCTATCACTAAAAATAGTTTTAAAAAAACTAGCAGAACTAAATAATAATAATATTAAATATAATCAATAGCATTGTGTCAAAAAAAATTGACGGAGTTCTACAAATTGAACACAAAAACTATAAATATTAGCAATAGCATAGCATTTTTGGTTTGGCATAGTCTGCGCCATAGGTTTTCAAAAAGCAGTGGTGGAAAAGTTTTCTAAAATAGTGCACTCGTCTTTCATAGATTTCCGGAACGCTGCACTACCTTAGGAGCCGCATATTTTATCTAGGTTTTAATTTGAAGTCAATTCCTAACTATTCTAAAGCGCCTTTGGGGTGAAATTTTACGAAAATTGAGCTAGTAGATATCTACGTGCAAGGAAGAACATGATGAGTCACAAAAATCAAGTTTTAAATTAGGTATACAGAATTGTTCCTAAGATATATATGTATCATATAAAAAATAAAAATGAGATGCGTCAAAAAAGAATGTGCTATTTTTTTTAAACAGGGACACATGAGGACATGTGACATATGACATGAATATACATACAAAAACGATATTCCAAAAATTTTTTTTGGATCTCCTGAACATCTGCGTTTATTGACTCATTCCGTTCTTCCTTGCGCACACAGATATATTTTACGGTTTTTATTCTCTTCCCTATCACTTTTTTAAATTCTTTTCACAATTACAACTAGTGTTCAAATTAGTTCAATATTCAAATGATATACTTTTTCAACATAATTTTCGGATAAACTTGTTTTATTGGGTACTTAACTGAAAATTACTTTGAACTGAGGGTGTTTGCATAGTGCTCGTTTATTCATTAATCCTCAGTGGACATTCATAATAAATTACATCGGCGGGGTGCTAAATTATTACGGCACTAAATAACTTTGGGAGATGCACCGCTCCTTGGCGGTGACAGCGAGGAGGTCCTCGGTATGAAATTACCTGGGTGAAAATTCCTGAAATCCTCAAAATTCTCAAAACCAAGTGGTGAAATTCTCTCCAACAAAATTGGCGAATAATTTCTTGCACAATCTGTTCGCTGCTATTTGGTTAACTTACAAGTCAAAATAATCTTCAGTGTATGACTGGTTTATAAAGGTAAAATATAATCAAAATTGAAACTGCAAGTTTTGAGTGGCTGTGTCGACATTTTCACGATCGCATTGTTGATTTAAAAAATAGCTTATTAATTTTTGTTATTGCATTTTGCCTCTGTTCAAAGCTCATAAACCAAATCATACCTTCTTTTTTAATCTATGTTTTTTTTTATATATTCACAAGATGCATACTAGTGACACCGTTGACTGCAAAGCTGAATGTGTCACTATGTCTTGATATGCGAATGATGATTCGTATACTGTATAAGGTACTTTAAAAAAATATTTTTTGATTCACAATTTCCATTAATTCCAGATAATTCAAACATTTTCAAACACTATTGAATTCGAAAATCAACATTAAAAGGTACGCAGTTATAGGTCTCCTAATTAGAGATGAAGACAACATTTAGAATTGTGTGTATTTGTGCATATGTATACACTTTAGATCGCGATATTGAAAACAACTATTGAAAATCTCTTAATCAGAAAAGCGCAGGAAAGACTTTGATTTTATTTTGATTTACAAAAGTATTAATTGTTTTATTGACTCACCTTCTCTGTTGCAACTTATCCAGTTCAACATTCCTTGCCGTAGACTCAGAAACAATGAATCGCTGTTCCTCAATCATCACAATACTAATTATGAGTATAATTCTCCAATGTCCAGAATGTCAAGACTAGTCAACTCAAGCCACAATCTTAAAATTTTTGGTAGCAGTCAAAATGATTTTTGTCATTCTTTCCGACTCTACCATAACTTTGACTAGACCATGGCTTGAATTTTCTCTCTTATGTTTATTTTGTCCTATTTTTGTCATCGCCTTTTTTATTGTTATGTATGTGCTTCTCTGTTGCTTTTTTTCCATTTCGTGTTTTGTATGTCTCTTTCAGTAATTGGACTTTAGTCCGTTAATTTATAAATAAATAAAAAAGTATTCTTGAAAAAAGTTAGTTAAAAACAGCAATTTGTCTTACTTACGCCAGCTTATTGTTAGAAGTTAGAAATGTAGCTCTAATGTACTTATAGTTCATTGGAATTTTCTTTTCTGTAATTAAAATACAAGTTTGAAACATACCGAATGCAAACAATGCATCTGTGAAAGCACTTTTTAAAAGTCAACATTTGCCGCAACACCTATAATCCGATAGATAAATATTCCGAAGCTATTTCAAGAATTGACTCGTTAATGTGGTTTATCATCATTGCGCTGCACTACGCGAATATATTTTGTATTTTATGCACAGACCGTGCATTATTTAGCATATTTCCTGATGCTAAGTTAAGATAGTGTACCTTTTAATAAATCAAATACTATGAGATGCTCAATGGCCAAGAACAGCTTTTTAAAAGTATTCTCATTTTTTAACCCGACGCCAATGGCGCTGGGTCATATTGACCCGGAGAGATTTCAAACGGTCATATATATATATTTTTACGGTCAGCGTACAATTGAACATTTGTGTCGCCGGAGATACAGTCTAACAGCCACCCTCTATCCAAACCAAAGGATAAAAAATATATCATATTTGTAATGCATGCCAAATTTACATATGCCTAGAGCATTTTATTCCGTATTGCGAACATTGCACTAGTTCCACGTTTCCGAATGAGGACGCTAAAGCTGGATTCACACTGACGTCCGGATCCGCTCAGTGACGATATTGTTCCGCGTGAGAGCTTATTGATATGGTATGAATATCAATCAAGGAGTATGTGCCAAGACAAAGTTGTGTGGCAGTATATCCTTCTGCCCACCCTTGTGATATTTAACTACTTAGTTGGTTAAATAATTATTTCGAAGTGTAAAAATACTTACATCGCAGTTTTTTTCTATTAAAAACCATTTTTTTTGACACTAAATAATATTTTTAATAATTATATTGAGTCGATTTGTTGTCCTAAATGACCTTTAATCAGTTTAATAACCAGATGTCCGAGTGGTAAGACGCTCGACTACGAATCCAGAGGTCGCGGGTTAAAACCCGGCGTGCGCAAATAAATTTTATTTAAATAATATGTGTCATAACACGTTTAATTGATATAAAAAAAATTATTACATTTGCAGCACGTTCCAGAGTGGTGGATACTCTGAGTATGGCCCTGGTGAAAGACCACCATTCAGCATCGAAACGTTGCTTGAAATGGTTTTAACCGTGTTTGGTGACCAGATTTGAAAAGCCAGGAACTTCCCGTCTTCCCTCTTTCCCATCTCCTTCTCCTCCTCACAAATTTCAGCCTCACAACATATCCCAATTGGGGATGCCATATTCTCATTGGCTCTAGACAGTTTGGAGAAAAAGAATACTCTACATAAAATAATTTGAAAGTGATAAGAGCCGGTTCCAGCTCTTATCACTTTCAAATTTCGTTCCAATTCCAGTTCTTTTCGTTTTCAAACCTCTACCGGCTAGTACATTTTTAGCGAGGAACTTTTGTCGATTTGCTAGTACTTTTTGAAAAAACACCAGGAACCGGTTCCAAAAAGAACTGGATAAATAACCGGTTCCTCGGTGGTCACCGGTAACTGGAACCGCAACACACCCAATTCTGATATCGACCATCTCTAATTTCAAATCTTTCTTTGGCGAGTTCGACTTCAACTGAAGTGTTCACTGCGAAGGGTTCATTTTAAAGAACTAGCAGTTCGTCAAGCATTCACAAAACATTGAGGTTTTTCCCAACGCTAGTAATAACATAATAGAAAGACTATTTGTATTTATACGATGCAGCGCCGCACCGTGGTGATTATGTATGTATTATATTTAAGCATTTACAGTGTTTAACATGATAAGATATATAAACATAGTATTGGGATGTACGTAAATGTTTACAATCCAGTTAAAAATGCTCTCAGCATGCATAATTTCAAACTTACCGAAATGGCTCCACTGTACATCACCGAACTATGCGTTCCTAAATTAGGTGTGTCTATGAAAACCCTAGCCACGCCTGTTCGGAGTAGTCAGGTAAAAGTTCTAAGAACTGACTAAACTGCCTTGGACAGATAAATCTCTCTGTATATTAATACTCTAAGATTAGTACCAACTCGTATCAAGTATGAGACGAGAGGCGCGGGTTTTTATTCCGCGCCGTCGAGCTAATAACTTATGGGTTTAATTACCGTCCATTATTAAAGTTATTTATACTTTTTTTACCAAACATATAAAGCACTGTCATCAGCGCCTTGTCGATTTACATAAATATTTTTTTAAAGTTGCGGATAAATTATGAAAAATGTGTATTTTTGTGGATTTTATAAGTTTTTTTATAGTGAATACCGCACCAACTGCTCCCAATCGTCTAGAGCCAGTGGGACTATGGCATTCCCAATTGGGGGATGTTGTGAGGCTGTAGGTAGTGGGGAGTGGAAGTAGATGGGTGAGAGGAAGGTTTGGAAGTACCTGGCTATTCAGATCTGGTCACCAAACACGGCTAAAAGTCATTTCAAGCAACGTTTTGAGATTCTGAATGGTGGTTTTTCACCAGGGCGATACAGCACTCTAATGAGTGCAAAATATTTTTATTTTTTTGTTTACTTGCCAAGATATTAATGCAGAAAAAAGTAGTAAAGATTTAGTTTTAAGTTTTAATTAATTAATATTAGTTGCTTTTACATTCAAGTTTACAAGTAGCTTATTATTTCATTTTTTTTTTGACTTTATAATATTTCAACTTATTTACTAATTATTTTTTTTATTTTTGTGCATTTTAAATAGTTCCTACAGGCTGTTTTGAATTTATTGATTGGCATAATTTTTATGGTTTCCGGCAGATTATTTTCACGAAAAATAAAAATAATCGTCTTGTAAAACGTATGGGATAAGTAGGTAGGTACTTTACAGCTTATTTAGATTTGAAACTTTGATTTAAAAAGATATTTTTAAAATTTGATTATTTTCTTAATGCATACAGCAACACATTTATTTTTTTAAATGGAATAAATAAATAAATAAAGGAAATTACATTGTTTAATTTTAAAAAAAAACTAAAACCAGATAGACATCTATCTGATACATTTTGAACCACAAAGATAGATTATTTTCAATTTAACAAAGACCGAGGCTACTTAGGTAGGTACCTAACATTTATTTTATAACTCCACGCTCTTCCACTCATAGAACTTTGAATTTGTTCTCACAGATGGCAGTAATATTACTGAATCGATTTTAAATATTTCTATATATTTAATATTGGTGAATTTAATTAAGAGCAAAGCCAGTAATTTTTTTGTCCCAATATTCCATAACACACATAAATAATAATTAAATATTATCTACTGATTCTAAAGTAAACTGATTGTTGTGCTTTTAATTTATCCAAAATTATGGTTTCATTTTATAATTATAAATGCGTTCCTATTAAATGCATATAAAAGATATTAAAGGATTTTATCTCGATTGCTTTTTGGAATATAATGCCGGATTGCGCTTCCTCCTCCTTTAGCCAACGTTTCAGACAACATCACAGTTTTCATCATCAGGGCAGGTGTAAAATCTCCAGTCATTTAAGGTTTCATTTCACTTACGGTTTTGTTTCATATTGATAAATATGTTCATAGTACATACATACCTACATTTTATAAAGATAAATACAAAATCAAAGTAAAAGCGGCAATCTTTTTCATCCAATTTTTTATTGAAAAGTTTATTTAGCGATTGATACACTTTTCTTTCGCAAATCTTTTTTTTTTCATTTTGCAGCAGTTCACACTTCACACATTTCTCACTGTGCAAAAAAAATACTAGGAACTGGTTCTAAAAATGATAGCGAATAAAGCGCGAATTGAGCGATTATTGAAGCGTCCATCGTAAAGGATTCATTTTGTAGAAATTGTTGTTCTTAAAGCATTCACAAAACTTTGAAGCACACACAAAAATTTGAAGCGTTCATAATACTTTGAAGCGTTCGCAAAACTTTGAAGCATTCACAAAACATTGAATAAAACCAACTAACAGATCAATTGCTCAGCTAGCTCTTTATTCGCAATCATTTTTGGAACCGGTTCGTAATGGTGTTTTTGCAGTGAGAAATGTTTGAAGTGTGAACTGCCGCAAAATGAAGTAGTTCCTTGTATAGTTCGCACAGTGAGAAATGTGTGAAGTGTGGACTGCCGCAAAACGAAGTAGATCTTTGTAGTAGTTTCAATGTTTTGTGAATGTTTCAGAGATTTGAATTTATTAATTGCTTTTTTTTTTAAATTTTATATGAAACTTTAACTTAAGATACTTTTTCGATTGAATAATTTATTTTCAAAGAAGTAAGAATATATTTTTTAAGCCGTTTTGTTTTTACATATTTATATGCACAAATAATTTTTAGCTTTGCGAATATTATTTGTTATGAATAATTTACCGGTAAAACAATGAGTTTCAAAAAAATTTAAGTTTTGTGAATATTAGTTTTAAGCCCTTTAGAATATTAGTTAATTTCTCGGTGGTACAAAAGATGAAATATATTTTTTTTTATGCAATATTTATTACTTACGTTTTTTTTTTATTTTGTCATAAATAAAGTGTTAGTAATGTTATAACAAAATAATCAACACCAAAAGTGTTTTGTATTTTGACACTTTTAACTGTTGCTTTATGTGTATTGAAAGGATTATTAGCAAATAAGATGAAAACTTTTTACACTCTTTGAAAAATTGTATTTTATTAATATTTGAAAAAAAAAAAGTGGTCAAAATACGAAAAATTTTAACTTTTTTATTAACCTTAAAAGCAATCTATGAATCGTTTTCAGACATAGTTTTAATTTAAAATTGTACAAAAATATTCATGGTTATTTATTACTTTTTTATTTTGGATTTTTTTTAAATTAACAATCTGGACAATATTCTTATCTCTGTTCACACAAGAAGTGTCACTTCTATCGATACCGAAGAAAGTCATTACTCAGAATTGAATACCGTTGATATTTCGCGGTTTACGCGACAAGAAGTTGAACTTAATTCATTTATCTATGTTTCAAAATAAGAAATAGTTTTTTGACATGATAAAAACATTAGTTTTCATGCATCCCGCTAAGCGTCAGGCATAATAATGTCAACTTGTCAAAACCATGCAATTGGAACGCAGCTTCGTGTATTTTTATCTAATATCTATGTAACTTATTTCTATGGTAGACGATATCGGTGTTTTCTGTGGTCACTATCCGCCTCGATTTTTCCGTCAATTTGCAAGGTTCGTACAGATTTCTTTATATAATTAAATATTGTATCGTACAATAACTGTCATCTGGTCGTATAGTTTCTCATTGTTTTTAAGATTTCGAGCTATTTTGACAGTAGGTTAAATCGATACATTTTGCAAAACTAAGGTGGTTTAAAAATTCTTACATAATCCCGGTTGACGGGAGCAGATTTTTCACACTAACCTATGTACCATCAAATGGTCAACGTTCTAACAAAAAATCATTTTTGAAATGCCAATGGGAAATATTAATAATTTATCCAGTCAGTATGTTGATAAAAAGGGTTCACATTGACGTAGTGCTAACTTAATTAGCTTAACCTGTGTTTTTAGGAACTAAAGATCGATTTGCAAAGAAACCGATCGATGTGTCAAGATAAATTAATTATTTTGAATATCGGCTTTGAGAATACTCACATTTATATAACTTTCGATTTAAAGTAATTACAAATTAGAGATCTGCCATATCTTTGCGCGCCTATGGCGTTCTGAATATAGTGTATATCTGACAACTGTCTTTTCTTGGATAAATATTCAAAATTTCATTCCCGCTGTACCTTCTCGACAAGGGAACCAACTTGTGGATCTCCGAAGTACATTATTTGATATTTCTGAGGATTAAAACTAATAATGGTAAAAGTATAATATGGAGACAGTATCATTTGAATCCGAGTACACATAATGACCGCTTTAATCGTCTATAGGAAAATGGTTAGTTGCTTGTATGGAATCGGTAATTAGGTACATGACTACAACTAAAAATGTATCCACAGTGCCTTTTTAACATTGTGTCCACGAACGTACCTTTGAAAACTCAGTTTTGGCAACTAATTTAAAATTAAAATATTCCTCATACAAGTGATTTTGTAGATTGATGCCAGGCTTATAATAATAATATATTCCCTACCCGCCAAGAGATTGATTCGCAACGAAATAAGGAACTACAATTTATTTACTAAAAAATATTCAAGTATATGTTAACGTCTGCAGTTCCCGAATCTTAATTATTTCGACGGCGACCTCCGTAGCCAAGCGGGTAAGATCCTCAGCTACGAATCCAGAGGTCGCAGGTTGGGGGCCCGGCATGCGCAAATTTCATTCAAAAAAATATGTTGTATATTTGCGGCACGTTCCAGAGTGGTAGATACTCGTGTCGTCACCTGGTGAAAGACCACCATTCAGAAACGAAATTTCGCTAGAAATGGCAATAGTAATGTTTAGTGGATCAGATCTGAACAACCCGATACTTCCCAACCTTCCTCTTCCCTACCTCATTCCCCTCCCCACTCCCTTCAGCCTCACAATATGCCATACTCCTACTGGCTCCGGACAGTTGATAGGGGTTAAGACGCCAGTGCGGTATTGTCATAAAAAAATATTCAAAAAAATATATATTGTAATCTGGCTTTTATGTAAAATTATTCATCTGCGGTTAACATGTACTGTGGCTTTAATTTCAGATGCTAGGCAGAGTAGCCCCCGCAGTATGCAGCCAGGCCGCTGGGCTGGTGAGCCAGCAGCAGTCCCGAAACATGGCCACCCTCAAGCACATCTCCATGCGTCTGAAGTCCGTCAAGAACATCCAGAAGATCACACAGTCCATGAAGATGGTGTCTGCTGCCAAGTATGATCTTCTGCGTTTTATTGTGATATTATGTTTGATAGGCGATGATAAGTGATTTCTGTATACCCAAACTTGATTTGTCTACAAAATCTATACTTAATTTCATAACTGCTTTATGGTCCTTTGACCACTGTGGTATTTCCATAGTTCTCATTCCGTCATTGTTACTAATATTGAATCAATTTATTTTTCTTATTATGTACCCTATAAGAATTGGCTTCTACCCACTTAATTAGTTCCTACTTGAGAAGTTTGCGTGCTTGAGACGTTTTGTTTTTTCGGTCCCTTGAAGATTGAAATTAAAAATTGGTCTACCTTTATCCCACGTGTAAGGTTTTCCCTCATAAGAAGTTTTGTTTTTCCGGACCCTTGGAAAACCTTTTAAGAAAGTTTCCCTGTATTTGACTGAGACTATTATGTGTAGTCGTTTTCATTTCTTAGCTTGAATTACCTTACAGTATTGGCTTTACAGCTGTTGCAAGGAACATTGAAATTTAAAAAAAATAATTATCAAACCATTCCGCTAATAATACGTTGTAATCCCTTCCGCTTTCTAATAAATGATTTGTGTAACAGAGAGAGAGAGATTAAAACGAAGCCCCCCGCAGCATGATCATATCTCTACACGAGAGAGTGAAATAATTCATGAGAATGATCAATCAGTGTCTTGCTAACCTTAACTAAAACTTAACTCAGTATTTTTCTTCATAGTTCTGATAGTTTTGTTCTTCTATTCCAGGTACACCCGTGCGGAACGTGACCTGAGGCAGGCGCGCCCCTATGGAGCTGGCTCCAAGGCCTTCTACGAGAAGGCAGAGGTCACCGAGAGCACTACCGAAGTGCCCCAGAGGCTGATTGTTGCCATCACCTCCGACAGGGGTAATTATTCTCTCATTATTATAACACAAACTCATCACAAGGGAGGAGCCCCTTCACTGTGGATGGGGAGATATTTGGTGTGGTGGTTGTGTGTCCTCAGTCAGTAATTAAATAAACCTTTTTTCAGTATAATATTTATTTTAGAACTGGCGGGCAAATGGTGGGTTTTGATTCTCCCACCCAGTAGATTCAAATGCCACGACTCCTGATGTTCTTTGAAGAATAGGGTGCACCCATATGCGGTTAAATCAGCTGTCTTAATGTTTGTTGCTCTCCTTAATTTTTTTCATATAAAAAATAGCATAGTTTTGACTACCCGTGTGGTTAAAGCAATAAGTTTCTTGGCTCCAGACCTAGAGGTTTACAACTCAAATCCAGACCCGGGACTCTAAAATTTAGTTTGATTTATTTGGGTTATTTCACATAAAATTTTAATAAAGTTATATTTGGTATGTTTTTTACCTCGTTCCACAGTGGATGACACTGAGTATCGCCCTGTGTGATAGACCACAATTATGAATCAAATTGTTGTCTTAAATGGCCTTTAATCAGTTTAGTAACCAGATCTGAATAACCAGGTATTCCCCAACCTCCCTCTTCCAGCATTTCTGGGACTCTTGTTTGGCATCACATAGAAAATATCATTAGTCCAAATATATTAATTTATGAGAAGATTTAAATATTTTTACTATTTATTATTGGTCTTTTCGAAAGATGCATCCCATCTTAGTAAAGTCCACTACACAAAATTATTAGACCCCAGCTTCCATATTATGCATATTAATTAAAAAATCTAGTATATTTTAATTTTGTGTTGTGGATGACCTACAATTCCCTCCCCCTCAAAATTACATATGCCTATAATAGTTCAAAACATAACCCTTGCCCTTTTTTTTCCAGGTCTCTGCGGAGCTGTCCACACCGGAGTGTCCAAGGTCATCCGCGCCGACCTCTCTGCCCCTGAGGTTGCAGCCAACACCAAGGTTGTGTGCGTCGGAGACAAGTCTCGCAACATTCTGCAGCGTCTGTACGGAAAGAACATCATGCTGGTCGCTAACGAGGTGAGGAACTGATGTACTCTGGAATCCCAATTGATTAATCTAGTGTTTTGGGTATTAATACGACATGAAGAAAGCTGCCTTTGACCTCTTCTTCAATTTACTTTTCCTTTGGACAATTATTCAATTGGCTAAGAGATTTGATTATAAATATGACACAAAGACCTACCTTTGACTTAATTTTCTTCTTTGTGAATCTTCTTGTGTCCTTGGACAAAGGCCTGCCTCTCTCAAATGTTTCCCAGTTAGGTTAGATTCTTGATAACTCGCCCATTCAAGGCCGGCTGTTCTTTTTACTTGCTGACAGACCTCGACTGTTAGCCTGATTTTAATGGAGTTCTTATGCCCATCACCAAATTTAATGTTAGTGGGTTTTATCTGTCAAATATGTATTATGTTTTGTAAACAGTTAATAATAATATTTGAATAATTTGTATAGCGCCGTTTTTGTAAAAAAATCACCTCAGGGGCACTGTACAAATGGTAATTCCTAGGCTCTATCTTATTACTAACTACGTAATGTGTAATCTATGGTTTTTTCATAACCCTTATTTACCATAATAAATCGACTTGCTGTTCAGTTATTTTGAATTTCACTAAGGAATGAAGTTTGCTTTGTATGCTGTAAAAAGCTAAAGGAATTGTTAAAAATATTTTTTTTATTTTTAGTAAAAATTTAATGATTCCTTTAAAATGTTTGAATGTTGCAGCTCTTCAGCCCTTCAGACTTAAAATCTCCTATCTGTATGTGCTATTTCTAAGTTGTTTTGTTTATCGCCAGGTTGGACGTCTGCCCCCCACCTTCCTGGATGCGGCCAAGCTGGCCATCGCAATCCTTCAATCCGGATACAACTTCTCTTCCGGCAAGATTGTCTACAACAAGTTCAAGTCTGTGGTATCCTATTCCCAGTCGGACTTGCCCCTGTTCAGCCAGGCTGCCATCCAGGTACATAATACAATACCTGAATATCTCAATATATTTCAAAGCCTCAAGTAATGATACCTTGAAATGGAAGAAAATACTTGCACGTATAACATGAGCATTTATTACTTCAAACTTTTCCTGGATTGTAATGAAATAGGAAAAAATATCTTAACCTTTGCAGTGCACCGTAAGGTAGGCCTTACTTTCCCTAGACTGCTATTGTAGCCAGTCTTAGTCCGGGAGTTAGCCGTTCCGTTTGAGCGGTGATAATTTAGTTATTGTACTATGATTGCTAATTATTACTATCTTATGATTTATTTTAGAACCACAATAGTTAGCTTAAATTGGACGTTTTTTCAAAATCATGAAAAAAATACTTATTTTCATTATATGTTAAGTATTTTGAAGTTGTGGTGCTGTAGCAAGGTTCCAGATGCTTGGCTTTTTTCCATTTGACGTTTGGGAGATGTTTAGTTAAGTGACGGTTGTTTTGCTTTCTGATTACCGTTGATGTAAGTCTTTAGTGTCATTTTTCCACTCATCCTTTTGTAAATTCCTGGTCTTTTCTCCATTTACTTCAGCTTCTTCCTCAATGTGATCCGATTGGATGATGAAGATCAGAGAAATCCCAGAGCTAATTGACTTTCTCTTTCAAACAAATTATTCTTCATGCCCTGCCCCCCACACCATAATTTTCGTAACTATTTATTGAAATAAATAAGACAAAACATGATATTTTGTCAAAAGACTTATTTGTAAAAACCTGCCATTTTTTTAAATTAATTAGTTGTAATCATCACCTTGTACATTTCCTTTAAAATTAAAGAATGTTGAAATATACGCTGGTTATGAATGGTTTATAGGTATGATTCTTGCAACAATGCCAAACAAAAACAAAAAATTGCTCTCCAAATTTATCAAGTGCTTTCTGTGTTGAGTTAGATTTTTTTTAAATAATTCTCACATAACATATCACACTTGTTTTCCAGGCTGCCCCAAAGCTTGCCGTATATGACTCCCTGGACGCCGACGTCATCCAGAGCTACCTGGAATTCTCCATGGCCTCCATGTTCTTCTACGCCATGAAGGAGGGAGCTTGCTCCGAGCAGTCTTCCCGAATGACGGCCATGGACAACGCCAGCAAGAACGCCGGAGAGATGATTGACAAGCTCACTCTGACCTTCAACAGGACCCGACAGGCCGTCATCACCAGGGAGCTGATTGAGATCATTTCCGGAGCCTCTGCCCTTGAATAGAAGGGGAATATGTTAAAAAAAACAATCGGCAGCGTCTTAATTTTGTCCACCGCCTTAGTTGTCATCGTTTTTTAAAAGACATTTCCATCTTCGCCGATATCCGTGAAATCAACTTGCAATCTTGTCAACATTGATTGTCTTTTGTTTTATTACATTAAAAGTTTGAATTCCATTCTTTATTAGAATGAATGTAATAATATTTATTACGATTACTGTTCTTTTGTAGGTAAAAAATAAGATGATCAAACTTCCGCATTGTTGTTTTTTCTAATCAATTGTTGGTTGTTCGAGTGAAGGGATTTCTATGCATTAGTCTTGAATTGTAAATTATCCGATCATGTATTGGATTTCTTTCGCTTCTGCAATTGGTGAATCAGGTGCTGCCGGTTTATATAGTGATCATGGTATATTACATCTTTATTAAAGATATTAAAGAATAAAACAAAATGTTAAATATTTCCACATTATTTTTCCTTTACCCTTATTCCGTATTTGCATTAGTTATTATTTGATTATGATTACAATTAAAGATATTACATAACATAAAAGGATTCCCATTAAATAAAGGCGATATTTTAAGATTCAATTAATTTAAAAAATAAATCATTTTTTTATAATCAATTTCTATGCCTAATCATAATAAATATTTATAGGTTATCATTACCAGCTAGCAGTTAGCAAATGGTCTCAGCTGGTTTTTCTACTAGATCCTACGACCAAGTCTAGGTTTTGTATTAAATGTAAGCTGCTTCGCAGCTCAACATGCTTATTTGAAATGGGTATGATAAACTCAGGAATTGAGATGACATTTTAAAAAAGATGGTATATATCATTTGTCATTAGGGCATTAACTCTTTTACCGCGGCGAGTGACTTAAGTCATTTCTACAAATCTTTCACACCACGCAGCGGCTGACTAAAGTCATTTTCAAGTTTCGACTTTGTTTTCCGAGTACATGTATGCCGTATTCGGGCGAAATTTGTTTTTTTTTGACATCTCTGAAAATCTTTATCAACTATTTCATTGATTATCTTATAAAATAATAAAACCGAGAGCCCGGGCACACCCTTCAGTCGGAGTTTTGAATCTTGCGCGCGTGTTTGATGAGAATCCTATAGAGCGACCATGTAGATGGCCTTGTCTCAGTTGAAATTTACCACGTTTGTTTACATTAACACAATTATGGCGTTATCTTAATTTGGGTTTATCTCAAGTGAATGTTTATTGATACTTCAATGTTTAAGGATGATTTAAGGTTAGTTAATAATTCATATAATGATTTCAATTTCTTAAAGGGATCGTTTTAAAAATAACATTCGACCAAAAATGCGTAAACAAAAAATGTGCCGCGTAGGGACGACTGTTTATGTATATTTATTTAGCGGTTAAAAGGTTAATAATAATAATATTTGGAGGATTTGTATAGTGCTGTTTTTTGAAAAATTACCTCAAGGGCGCTGAATTTGAATATTATTGGCATTGTCTAAAACGAAAAAAGCATGTTACTTTTTTGCGTATGTTTGATGTTCCGTGAACGAGACTAAAAAATAATAAAGATACCTGTTTATGAAAAAAATTCTTTTCATTAGAAGAGCAGTTTTCATTGTAAACTAATACCGCCTTATGTTTTCATCGTGAAAATTATTAATCAAAGATAAACATTTATTTATTATTTATTTTTTTAAATGAAGGCTGAATGAGTAAAAGCCGCATTCATGGCAAAATAATGACATTTCCACACAACAATGCCATAATCACAAAATGTTTTAAACCATAGACAACATAAAAGTAGTAAGTAGGTAGGTAAAATAAATTTAAAAAACATTGTGTCATAAATTTCAAATGTCAGACTTAAGTTTAAATAAAATTGACTGTAATATTTGATGTGAGGTGTTGTGAAACATTCATATTTTTTTAAACTAATTCAGTTAAAATACTGTAAATAACTCCAGAGCAATTTTTTCCAGTTTCATAAACTAAATGTTGTTGAAATTCTTTATTTTTCCCTGGCAAAAAAGAAGTGAGAAAAGATATATTATAGTATAAGGTAGAATCTCAAATGCTTTAACCTTCAAAACTTTAGTCAGTCTACCTTTTACTCTGTCTGCCTCAATAATGTTTCAATAGGGGTGCCTACTTGGTCATAGTTTTAGGGTGTCTTGTTATTTAGCATTCTTCTCACTACCCAAATAATTAAATCCTCACAACTGAATGTTAAGCAATTATAAAACTACATTATTATTATTTTATGTACCTACGTAAACAACAAGGTTGGACAATCGTGTATTGCTAGCATTTGAGGAACCGGCTCCAATTTTTTGAAAATAACCGGTGCCCTTTCCCCGGAGCGGTGATTATTTTCGACCCCCTCATTGTAGAGGAAAACAATTAAAAACAAATACCCATGAAGGAACCGATTCCATTTTTCCCAGCTTACCAAAGAACTTTCTTGGTACCAAGAATCAGTTCCAAGAGTAGCTGGATAAATAATTGGTCGATAAATTTTCGTCAATCTCCGGTAACAGGAGTCGCAGTGACACCTAATTTCAGATACCAACCATCCCTAATAGCGTGTACACAAGATACCAGCATTTTGTAAAGTAACAAGTAAATATAAATGACTTACTTGCCACTTGCTACTTGACTAAATACTTAACCATCCCAACACTAGGAATCGGTTCGAATCCAAAAGTAACTGGATAAATAATCGGTTCCATGTCGACCTTTGGTAACTGGAACCGCAGTGACACCCCATTTCAAACATCAACCATCTTTACGTGACAGCTGACGGGATAGGGTTTGAAAAAAAGCGGTATTGCCAAACAAACTTGCGGAGTACCCAATTGGAAACTACTTTTGACTACGATTGTGAAACATTTACCGGTATACCACCATGTAATTTCTATGATTAGCTTTTATTTTTAGTGAGAGCTGCTTTGCGTTTAAGGCCACTATAAATATGCTGCATTAAACGTCGAAACAGCTGTCACTAAAAATAAAAGTTAAAACTGGCACAACAAAATAATAATAATGTTTGGTTTAATTTGATTGAATTATTTAAAAAAAAAATGGAGTTCTACAGATTTAACCAAAAAACTATAAATAATTCCTTCGATTAGAGTTATTAAACGATTAGTTGTTCAACAGTGTAATAAGAGATGATGAAATGGCCCCAAAAAGTTTTGCTTTAATTTGTTGGGAAAAGTTGTGAAGAAAAGCGATTTCTATCAACTTTTATGTGAACGTTTATTTTTAAATATAGCATAGAAACAAACCACAGCTTACCAGAAAAAAGTAGGTGCCTACCTTAACTCGTCAATGATCAATGAACAAACCCATTATTTTGTAGGTAGTTTGTCTCAAAATGCACAGATGGCTTTAATATATTCAATTCTAATACATATTTAGTTCAAGGAAATTCCGTTGCTAAAATTCATAAATACCTAACTTTGGTTCCAGAAATTGAAATAGTATAATTAAAATAATATAATGAACTAATAGTTACCTTGCTTTGCCCAAGATTTCAACACCTTTTTTAAAACATATTATTTAATCTTACAATTGAAATATAATATATTATGTGGAACACAAAATCATGGCGTCTTATATTATTTATTTCCTGTTTTATTTTTCAAACTTCTTCTCGGATCTCGATCTTGTAACAATAACACTCACATCGGGAATCACTGTTTTCTCTCACAAAACCTCGACACTCCCAAACAAGTTCCAGATAGAGTTGGCCGGGACCGATTACAGTATTATTATATTACATCTCATCTCGTTTCGTACATTCAACACTTCTAGGCAGTTAAAATTTCTGCAATTTCAGGTCGAGGAAAAGAGAGGAAAGAAGAAATAAAATTCCTTTCTCTCATTCAGCATTATCTGGTTTCACCCCCCCCCCCACGCCGCTACTTGGGACGCTGCTTAAAACATCGATAATTTAATTAATATCTGAAAAAAAACACTCTACGATGATAGCACTAATTTATTTTATCTATTGCGTAGCCATTTAAAATGTGTCGTTTTGCAAAACTGGTTTTATGCATTTTCTGATTATTTTTCCACCAGTAGTCGTTAGCAATTACACGTGGTATCACGAATATCTGTCGAAACTCCATGTCGTATTTACCAAGTTTAAATTTATCTCCGTTTAAAAAAGTAACCATCAATGTTGTGTTAAAAATTTTGTGCGCGATGTTTTGTCGACATTAGAATCATTGTAATATTGATTATTAAAAGATACGTCGCGTAATTCCCTTTCACCCAAAATTATAATTACATGGCTATAGTCAAAACGACAATGTCCACGCCTCGGCGTAGCTTTTATTTTTAACATTTTAACGTTGTGATTCTGCCCTTTTCTCTCTTCCTTTTTTTTTTTTCAGTTATTCGCTGTGTGGTTTTGAGTTTTGAATTCCGCACAAGAGGCCAAACTGCTCCCAACTATCCGGAGCCAGTGAGGCTATGTCATTCTCAATTGGGGTGCCTGACTATTCAAATTGGCAATAAACAAGGCTTCTGCAATTTCAAGTAAAGTTATCGTTTCTATCACTCTATATTTTAAATCGAACGAAATGAATTTACGTACACCGGGCCTCGAACCCGTGAACTACGGATTCGAGATACATTATAAATATATTTTTTTGTCTTCAAAATCCGTTACAAAGTATAAAAAATATTGGACGTTTTAGAAATATTCAAAGAACCATAAGAAACATCTTCCATATGACTCATTGTAGGGTACTTGAAGTAACAATACATGGAGAGAGAGCTCATTATTTTTACCCAACCTACACAAACTTGCGATACATCACTTTCTTCGGGTTTTTGCGTCGTACACCATGAGAGAGAAAAAGACAACAAATTTCCTAGACCGCTTCTATATACTGTAAGGATGATCTTAAGGTTCTGGTTCACGGCGGGACTCCACCCACATTTTTTATTATGCCATTAAACTTGACACAACTAAACTGTTTTTTAGGTTATACGCTACATTTTTCTTGATAAAAATACTACGAAAAAGTGGCTATACGAATAAAGAAAAACAATATGTCGATATGTGATATGAATGGATTTATAAATACCGTAGCCTTAGTCTTAGCCACGCCCAGGTGTGCCGAGTCAGCTTAAAATCATCATAAACAAGTGAAAAACTGACTTCACTGCCTTAGATAGATACTACTCTACCAACTCTATGGTAGGGTACTTATATATAATGGTACGTATATATGTACATAAGTTATACCCGAAGTAAAAAAATAAATGACTGCAAATGTACCGACACTGTATTCATGTAGGTATGGTACTTTTTCAAAAGTTGTTTTTGTTGGTGGTTCCGGCCAGCCAACTAGTCTCTTAGTCCCAAATGCCCCAATGTAATGTAGTAAAAAAAATGCTTTTTGTCTCAAGACTTAAGAAGCCTTAAATATTTACGATCTGCCCCTTCGCACATAAACTTTGCCGACCCCTGTCGTTGATCATGGGTCGGCAATCTTTGGGGGTTTCGCAAATATGTTTTTTCGGTTGTTTTATTATTTGTTATTTATGTTATGCAAACCTTTGTCTGAACCTTGGAGAAACAATGTATGGAGAGAGAGCTAATTATTTTTACCCAACCTATACAAACTTGCGATAAATCACTTTCTACGGTTTTTTAAGTCGTACACCATGAGAGAGAAAGAGACAACAAATATAATACTCCGCTTCTATGTACTGTCACAATGATCTTGGGCTCCCGGGTCACCGCGGGACTCCGCCCACATTTTTTTTTATTATGCCATTAAACTTGACACAACTAAACAGTTTTTTAGATTATATGATATATTTTTGTTTTATAACAATACTGTGAAAAAGTGGTTATACGAATAAACAAAAACATTATGTCGATATGTGCTGTGAATAAATGTATAAATACCCTAGCTTAAGTCTTAGCCACGCCCAGGTCTGCCGAGTCAGGTAAAAATCATCAAAAACTGACTACACTGCCTTGGATAGATACCACTCTATACACTCTAAGGTCTGAACATTAGACCGAAGTACGTTGGAAGGTTTGTACACAAATTTATCTGGTGGTGTTATTACCGATTGCAGCTAATTATGTATTTTTATTTGTTCCAGCGAGAAGATTCAATTTTAATTGTTTTTTACGTATATATCGCCATCCTCAGTTGTAAATGTGGAGGAAGGAAAATAGATGGAGAAGAAGAAATTGGGAAGTAGCCGAGTATTCAGTTTAAAAAACGATTTCAAGCAACGTTTCGATTCTAAATAGGTGCTACTGAGAGTACCTACCTTCCACTGTGGAGTTGAGTAAAAATACGCTTTGCATTATTATTATACGGTCGGTAGCTGAGTGGACAAACGCGTCGGATTCCCACCCGGGCATCGTGCGTTCAACTCCTCTGCTGGCGAAGTCCTCCATCATTACACAAGCAACATCTTCCGCTTCTTATGATGGCAGTAGGAGTTTTTCAAATATTGCCAGGTTATTCGTAACCCGGGAATGTTTGTCTTTCTTTTAAAAAAAGGAAAAAATAAAATATACAAATATTTTATTTCCCCACGTCGGGTTTTGAACCCGCAATCTCGATTCCTTGGTCCAGAACCAATAAGTTTACGCTGCTTCAAAGTTCATCTCTGTATTTATAGTTTTTGTGCTCAATTTGTAGAACTCCATTTTTTATTATAATTCTTTTGAATTAAATTTAGTTCTGCTATTTTTAGTTTTTAAACGCCGAAACAGCTGTCACTAAAAATTAAAACGAAAAAAAGGGAATTAAATAATGACAATATTAAATTGAATTATAAAAAAAAATCGTAAAAAATACATCGTTTTGCAGCTTAAAAAAAATGTTTTACGCTATTTTTTTTTTTTTCTTCTAATATCACGCCCAGAGCAGCACCTGGGGTCGCGATGTGTTGCTGCTCAATTATAGATAAAACAAGGGAAAACATTATAACATAAACGAAAAGTGGAATTAACATATTTACAGGAGATGTTCCGCTCTTCCATACTGTGAAAACAGTCCAAATTCGTAGGACAAAGTACCACATAGAATGATCAAGATAAAAGTGATCCCAATTCGCAAGCAGACTAAATAATAATAATAATTTTATTCCAGAAGGTATGCAGGTACAGTGCAATGCAATACATTTCATAATTAACAATAATACAAAAAAAACCAAATAGCGACACATAAAACAAAAGTAAGAGTTGTAATACATATATGCAATAAAATTAAAATAATACATTCATAAAATAAAAAAATTGAATTTAATTAAAATTGAACATAATAATAACAAAAAAAACTTTAATCGACCGTGCTTCAAGGTGGTCTCCGCATCATCTGCATCCATCGCTCGTTGAGAGGAGAGCTGAGCCATTCAGATGCAGCCTCGACAATGACGCTGGTTGAGTTCCGTTTCCTGCCCCAGAAGCTGGCTAGTCGGTGGCGAATTAAAGGCGGGGAATGAGTGCACCCTCCCTTCGGTGAACACTGTAGAGGCACTGTAGACAGAGCCGGTTCGTGACTTTTTAGTAGCTAGAGTGCTAAGATTGAAAAATACGACGTTATTGATGTTGTTGTAGACGAAAATAATTTTTTAATTTTTTTGAAAAAAAGAATTTTTGCATGAGGTTTTTCAGGATTTTTCAGTTTTGGTGGTGCATCGCACGGTTTTCTGAAAAATGTTCTTACAAAAAATCGAAATTTTGAAAAAAAAACAAAAATCGTTTTCGGCCACAACAACATCAATAACGTCGTATTTTTCAATCTTAGCACTCTGGTATACTAAACAGTCACGAGCCGGCTCTGACTGTAGAACTCAGTATGTTGCAGAAGTTGCCTATAAGCATTGTTGTAGTAAAACCTCAACTTATTCCATTGCGCTGTTGGGTATTGCGTCCACAGTTCAGATTTATATAGGGCAGTGCAGTACGTCTTAAAAACCAGTTTCCTGACATCGTCACTATAATCGGTAAAACCGCCTTAAGAGCATTCTGATCCGTATATCAAAAGCTCTTCTTTGTCGTTTCATATCTTCAATATCGTTCAAATCTTCTGTAAGGATATGTTTCCAGGTATTTAACCTGTGAGGCCACAAGCAGTTTGTTTCCTTCTAGCCAGATTGGTGGAATATTTTGTGGCGCCTTATTGTGTTTGAATACGACGATGACGGTATACTTCGCATATTTTCACAAGTCGTCTCATCGCATTAATGGAGGGTGCCAGCAGCAACATGTCATTTGCGTAGTTGATGTTGTTACTCCTTTGTCCAGAGATATGGCAACTAATCCTTGAGTCGTAGAGTTCTTGTAGGAGGTCTTAAACAAGAGTAGGCGACATATATCCCCCTTGCCTGATCCCGATTTTCGAGGAATAGGGGTCTAGAAGGAGCCCCTGCACATTGAATGTATTTTTTCTGCTGCCCGTACCAAATAGCTAGCATATTGACTTTTGCCGCTGGGACATTTCGTGTTACGAGATTTCCCATAATAAGGGGTCAGATACACGATTAAAAGCCTTTATAAGATAGAGGAAACATTTATAAATGGTGTTTTTGTTTGTTTTTTATAGTAAGCTATTGTTTGCTTAACTCCATAGATAGTCATGTCATAAGATGAAACGCCCTTCAATCCAAATAATAATTTCACCAGTTTCGTTACTGCCCACAAAATAGTTGTGATTTTTTGGTTTCTTTTTTTTCCTTTATAGAAATCCATCCCGGTTAATTATGTTTTTCATTATTTCCTGAAAAATGATTACTAACGACACCTGCAAAGGATTTTAGGCAATCAATTTGTTTTCGGTCGGAAGTAAGCGATCTGGTTTTTGACTTGTCTCCACAGATGGCGTTACAATATATGGATTGTACGTAGGAGTGGCCTTGATATGCGGTTTCGGATGAACGTTCATAGATGGTACTGCACTATCAACCTGAAGAATTTTGTTTGTTTTTGTTATATCGTTGACAGTACATTTGACACTTTTTATCTCGGAAGTCAGCAATTTGATTTGATATTTAATATCCAAGTTCTTATGATGGTCGGATTCATCCTTGAGTTTTCGGATGTCGCTCTTAATAACAATAAGATCTCTCAAAATGCAGTTGCGTCAATGTAATCCAATGTGACCGGCGGTAGTTTACTAATGTTTAACATCGCAAATTTGGAAATATTGTTTGGATCAGGATCTTTTAGAATCTTTATAATATCAGTGACAATACGTTTTTTCTTATCTCCAAGAACTCTTCTGGCAAAAGCTTTTTCTGGAACGCATTTGCACAAAACACTTCTTGTGGATTCGATGTCATATCATCGAACGTTTTTTCACAAATTATCTGCATCGTTTGTTCGTCCATCAGTCGATCATTTGTTGGATAAACGAAAGAATCTGCCCGCACGGGCAGTCTCCGTTATAAGACATCCTCGGTTATTATTCGTATCATTATTAATTTATTTTGTTTCAGTTCGCGGAATACGTGTTGTTGTCGCGACGCCACCGAAGAAAGATAACGGTCATACGTGAAAATGATTTTATTATCAGAAAATACGAAAAGTAATGTAAGGACATAATGATTTAATAACGCTTTTATTTCTATAATGCCGTTTTCGTGAAATAAATATCATCCAAGGGCGCTTAACAACATAATTAACATAACCTAGAACTTTCAATCACTGACTAATAGCTGCTGGCGTATAAATTATAACTTATAAGTGTACACTTACAGCTAAAACTTATGATTAGTGACTTGAAATTTAGACTTATAACTAAAACTTATGACTAGTAACTTAGAATTTAGGCTAACGACTTATATTACAGCATAATATTACTTGACACTTACATTCATATTTTTTGTTTGTTTGGGACACATGTTTTCTGATTGAAAAAATACGCTTCGAGCTAAGCGAAATCTGGTTGACGGTCAATTCAAAATAAAGTGGTTTTTCACAAAGTGTATTTTTTCATTTAATATATAATATAATGTCACACCCCCGAGTATTTGCTTGCTGTAAAAAAAATAAAAAATTGACCAATTATGCCCAATAATAATATTTGTGATTAACGGCTGACATATTTAATATTCGGAAAAAGCATTTACTTTGTGGCTTGCCATATTTATAAATAAAACTGATAAACTTTGTTAATAACCACTTTATTATTCAATATTATGTCTACATGGACATAATATTGAATAATAAAGTGGTTATAAACAAAGTTTATCAGTTTTATTTACGACATATTTAAATGAACAAATATAAGTAATGGTTTGTTGCCCGCGCTGTCAAAACCTAGGGTAGAAAAAAAGGAAAAAGCAATAGTTAAACTAAGTAAAGCAGTTGGACTGAGTAATCAAAACTCTAGTAAAGGAAATTGACGTTATTTTATATATATAAATATAACACTGGTAGATTTGTAATGGTCATTTGCAACGGTATACATTTTTTTCACTTCTTGCTTTCTCCTATTGGAGGTTGGTTTTTATCAGTGAATACTTCATCCGGAAGGCTTCGGCCCAGATAAACTTTTCGGAACTACAGTCACGTAGGTTTGAAAGATGGTGAGAAAGTTTGGCGTCTTCCCTTTTGTGCCGTTCACCACTTTTTCCCTGGAATATCAGTCGGGCTGTAATGTATTTGTTGCTCCGTACAATGTGACCAGGATAAAGGAGTTTCCTTATTTTTGTGTCTGGTACAATTTTGCAAAATTTAGTCTTTCGATCAAGGGGGTTTTAAATTAGTTACCCACCCTATCCATCCATGGTATTTGAGGATGACCTTCGGTGTTCAAATTACAAAGACTGTTGCGTCTCAAAGCTTGTTTGAGTGCCAGGTTTCCATGCCATACATATGAATAGAAAAACACCTATTCTAACTAACCATCACGCCATTTCCCGGCAGGGGTAGGCAGAGAGGACGAACCGCCATACAACTCTGTCTTTACACACACTCCTTACTTCATTCACATTGATACATCCTATTATACGTACTCTTCTTATATTCTGACTCTTCATATGGCCCGACTCAAGTATTTGAATCACTTGATCGTGCCATGTCTTCCATGGGCGTCCCCGACTACTCCTTTCGTCCACTTTCACGTGATAAATTCTATTCACACTCCTTTCTTCGCTCATTCGCTCTACATGCCTAAACCACCTAAGCGTTCCTTTCTTGATCCTCATTACGCTCACATAAGCCTTTTATTCTTTCCGGATATCCACATTTTTAACACGGTCATACATGGTCTTACCGCGCATACGCCTCAGGGATATAATTTCTACAGGATTAAGTCTACTTTAATCCTTTCTCTGCCAGTTCCATGCCTCAGGGCCATACACCAGAGTTGGTATAAGCACTTCATTGTGAACTGCTAGCTTCGCTTCTTTAGACATTTTTTTAGCGTTCAGTTCTCCATTAATGGAGTTTCCTGCATTCACCCTCCTTTCAATATCCAATCAACCTTTCCGTCTCTCTAGAACATACATCCTAAATACACAAACTCATCCACTTGCTCCGAGTATTCATCATTCATAACTATATTGCGCGCTGATTCGCCACAGATAACGTACACAAATAGTAGTATCTACCCTTCTTCAAATATAATAATTTCTCGCTACCTACGTCCAATCCTGGTAACATTTGGCTACTGCTTCGCCGCCTGGAAAGTAGTGCGGCTCTATTGGCTGCAAACCTGCCACGAACACGTCTCCAAATCCTCTCATGTGACCAGTGCAAAGAATGCTTTCCTCAAAGTCACTTACGGCGTCCGCGTTCAAATAGTGTTGTGATCGGTTGTGATATATTACATTAAAAATTGACCTGCCAAGATGAAAACTGAAAAATTATTAGTTGCTTTGATTTGAAATATAGAGTAACAACTCTTCGTCTGGTAAAATATATTAAAGGTAGGTAATTTATCGTTTGTCTGGATTTGAAAAAAGAACCTTTTTTAAAATTTGATCATTTTCTTTGTGTCGGTGTGTTTTAAATAAGTGTATGTGTTAGTGTGTGCGTGAGTGTTTAGTTCACCTGTTTACCACAATGAATAAAGAGACGAGGAAGATTAACTCGCAGCAGCACACTACGACCAGGTGAGTGATTTAAAAAAATATATATAAAATTTAAAATTTTAATACCAGCCCCAGCCCTCCATCGATCTCGTCTGTTAATGGTCCTTTGTAGCGTTGTAAAAAAATTAAAGTTTTGTGAATGCTTCACGAACTGCTAGTTCTTCAAAATGAACCCTACACGGTAGACGCTTCAATTGATGTTGAACTTAAATCGAAAATACCTCGTCAAAAATAGTACTAGTCGGTAGAGATTTCAAATCAAAAAGTACTAGCAAAGCGACAAAAGTTCATCAACAAAAAATCCTCCGAAAAAAAGTACTAGTCGGTAGTGGAACATACTTCAATTGAAGCGTACGTTACCGCAAAATAAAAAAGTACTTCTTTGTAGTTATTGAAGTCCAACTTCAGTTGATGTGTGAAGTGCCGCAAAAAAGTAGTTCTTTGTAGCTTTGTAGTCGAACTTCAATTGAAGTATTCGCGCACTCAAAAATGTGTGAAGTATGAACTGCCACAAATATTAAGTAGTTCTTTGTAGCAGGCACAGAGCGGTTACAACACTAGTCCTTTGAATGATTTTAACGAAATTAGATATCTACTTACAGCATTTCAGTTATCGTCTACTACACTATCTATAGTCATATCACCCTTTGTGTCTATAGTCACCCTTGTGTAGGAACTACGTGACGTAGCTCCCCACCTATCACTATCCATTCTAATAAACAAAACCAGTCATGAAAGAAACGCTTTACCGTACAGACGTGTTATCATTAATAAAAAAGTATGTCTCCCGTTAGCCAATCACTCCTTCAAACCTACCACAGTTGAATCCCGCGAGAATATCTAAATTTTATTTTTTTTATGTTTCAAATAAATTATTTAAGTGCGTCGAGCTCCCATCTTACAGTATTAATACGTTAAGCGTATGTCATACACGCTCGTTCCGCGTACTAGCTACAAACGAAAGTGCTGTCATCTCTAATATTCAAAGATAACTTTTGGAAGTTTCCTTGCTAATACGTACAATACACATTCTTTGTATGGTTTTCCTCTTCAATATCTGATTATATATTTTATCTTCTATATTATTATTATGAGATTATCTTCCTAAAAACTTTTCCGGCCGCAGATCAATTGTAAATACTCCTCAATTAGAAAACTTAATGAACTATTACTTTAGTAGATATTTCATTTATGAAGAGTCTTGTTTTATACGATGTACGTTTTTTATTTATTTTTTAATCATTCGCCACCAGTTTTGATCCGTACGTGTTATTAAATAGCGTTATTAAGGGTCTACACCCAAAATACACACTGGTTGGCTTTCTAATACAAGCATTACTACAAATGATTTATTTGTTAATTGTAATACGGGTAGTTAGGGAAATGCCTAAGATTTCTAGTGAATACAATTCTTAAACAGTATTCTTGTAAATTATACTCGTATATGAAATGCATACTAGACAACGTTCGAAAATGGCTGCGCTGGTTTTAAAACTGCATCTTCTATTGAAATTTTAGTATTTTTTTAATAGAATTAAAAAATATACAACTTAAAATTATTCACTGGATACCTTAGACATTTTCCTAACTGCCCATGTCAAATTTACGAATAAATCATGTGCAATATTGCTTATATTAGAATGCTACAAAATTACGTTAAGCGCCATTGTGGGTGCTGGGCCTTAAAACTAATAATTGAAAATTAGAATAAATAAAAAATAGCTTTGTATAAGACCACGAATATTATTTTAATGTTTTATGACTGACCGGCTTCGCTTAGCCTAAGCATCACCAGGGTACAAAAATTAACTAAAAAAAATAAAATTAAGTAACAAATATACATCGTATATGATAAAACTCTTCTCAAACAAAATGTGTAGTTAATAATGCCCAAGAAATGTAAAGAAAAAGTTTATTAATCACTATTTTCTACATCGATTTGGTTAAAAATCGGCGCAGGGGAGGTTATGGGAGAGTTGAACTCAAATCTTAAAATAAAATACACGATTTCAGCAACCACGTGAAACACTGAAAGCATCAGTCATATGGAAAAACGACGTCAAATTCAAATCTCACTATTTTGAATCCTTCGGCGGATGTCAATATCGAATTCCTTGAACCCATTAACCATGAAAATGACCTCCATATAACCGGTCATCTTGGATCCTTAGGCAGATGCCAAAATCGGATACTTCTAGATTAAATACCATCTACGAGTAAATATAATATATCACACCTACACACTCCACACACTTTCTCAGTGATGGTTTTTTTCGTACTAAAGGCCAAAAAAATTCTAACAGGCACCTTTCCTACAAGCACCTTTGAGGTGATATTTAACAAAAATGGAGTTTTTCAAATCATCAAATTATTATTATTAGGCAAAACCCAAAAAAAGCCGCTTGCAAGACCTAGCCAGCGCGAGATTTTACCTGCTAGTCGTGGATTATTGTCACACGAATTATTTTTTTGTCCGTTTATTTTTGTATCTTTTGTTTTTTTTTATGTTTGCCGCTGAAGTTCTAACTGCCCAGAGCCGGTGGGACCATTGCACCCCTGATTTGGGAAATGTCCAGAGGATAAAAGAAGTAGGGAGGGGTTGGGAATGAAAAAAAAGGAAGGTTGGGGAATACCCGGGTATTCGTATCTGGTCGGTATTTCAAACGACGCACGCAAACAATAATACTTGGCTAATTTATGCAGCGCTATTTATGTGAAATATCATCACAAGGGCGTTTGTTGCATCCAAAGCTGCGATAAAATACCAAATGTGTTTTCAGCTTTGGAGGTTTTTTTAAAAAAGTGGACTGTAAAACGATAAACTACTACTACTTGATGGATGTGTCTAATTATAGATGTGGTTAGGTTAGGTTAGGTTTAAGACTTAAGTCTTCTTAATTCACAAAAATCACATTTATTTTTAAATTATTTTGAGAGCAACAACAAAATCGACGAGCAAGCGAGAAAACCAACAAGCAACACGTTTTTCACCATACTCTTCTGTTTTTTGAGTGTCAATTGTTTTTTAACGTAGTTTGTTGGATACGAAATAGAATAACGAAATGGCGGTAAAGGTAGGAACTGGATGAAAAACAAAAAGGTTTTAAACCTAACAACTTATCATTTTGGAATCCAACAGCGCATTCAATCTCTCGTACAATACTGGAACAAGGTCCATTACGTTCTTATGTATTTTGGAGCACCTGTATAGTTTAATTTTATCAAATTTAATATTATTATATAGTAAGTTCTGATAGTTAAAGTTTTTGTTATTAGTGGCAGTTATTTCGGTGTTTAAGGCTATAACCAAATAGCAGAACTTAACAATAATAATATTAAATTTGAATGAAATTAAATTAAAATGGAGTTGTACAAATTAAACACAAAAACTAAAAAATATCTGTAAAATGTACTATTTAAAGTCAACAAATTAAAAACAAAAGTTTTTGTAGATAACTAGTGAAATAATTCGAATTTGACGAGAGAAAATACTCATTAGAAATGTTGCCTCTTTATATCGCTATTTATTTGTCTAAAGCTCTAAGGGACCAAGACAGAGAAAGGGCGTTTGTTGGATGGAGAACTGACAGTTTATACCGGTAAAGAGGAAAGAGGTGACTACCTAACTAAGATATACGAAGGACAACAGTTGAATGACAGTAGTGTTCAGTAGCGTTCAGTGACACATTTGAGTTTTGATATTGGTTGATATTTTTGAAAAGGTTTTTTACACACTTACAAATCGATATTTGTGGCAAAAGGGAAAGCTCCTTTGCACCATCACAAAAAGTCGCGAAACCCGCTGTAATAATATTAAGATAAAAGTGTAAGTACATTTAAATATAATTCACCAAGGCTAATTTTAAAATAGAATTAAAAATTGAAAAAAAATATTGGAAGCGGAAAATTAAAGCAACGAATTGTTGGTTTGATTTTGTTTAGTGACCACATGGATTCGTGGGGAAGCCATAGGTCTCACTCTTGTGAAGTACCTATCTTTCAGATTTTTTTTTCTTTCGAATATGGGTCAATGTATGCCTGATTGAAATAAAATCAATTTACATTAAAAATGAGACTTGAAACTTTTATCTTTTTTCCTTTATCTTATATACCTATGTATGTAACTAACTAACTGACTAACCACCGTGCCGTTTCCCCGTATGGATAGGCAGAGAGGATAGATCACCATACAACTCTGTCTTGGCACTCACTCCTTGCTTCATTCACATTCATACATCGTGTCATACATACTCTTCTGTTATTCTGACTCTCCACATAGCCCGATTCAAGTATTTGATTCAATTGATCGTGCCATGTCTTCCTCAGGTCTCTCCGACTTCTTCTACCATTCACTTTTGTATCATATATTATATTCACCCTTCTTTCTTCGTTAGTTCGTTTTACATGCCCAAACTATCTAAGCGTCCCTTTCTTGATCCCATTCATTACGCTTACATCAGTCTTGAATTCTTTCCGGATATGCACATTTTTAACACAGTCATACATGGTTTTACCGCACATACGCCTCAGGGATCTATTTCTATCCATTTACTTATTTTAGTGTATTTTTAATGCTGAAGTTATTATAAGTGTTTATAAAAAAAAATTATTTCATTAAAGTTTTTTACCTAATGTTATGAAAAATGTTAGTTTGGTTGTACCCATAGATGCATCGTTTAATTCATATTAATAAAACGTTTAAAACTTCACAGCGCGCTCCCTACGTGCGATATTAGGAAAAACGTAATATGTAATTCAAGTCACCCCTTTTACCGGTTAAATCTGTAAAGCCCGTGCAGAGTACACATACTCAAACAAATAATGTGCCATCGCAAAAAATGATAAATCCCGGATTAAATTTGCTACCCCCGAAGATAAATCCGCCTGTGTATTTCGCTCTTGCGTTGGTCGAAGGAATAAATAACAAAGGAGCAATAATTTATTTGCCGTACAAAGAACGATATATTCAAACTGCGACACTTTAGCGGGGCGATATTTCAAAAAAATTAAAACAAAATCCAGCGCGGGCGGCGCACAGTGAATCAATTTGCTAAATAAGTACCCAAAAGTCCACATCGATTTTTTCACTTATTCTCACATAAAAAAAACGGGTACACCTTGCTCCATTTTGCTTATTAACATATAATTTTAATCACTGTTAAAGTCGAGAATTTGACGGCCTGCTTTTACACAGGTACCAAATATATAATCGACGGAGAACCTCGTGGTTCTCACTGATCCACGTACCTTTAAAATGCCCTCCCAGAAGCTCTAGCGGATAGAACGGGTTTGTCGTGATTGAAATTCGTTCATTTTGATTTAAAGAGGACCCTTTTTCTTCTTTGTTAAAGTTGGAAGTTACAAAAGGGACCTATACTTTGCAAGGCTTTAGGAATTTCAACAATAATACAATGAATAGTGATTGTACGCCCAAGAAAAGCTTGATTAACTTGGTGGATAACGTTAGAATTGGATACTCGTGGTGACAAACTATTTATACAAAATTGTTTAGTTATCACCGATAGTGGAAAACGCGCTGAAACTGTGTGCTCGGAGTCCTTGAGTCCAGTCCTACAGGGTACCAGCCGAGCAATCGAGCTAATTTGCTCCTCGATGGCTGCTGCTGGGGATCATAGCGTCTTTTGCCTTACTCCCGGCACCCAATTATCCATCGTAATATTTAATTGAATTAACAATTTCACCATAGGCGGCAAACACTGTTTTGACTCTAATATTCACTCTGTTTCGCGGTCAAACGTTAACTGACTCTCATGGCCGTTTTGGCCGACCTCCTACTCCCCTGCTACTCTTTGGTTTTTCAGGGATGCCAATACACAAAAAATAACACCATAATAAATAGATTTTAATTTGCGCGAAAATTCAAAATCGTAGTTGATCGAATTTATCGTGCTACATAACAGCACGTAAAACAATTTCTATGGAAAAGTTATTGAACTGCTGGTTAGATTTTTCATTCTTTTTTGAGTAACTAACAATTCCCTACGCGTAACAGAAATATCTACAGATGACTAAAAAATAAAATACTATCGGCTAAAGTAATACAAATTTTATCTGTGAAGACGGCCAAAATAGCAATTAACAGGCGAAAACTTTACAAAAAAAATAATTGTTTTTTTGTATCCACAATCAAAATAAATACGGTAACTGACTGACTGCATAGATAAATACGTCGATCTGTACACACATTTTGTTTTCGAAGTAATACCATATTTCTGGAACTTAATTGATACCATTAGTTCAATATAAAATTGGGCAGTTTTTTGCTTGTGTTCTTAAAATTTTAGTTGGTGGTAATATATTTATTTGAAATAATTTATTTCATGTTTTCATTTAGCGATGGTGGATTTAAAGATTTTAGGGCTGTTTCCATCAACACAATTAATACGCATAATATTTCGTTAGTTATCCGTTAAGATAATTATAGTTTTTTATACTATTTGGTGGTTTGCCAATTTTTTATGGGCTGATTAATTCGTTATCTGCCCCACTGTGCGACGGCTTGAACGTTGTTTGTTGCGCTGGAAAATTAAAATCTGAAATTTGTCACGTTGAAGTATTATTAGTGATGGAATCGTGATTGAAGTTATTGTTAAATCATTGGATTTTTGATTGATTGAGGTATCATTGATCACATAAAAAGCCGAAAGTGTGTCGTTGCTGTATTTTTTATTGTGAATTTTGTGCAATAGTCTAACTGCCCGAAGGCGAACTCTGTGACAGAGTGGTGAGTTTTTTTGCTTTGGACTCAGAGGTCACTGATTCGAACGAAAATTTGTTTGCTTGATTTATATGGATTATTTCATATTTTCGTAGAGACTAATTACTTTGTAGCTTGACATTTTACATGAAACGAAAAAAAAACTTTGTACAAGATCAAAGATTTAATTTTATTTTTTATGATCGACCGGTTTCGCTTAGCCTAAAGACATCATCAGGGTACAAACTTAAACTGAACAAAAAAGAACATAATGTGCAGTTATATATACATACAGAAGGAGGAAACAATATAAAATAAGATGAGAGTAAATTTGTTCTCATTGTTCTCTTATTTTATTTATATTGTGTTCTCCCTCTGTATGTATAGAATATAACCACACACTATGTATTTTTTGTAGAACTTAAGTTTATACCCTGATGATGCTTAGGCTTAGCGAAACCGGTCGGTTATAAAAAATAAAATAAAACCTGTGGTTTTATACAAAACTATTTTTTATTTAACATTTAATTGAAACAATTAATTTTCAATCTGCACTTCGTCCCAGAGAGATAGTACTCTCTGTTTCACTCTAGTGAAATACCGTCATTCGGATTCGATGCTAAGAATTCATGCTTGAAATGGTATAAGATGTATTTAGTGACCACACCTGAACAGTCAGGTACTTCTCAACCCTCCCTTTCCCCACATCCTTCCCATTCCATCGTCGTTCCGCCTCACAGAGGATCTCATTTGATGATGCCATAGTTTCACTGGCTCCGGGCAGTTGGGATTCTTGTCTTGTATTTCCATTTAAAGAAAAGATAAAAGCGGGCGTTAAAGATAGAGACTTGGACCCTAGAATGATACTAAAATAATATTTTACTTTGTGACATAAAATCGCGTAAAAGTTAAACGATGAACGGTTTTACTAGCCGGTATTTTTTTTTAACCTTGAACAGTGTAAATAATCTTTATTATGAAAAGTATTTATGTCTATGTATTTACTTATCGTTTAATATTAATATACATTGTTTCCTGAAAAAGAAATTAGTGGTCTTGAAATTTGTTGATCAAATCCATAACAACAAAACAATGTGTAAATTGATTTATTTAGATAAATATTAAACTTACCTAAGCTAGAAAGAAAGGAGGGTGAAATGAATATATGACGCGAAAGTGATTGGAAGAAAAAGTCGGGGACGCCGAGGAAGACATGGCACAATCAAATGAATCAAATTCTTGAATCTGGCCATGTAAAGAGTCAGAATAACAGAAGAGTATGTGTGAGATGATGTATAATGAGAATGAAGCAAGGAGTTTTCTTACATTTTTTTTATATAATTCAATTTGTTAAGTAGTGTGCGTACGACGTATTATGTCTGCAGTGAGAGTACATAAATGTCGTATGGAAGAGAGTAAGACTCCAGGGGGTAAGTCGCTCTCCCAATTTTGTGTATTCTGAAGCTAAAAAATAAAAGGGTTATTGCTGGTATATTAAGGTAATGTTACTAGATCAAGTTTAGGAAATAAAAACATTATATTCTGGGAAAAAGCCTTTCGGCATAAAAAACCCAATTTATTAATATAAGTACAAAGACAAATGAAACGTTAGGTACAATCCAAAACAAAATGTGTTGTGTGTGGGTGTGTGTGTAAATAGTATAGTGCGAGCAAAGTATACTCGGCTTCCGGGATGTTGATAGTCCTCGGCTTCCGGGATATTGATAGTCCTCGGGTCGGGGATATTGATAGCCCCCACGGGTCAGTTGGCCAAACTGTCCGCGTTCCTCATCGCTACGAGTAATGTTTCTTGAGCTCGTAGCCACGAGCAAGAAATACATGGCATGGTATGCCTAGCCCGGCCGAACTGGCATGATCAAGTAGATGCACACCAAGCTGGCGCGCAAAAGCTGTGTTTGTGGCACGGTGTGCCTAGCCTGGCCGAACTGGCATGATCAAGTAGATGCACACCAAGCTGGCGCGCAAAAGCTTTGTGTGTGGCACGGTGTGCCTAGCCCGGCCGAACTGGCATGATCAAGTAGATGCACACCAAGCTGGCGCGCAAAAGCTATGTGTGTGGCACGGTGTGCCTAGCCCGGCCAAACTGGCATGATCAAGTAGATGCACACCAAGCTGGCGCGCAAAGGCTATGTGTGTGGCACGGTGTGCCTAGCCCGGCTGAACTGGCATGATCAAGTAGATGCACACCAAGCTGGCACGCAAAAGCTATGTAAGATCCTAACGAATCGTGATATCCCGTGTATGTAACCATGGACGAGAAAAGGACGTGATATGTGCCCGCGCGTGTGGCAACGCGGCAAAGAAGGCCTAGAGGCGACCTCGAGTAATATCATGTTAGTGAATTTATTTCACTAATCCAAAAACGATGTGATTTAATAGGAATGACGATATGAAACAAAATGTTATGCAATACGGAACCAATGCGGATTGAGGAGATATAGCTCAGCTGGAGACGTCTGGCCAGTAGGCCCGTCGGATGGTAAGTGTCGACACGACGCGCATAAGGCCGTGCGAATACCCAGGCTGCCGAATTGGCACCCCTGGATACAGATAGTCAGAACCCAGGTTCACAAATCTGAGCGCAGAAGCGTGACGTTAGCAACATATTCCCATGCGATTAATTAAATACTTTCGTTATTTCCTATTATAACATGTTGAATTTTTGAATGTTATTCTAAACTTAGAACATATCTTCTTGGGTGTTAATGGCTCAAGATAACAACGCAAAACAATTGAATTAAATTTAATATTATTATCATTAATAAAAATAAAAATAAAAAAACTTAAAATAGCAGAACTCAATTATAATAATATTAAATTTAATTCAATTGAATTATATAAAAAATTAAAATGGAGTTCTACAAATTGAAAACAAAAACTATAAATAAATGAAGCAAGGAGTGTGTGCAAGACAGAGTTGTATGGTGGTCCGTCCTCTCTGCATACCCCTGCGGAGAAACGGCGTGAATGTTAGTTAGTTAGTTTTAAGTTGGCGAACTATTTATTTAGCGATATTTAATGGAATTCAAAGTTAAATAAAGGGAAGAAAAAAAGATTTGTTACCGAATTTGAAACACTCAGATACCAGAAAACTATTTGTAAACATAAATTATTTCTAAGTTTTAACTTTGAGTTGATAAAGTTTGTCACTGACTTTTTATTGATACAAAAAGTGTTTGCTCAGTGTGAATACGGAGGTAGGTAAATAATCAATTTTTAATTATGAATGAAAAAAAAGATCATATCTATGCTCTCTTCAACAAGAAGAAATAACTGAAAAATTAAATAGGTACAATAATTAAGAAATATATATTTATTTAAACACAAATCGTACCAGTTTTTTTACAGTGGATTAAATGTTTTTAGCGTAAAAAATTAAGCTTATTAAAGAGTTCGTAAGATAATAAGTCACATTGTTGTTATTTGTAATCGGATCGTTTTGATTGACTGGTTTGAAAATCACTTTTCAAAATCGATTTATAAAGTATACGAATAACCATAAACCATAAACCATAAAAAACGTATATGCAGAATAGATATTTGTTTTTCTGTGAGTCACAATGTTTTCACTGCAATGTCTCATTCACGTACAGTAAAATAATAACGTTGTTTAATCTATTTCATAAATAAATATAAAAAACACCGAAGTTCGGAATTGTGCAGGTGATTTTGTTGATATGATGATGCACCGTACAAATTGTCAAAACAATTATTATTTCCAATTTTGAAACTGTTAATTTGTGGTGGAACTCCATTTTAATGATTTAAAAAATACGCATTTTTAACTCTATTCCACTATTTTTTTATTTAAGACCAGACCGGTTTCACCTTATGACGAGCATCTTCAGACTGGCACAATTTTAAGTATGTCTATGGAACATAAACTAAAAGGTCCGGAAGGGATGGGTATTGATATTCATGGTGAATCATCTGTGATTTAAGGATATTAGTTTTATGGCTGACAGAGGTGGCTTTACCACACCTTCAAAAATACATTCGGGTAGCTTTATTACCTTCTGGGAGAAGGTTTAGATGCTTTTGTGTGTATGTTTTTTTTTTAAATTAGATAATATCTATAGTTGTCAGCTTTATTAAACTTACTTAAAATTGTGCCAGTCTGAAAATGCCCGCCATAAGGTGAAACCGGTCAGGTATTAAATTAATAATAGTGGAATAAAGTAAAAAAAAATTGGTATTATTAAAATCATTAAAATAATTATGTTTCATTTTCTAAGAATGTTTATCGTTTTGCTATATCTAATAATTTCTAACACCATTAAAAATGATGGCGCCCCCTAACCGCAAAAATAATAACTACATCTGCTGGACCATTTCACACGGACAGTTTCCGAATCGGTTTATTATACGGCGTAGAATCAGTCCGCGTATAATACATCATTTCCTCGTATTTATTGTCGGATCTCCACCCTGTGACAATGTAACTGTCGGATTCAGTTCAGCCAGGATAAAAACGAAGCAAACATTGTACCCTAAGTTGACTGCACTTCGCAAATTCGTAGTAAATATGATTAAATGGCATTGATAAGTAGGTAGGTACGATATATAGGTATTTCATTCTCAACTAAAGAAAACGGACACAAGTGAATTGCAGTACCTAGTTTCTTAATTATATATATGAAAGGAGTTAAAAAAACTATTTGTTTGGAATATCTGAATGCGATTATTGTCAACTTCCGAAGGAAATACAAAACTGTGAAAAGTTATTTTTAACTAACTCACTAACTAACTTATCATCACGCCGTTTCACCGCAGGGGTAGGCAGAGAGAAAAGACCGCCATACAAGTAAGTAACTACCTACCAGTTTTTTTTTCTTTCGAATGTAGGTCAACGTATGCCTGACCGAAGTAAAATCAATCTATATTAAAAATGAGACATAAAACTTTTATTTTATTTCCTTTATCTTATATACCTATGTATGTAACTAACTAACTATCACGCCCGCCGTTTCCCCGTATGATTAGGCAGAGAGGATGGATCACCATACAACTCTGTCATGGCGCACACTCCTTGCTTCATTTACATTCATACATCGTCTCATACATACTCTTCTGTTATTCTGACTCTTCACCGATTCAATTGTTTGATTCACTTGATGGTGCCATGTCATCCTTGGGGGTCCCCGACTTCTTCCATTCACCATTTCAAGTTATTTTTCGTAAGTTACTTTTCTTTTACGTAAAAAAATTCTCAATTATAAAGAAGAATTCTTTTTGTTAGTCAGATGGAGTATGGCCCTAAAGCGGTGAGATGTCCTGATGTACTGATGTCCAGAATTTTGCATATATTTTTTGTTCTGAAGTTTCTCTAGGCTAATGTATTTCAATTTTTCAATCGCCAAAAAACATAGTAGACCTTCGGGAAAAGTTGGTAGAAAATATTAGAAAATAATAGAAAAACACTTTGTACTACGGCTTACGGCTTTTAAACAGCAAGATTTAAAAAAAGTGTTTTTGAATGGGTAAAGCAACAGATCTTCAGTATTTCTTGTTCATGGTATTGTATACAATTTGTAGCTTACGTTCTCCGGAGCGCAGAAACCAATGCAGGTTCGCCTTGGAACTGTCTTGTTATTTTTATTAATTCGACAGCTCGTATCGACCAGACGTAAAAATAAATTGAACGCTTTTCAAAACTTGTGCACGTCATTCGCTTTATTGGGACGTTCATTTTTAAAATTTTATATATATATATTTAAAACTTAAAAAAATATAAATTACAAATATATATTATATTTTATAAAGATAAATATAATATATACTGTAAAACTACATTATTCAATTTTTCTTTTAAATCGATGATTTTTTTTAAAGAAAGATACACTTTTCTGGGTTACAAATAACCTGACGACAATTTAAAAACTCGTACTGCCATCGTAATAAGCGGAAGATGTTGCTTGTGCAATGATGAAGGACTTGGCTAGTAGAGGTATTTAACTCACGATATTCGGGTGAGAATCCGACGCGTTTGTCCACTCAGTTACTATTGGATGATAATATGGCATATTAACTTAATTCACAAAGTAAACATCACGCTTCTGAAACGAGCTACCGTTTGACTGGTGCCTCTGAAACACCACATTGAAGATTAAATCATTTAAAAGGTTATTTTCATTTCAACCAGCTTGATGCTTCATTCTCTTCTCCCATCCTCTCTTTATCCCTTCCCCGTCCTTTCCCCATGACCATTCTTCATTCTTTCCCCAAGATTCCACATATATTCCTAATCCCTTCCCCACCCCTCCCATCCCTTCATTATCCCTTTCTTATCCCTTTCCTACCCCTTCCCTACCATTCACATCCCTTACCAACCCTTTCCCATCCCTTTCCCGTCCCTTCCTTATCCTTTCCCCTTCACAATTTTTTTCCCTCTTCCACCTCCCTTTCTCATTCCCATTCCTTCTAATATTTTATCATAAATTATGTGAATATTACACGATCTACTCGTAACAACACACTATATTTATTCCTTAAAAAAAAACTGGGTTCTTAGGAAAAAAATCCATTTCGAAATAAGCTGTCCTTAGTGCAATATAAATAATTGATATACCTATATTATGAATGCAAAAAGTAAAAAATATTTTAGTAAATATATTTTTTTATGTAAAACTAAACGATCGCTAGTTAATATAGAGATTAAACGCACCATCTTGGTATTACCAACGCCAAATAATGTATTTTCTCACGAAGATTTTCTTGAAGTAAAGAAATCGTTTCATATTTTGTATGGATTAACCTCTGCTACAAAAAGCTGTCAGGGTAGATTTTTATATTTTTGCAGAATAAATGCTTTGTTCATATGTCAATTAAAAAAACACTCGTTTTTCTTCCGAGCCAATCCCAGCGCTCATCTGATCATTTTTTCGTCAAATCCCCTGTTTTGTTAGACTCCCTTTAACAAAAAAAAAACATTGTTTGCATCCCACTAAAATAATCCCGCTTTGAACAGAGTGAAAATCACAAATTGGTTTTCGTATTATGTATCATAAAAAAGTAAGCTATTTTGTTTTTGTAAATAAATATTCATACGCGTCTATTGAAAATGCATGAAAGCGCATAATATCGCCCTGGTGAAAGACAACCATTCAGAATTGAAACGTTGCTTGAAATGTCCAGATCTGAATAGCCAGGTACGTCCCAAGCTTCATCTTCCCCATCTACATCTACAGCCTCCCAACAAACCCCAATAGGAGATGCCAAAGTTCCACTGGCTCCAGACGGTAGAGAGCAGTAAGGACTTTTGTGTTATATTCACTATAAAAAAATAGTTGATAATAATAATAATAACAAAGTTTTATTCCGAAAGGTATGCAGGAGTAGTGCAATGCAATACCTTCTATAATTGATATGAATACATAGTAATAATAATATTAACAAATAAAAATGAACAGAAATTCACGAGAAAAAAAAATTTACATAAATTTTTTAAAAATAATATAAGTAAAACATATAAATGAAGAATGTTGGGCCTCATTTCTGCAAAACACCATCAAGAGGGAGTCCATCCTGGTAGCGTTAAAATTGATTGGGCCAATATTTTACGCCAATGCGTTTCTATGGTTGAATTAGGAATCTGACGGGATTCCATGATGACGTAATTTTTGGAGTTGCTCCTTTCCCGCATTCCTGCTACCCTGGTTCTCATAAGGGCTGCAAATCCTGGAATTCGCCCCTCGGTGAACATACCGGAAGCACTGCAGCGCCTGGGAAGACTGAACATCATGCGGTAGGCGTTGTTGTACTAGTTTGGTTTCACACTGAGTGCTCGCCTTTGCCTGTCGATGTCGTCCTCATCCATTAGCTTGAAAAAATGATAATTCGTTCGTGTATATAGAATTTAGAAATCCTTCGATTTGTTTAATATGATTGATTATATTCGATCATAAATTGGTATTTCATTATTTTTAGATCTCCTCATTTGTAAATCAGTCAAAAATGATTTTAATACACATATGGCCCAGAATAATATATTATGGTGCCTTCAAATATGATTTGAATGACAGTTTATTTCCTCTGTGATTACATATCTGATGTCATGAATAGTATTATTTAAAGCAATTAAAAAATAACTTTGTGTAAGACCAAGGATATTATTTAATTTTTATGACCGACCGGTTTCGCTTAGCCTAACCATTATCAGGGTATAAAATTAAACTAAACAAAAAATATAAAATGTGCGGTTAAATATACATACAGAGGGAGATCAGAGGATAATTAAAATAAAAACACAATGAGAAAACAATGGAAAAGCATTTAAATTGTAACAAAGGAACAGAGAGAAAGAGACCGATAGTATGAATTGAAAGAGACAAACGTGAACTGAGAAGGTAACTAACTAACTATCACGCCGTTTCTCCACAGGGGTAGGCAGAGAGGTCAGACCGCCTTATAACATGGCACACACTCCTTGCTTCATTCACATTCACACATCGTCTCATTCATACTCTTCTGTTATTCTGACTTTTCACATGACCCGATTCAAGTATTCGATTACTTGATCGTGCCATGTCTTTCTCGGGCGTCTTCGACTTCTTTTTCCATTCACTTTCACATTATATATCGTATTATTTTCACACTACTCTCTTCGTTCATTCGCTCTACATGTCCAAACCATCTAAGCGTCCCTTTCTTGATCCTATTCATTACGCTCACATCAGCCTTGCATTCTTTCCGGATATCCACATTTTTAATACAGTCACACATGGTTTTACCGCACATACGTCTCAAGGATCTCATTTCCACAGCATTCAGTCTACTTTCATCCTTCCTCTGCCAGTTTTACGCCTCACTGCCATACATCAGAGTTGGTAAAAACTGAGAAGGTGATTAAAGAAAAATGATATATTTTTTTAGTTTACATGGAATATACCTAATATTGGACTACTGGACAAATTTATTAAGAATACGACTACTAATTTTAATGGCTTTCTTTATTTCTGGTACTTTTAAATTATTTAATCTCATGCCATGATCATTATCATCATAAACGAAACCGGTCGGTCATTAAAAAACAAAAAAAACTGTCTAATGTAAAGTAATTTTTTATTTCTTTAAATATGTCAAACCACAAAGTGATTGCGCTCTACGAAAATAGAGTAGTAAAAATACATGAAAAAAATTATCTAAATTCTCAGTGTTTCACGCCCAAAGCTGCGAAACTTTAGGACTTTTGAAAGTGACTAAACCTTAACTTGAGGATCTAACCTAGGGTTTCAAATTCAATTCTTTTGATGTTGTCATCAAATAGTTATTTTCAAGCAGTTTTAAATAATCGAAATTCTTTTGGGGAAACAAAATTTGTTACTTTTTTTTTTTAAATACGAAATGTTTTCCTGTGCAATTATTTCTAACCACGTAATTGTATTTGTAATTAATAAAACATAAACGTGGCGTAAAACAATAGCATTTCCGGATAAAGCAGATGATAAATAACATTTTGTTTTGGTTTTGACATTTTGGGGAGTGCCTGCAAATATATTGAAATCATATCGACTAATTTTAAATTTGTTTAATATTTGTTTTGCCACTAGTAAATCAATTATTAGTGTATGATTAAATTCCGTGCATTTGTGGTTTGAAAAAATAGTATTTTTTGTGGAAATACTTAATTTATATGGCACCTAGTGTAGTAAACATATAATTTTTAAAATATTTATTTCTGTATAGTTGCTTCCCTAGAGTTATGGTCTACGCCTTTGCATAAATGAAATGGATTGTTTCTGGTTCAAATCCTGATGCGAAATAAAGAGTGTACTACAAGTAATAATGTTTTAATTAATTTGACATTTTGGGGTTATAAGCTTGGGTATTGTGTTGTTGCCTGTTAAGTAATAAGGATTTCAGGTATCGTAAGGATTATCGATATTTGGCGGAATGTAATTCGATTGGAGTAAGCAGTAAAAAGCAATCGGCAAATTACTCTTTGTTGCCGTTAAACATGGCCTGTTCAAAAGAAAAGGTGAATTTTGAATTTTCGCGGGCTGTGTACATTCGATTATTAATTTGCTGTTGTTATGTTGGTACACATATTTTTTATCATATGTTAGCGTTATCAGCCATTTTGGATCAGTGGTTTGTTTTTGACAACTGGAAAGGTTAATCACGTTTTTGTGTGTTCTTCGATTTTTTACTTAAAAAAAACCACTAATCCAAAATGGCTGATAATGCCAACGTATGATAGACATATGTGTACCAACATAACAAAAAAAATTCAATAATCGAATGTACACAGCCCGTGAAAATTCAGTATTCACCTTTTCTTTCGAACAGGCCTCGTAAGTTTAAAATGAGTATATCTCTGTTTACACCATTGTCCTGAACATCGTATAGTTTTCATCAATTCAAACCATCTCTTTGTTTTTGTTTGTTTCTCTTTATTTACATTTGTTTTCGTTTTTTCTCTTTGTTCCCCTTCATTTCCCGTTATTTCCTTTTTATTTTTCTCAGTTTCCCCTTGCTTTCATTTGTTTTCCTAGCTTTGACAAATCTTACTCAACTGATTTTTGACTTTGACAAGTCTTTGTATCCACTTTCTACGAATCTACTTTCCTTTTCTTATGTTTTCAATCTTCTATGGATCTTATAATTCAACATGCGATTCCATCACCATCTTTTCTCAAATTAGTGATGGTGATATGACATCTTAATCGATACTTAAATTTGACAAACTTGTTTTTCTTCTTTCCACCAATGACGCTTCCCTTCTTTATATCCCCATTACTCATAATTTCTTAGATCATCTTTTATCAAATATTTCATCCATACTATATACTTAAACTTTGCCATACTTTGAATTATTTGGTAGCATTTCCCAAACCTTTTCTACGCAAAGGATTTCGTCTTAATCGATACTTACCTTCGATAAGCCTTTATTTTCTCGTTCCACCGAATTCGCTTACCTTTTGTTTCCTTATGTCCTCGTTCTAAGATCGTTTTTTGCCACTTTCGTTTGAGTGACCACATTTCCACTGCATTAAATCTGCTTTCATCCTACTTGGTCCATTTATAAGCTTCACTGGCGTACATGAAACGTGTTTCTTCCAATGAATAAATAAAATTCCTCCTTCGAGGTTTCTTGTCGGTCTAGAGCGGTGCGATATTGCAGTCAAGAAAATTAAACGAATTCTATAATAACCGATGAAAACCTTTTATACATACTGTAAAATAAAAAGTTTCTTAATAACATCAGTTGACTTTGAGATATTAAAGATCTAAAGGTATTAAAGCTTTTTTTGATAATGCTTATATAAGAAGGTAGCACATTCTTTCGAATTCGGTTTTCAGACAAAATAATCAAAGTGATAACAGAGTATCTAACACGATACACGTGAGTGTATAGTGAATGCTCATAAGTAGAAACGATTCACAGAGGTATGCACTTGAACGTCGAACTTGAAGTGCTAGTATAAGGTTACTTACAAAGTGGTAGATACTTTCAGTATTAATAATAATATTTGGATAATTTGTATGGCGCCGTTTTTGAGAAAAATCACCTCAAGGGCGCTGTACAAATCTTAATTTCTAATTGATATTAATTTTAAGTTTCTATAAATATACAGCAACATACTTACCAAGCAGGTCACTTCTGGCAATCACCATATCATAATAACTTAAAATTTAGCTGATTCTTACATATATTTTTATTATTTATTAATATTTTTTCCTTTTAAGGGCATGAGAGCAAATTTAAAATATAGTTTATCGGAGGTATTTTTTTAATTTGTCGTAGTGAGGAACAGATAATGGTGAAAAACTTCTAATGAATTTAAGGAATGAGAGTCTGAAAAGTTTTCTTGGTTTGAATAGAAATTCTATTGGGCTTGTTACATCTTGATTATGGATATGATTTTCTGAAAAAATTAGTATTGAGTTTGGCCCTGAATTCTGTCGAGTCTTTTATTCCTCTCAAATCATACAGTAGTCCATTCCAGGCTTTAGGACCTGACACACCCAAGGCATGCTCTCCAAACTTAGGGTCCGGTGTGCGCTTTGGTTCGCTTTGGTTTTCTCGGTGAAAAACTACAATTCAGAATACAAACGTTTGCTCGAAATTGCCAGGTACCTATTTCAAAACTTTACCCTTCCCATACTTGAATCAAATACTTAAATCGGGTCATGTGAAGAGTCAGAATAACAGAAGAGTATGTATGAGACGATGTATGAATGTAAATGAAGCAAGAAGTGTGTGCCAAGACAGAGTTGTGTGGCGGTCCGTCCTCTCTGCCTACCCCTGCGGGGAAACGGCGTGATGGTTAGTTAGTTTACCCTTCCCCATCTCCTTTCTCTGACCGTTTTCTTCAGCCTTATAATATCTCCCAATTGAAGATGCTATAATTCCAATGGCTCCGTATAGTTGAGCCTCTTGTGCAGTGTTCACGTAAAGAATTAAAAAATATCTTACGAAGGTTTAAAAAAAAATCTAGTCTGAAGATGCCCATAACAGAGTGAAACCGGCAAGGAAATATTTTAAAGCGGAACAAAATAAAAACGTTTTAAAATCAGATCATTTATTTGTTGAAGCTAATAGCTCAACTCACCTAGAAGACATTAATATTAATTACAAAAATAAAAGTTAATTATCCCAATATTTGGAGTACAGACCTTTTGAAATAAACAGACACAACTTGTTTTACAAAGGAAGTTAGTCGAAATCCGTTGTGAGTATCAACCTCTATCTAACCGAATGCTAGCGGAGCGTCTTGCCCATCAGGCTATCGCGTGCCTTAAAAAACTTTCTAATGTCCTAAAAGCATTGTTTGCACATTCTTCATCATTTTCTTATGTGATATCTGCAGTACAAAAGTTTCAACTGCTCAGGGCCTGTGAAAATATGGCGACCATCGACCAAGATGATGGCAACCCTATTAGGGGATGTAGTGAGGCTGTAGGAAGAGTGAAGTAGGAAAATGGAAGATTAGGAAGTAAACCTATAGAAGTAAAGTAGTACTTGACAAATCAGATCTGTTTACTGAAAAAAGCCAAAGCCGTTTAAAGCAACTGTCATGACCTACCACATGTGTTTCAACTCATGTCACGAAAAACATGAACAAATATTTTATTTAAAATATATGGTAATTCTGCGTGTATGTCAATTAACTGAAATCCAAATATCTTATTGTTATCTTAATTGTTTTATCCCATAGGCTATTTCTTTGTTTTATGATTTTAATTAGAAGTTAAACCATGCCCATGGCATGAAGGTATAAAACCAGTGCTTATCGGGAATTAACGATCGAACAAATAATTTTCAAATTCGAAGATTTTAATATAAAATTAATCTGCATTGGCGAAACACCTGACTGTAAAGTTAAGCAGGTCAATTTCTATCCACAAGAATAATACAACATTCAATATAATATGCACACTCCTCAAAAAGTTTGTTTCCAATTGTACAGCACTACACTAAGCGTTTTCTTAAGACATCCCTAAATAGCATAAGCCGACTACATCAAGAACGCAAACACCATTACACCGGAAGCCACGCTTAGCACCCTTAAACTTGCGCACCCCCTCCCCGCCTGGGTAGGCGGAGATGGTATATGACGTCACAGACAGTTTAATTTCCGGGTTCGACTGCCGACAGAGGCTGGCCTGGCTGACAATGGACCGAGAAAACGAATACTCGATGTGTCACTCTGGGATATTATTATTTGTGGATATCTGGGCTTTATGGAGAGTCTAGAAACTTTGGAGCTTCGAGGGTGCAGTCATTGCCAGTGTGGGAATTTTATTTTGTGATCTAGATATATAAACAGCTGTTTTTTTTTTTTACGTGAATACCGCACAAGAGTCTCAACTGCTCCCAACCGTCTAGAGCCAGTGAGACTATGGCATTCCCAAATAGGATATGTTGTGAGGCTGAAGGTAGTGGGGAGGGGAAGGAGATTGGGAAGGGGAAGGTTGGGAAGTACCTGGCTATTCAGATCTGGTCACCAAACACGGCTAAAGCCATTTCAAGCAACGTTTCGATTCTGAATGGTGGTCTTTCACCAGGGCGATACTTAGAGTATCTACCACTCTGAAACGTGCCGCAAATATACTTTTTATTATTTTTATATGAATTAAATGTGTTATGACACATATTAATTAAATAAAAGTAATTGGCGCACGCCGGGTTTGAACCCGCGACCTTTGGATTCGTAGTCGAGCGTCTTACCACTCGACCATGGAGGCCGACTGTTTGTTTTATTTTGATTACAAGACCGGTGCATTTTACAAATATCTAGTTGTGGTACGTGTCCAATATTGCATTTTATTGTCAATACGAAACTTTCACTCTATTGAGTGCTCGCTTAATTTTTTCATAATAAAACATACTTAACTAGTAACATATCGCTGTAAAGATACATTACCAACAATTTCAAGAATGTAGTTTTGTGATAGTCACTATTTAAATAAATTATTAAAGTTAATAGTAATTCAAAACAAAACTGGGGGTAGTTCTGGCGCAGTTAATTCAGACATAGGGTGTTCAAACATCAAACGTGAGAAAACTACGTGTAAAGTTGTTAAGAGACGTGAGTTAGCTAATGCTTTAAATAATTGTTTCGAATTTTAATTTTTAATAATGTTTAAGATTCCAATAATGTTTGTAAGTGAATTCGATAGAAGACATGGATCACATAAAAAAATCTAAGACTCTCCTTATTTTATCCATGGGATCCATAAAACTCTCCTTATTTCATCCATGGGATCCATAAGACTCTCCTTATTTCATCCATGGGATCCATAAGACTCTCCATATTTCATCCATGAGATCCATAAGACTCTCATTATTTCATCCATGGGATTCATAAGACTCTCCTTATTTCATCCATGGGATCCATAAAACTCTCCTTATTTCAAGCATGGGATCCATAAGACTCTCATTATTTCATCCATGGGATCCATAGGACTCTCCTTATTTCAAGCATGAGATCCATAAAACTCTCATTATTTCATCCATGGATCCATAAGACTATCATTATTTCATCCATGGGATTCATAAGACTCTCTTTATTTTAAGCATATAACTGGCAGAAGAAGGATGATAGTAGACTGAATGCTGTAGAAATCAGATCCCCTGAGGCGTTTGTGCGGTAAAACCACGTATGACCGTGTTCAAAATGTGGATATCCGAAAAGACTGCAAGACTGATGTAGCGTAATGAATGGAATTAAGAAACGGATGCTTAGATAGTTTGGGCATGTAGAGCGGATGAACAAAGAATGTTTTGAGGCAAATGAGTGTGTAAATAATATACGCCACGAAAATGAATGGAATAAGAAGTCAGGGACGCCCGAGGAAGAGATAGCACGATCAAGTGAATCAAATACTTGAGTCATGTCAAAAGCCAGTATAACAGAAGAGTATGTATGAGATGATGTACGAATGTGAATGAAGCAAGAAGTGTGTGCCAAGACAGAGTTGTATGGCGGTCCGTCCTCTCTGTTAGTTAGTTTTATTTCATATTTCGCTTTCGTTTATTTCTATTAATCTGTACCCTAAGAGGTTCCACGCAATGTCACCACACTGCCCCAGACTTCAATCTCAACAGTGACAGTGCTGCATAACCGTTGAGTCACGAGACGTTACACGGGGTGTCACTGTACATTCTTGCAACATAATTTGTCTGTAACCATAGACGTATGTTTTGTGATAGGTACATAATGCTTATTTGAATTCGCTTATTTAATAATCCTAATATTAGATAGATTATTTTGGATCTAATTACTCTGTTAGTTTTTTTATTTAATATCTTAGGGATGTCTTCTGCATTTCTCTTTACCCCATTGCAAACATTTTGAAGAGGGAAACGGAAGGTATGTGGATGTGTGTGTACAATGTGTGTGTATGTATGAATGTATAAATGTACGTATATAAAATGCGTGCAGTCATTAAGGCAAGGTTAAGGAGCGCTGATCTCTGATAAACGATTTTGAAACGTGTTGATCGATGAGGGTTTCAGGTTTTAAAATATATCAAGGCTTGAACGTTGGAGACTAACTCTTTGGTGCTTTTACATTTTGTATTTTACTGTACAGTAAGGTAAAATTTTAAACTATGCATTATATACATTTTATAGGCATGCAAATCTGATTTTGCCTGGTTTCAATCTCGTTTTGTGTTAGTAGAAAATCTTATGATGTCATAAAGTTCTTTGATTGAAGGTAGGTAATAGGGAATCCCAATGAACGATCAATGTCTCACCAAGTCAGTTGCCAATAATTTTATTTAATTCTACCCTTTATCTTTCTAATTTGTTCTTCATTTACATTTTTGTTTGACACGTCTCAACGTGTTTATTCGAGTTGTTCGAGATTTAATCACAAAAAAATAATCTGCTCCGTGTAATCATTTATGTACGTGCTTAGATAATTTAATTTAAATTTTATGTTCTGAATAAATCTGCTACGAACACGAGCTGTGCAAGTGATAGCAATTAATGTCAAATTATAATTAATGACTATTTTGGGATCGGAGAGAAAAACGAAAACAACCCCCTCTCAATACATTGAAGTAGCAATCTTTAAGTTTGTCGATGCAAACTCACAGATGGTTATTTAAATATTTTATAAATTATCACTGATATGGCAAAGTCAATTTGAAGGTGACTCTCACAAGACAGATGAGGACATAAATGATTGATCCGGCTAGAGAAGAGACGATGTATTTTTCTGTCTCACTTTAGTTTATTGAAGATGTATATTCCCTAAATTTTATCTCTAACAACTCCTTGAGATAGTTAAAGTGTGGCAGAGTTCGATACTCGGTGGACAACAAAACGTTACTGAATATTCCACGGTGCATTGTTTTGAATATGTTTTTCTTTAATGTACTCGTATGATATAATTCTTATTGACTGCTTATGTGCAGTGCGATGAATGTTTTTGGGAACACGAATATCTACATCAATGACCTGCATTTTGGGTTTTTAACATTTTAAAAAATAACAGAATATGTACAAAACCTCTTGATTGTCCGGTTTTTTATTTTTTTGCCTTGACTGCGACAGTTTTGGACAGCAGAAACTTATTTGCGCCCTGGGGAGAAATGATTGTCGAATACTAAATGTATAGTATTTCTATAGTTCTAGTAAAACACACATAACGACAAAACGTGTAGGTGACGAACAGACAAGGGGAATAACTAAGTGTTGATTTTCTCTTTTACAGTTTAATGAATTATGAGCCAGTGGAAAAGTTGTGTTCATATTTTCAATTAAATTGCAAAAATAAGCATTAACAATTTATTAAGCAGTCTGATGAATATATAGGCATATTATACAGTCTTAGGTCTTAAATAAAGTGACGTCGGGAGTTGTAAATAGTGATTTTGATCTAATAAAAGTAGATATTTACAAATTGAAAAGTTGTGCTAATTTTATGAGACAAATTTGCCCAGAAGAATCAAGTTTTTTTGGCGTTAGAAATTTTTTCACAGATTTGTATTTATTGTTTTGTATCATAAAATTCTCTCATACGGTTTTTTCTTAATTATAATTATGTTGTCTTTAGTATGAACGGCTCGAGTACGAATCCAGAGGTCACGGGTTCAAACCCGGCGTGCGAAATAACTTTTATTCAATTTATATGTGTCATAAAATATTTGATTCATATGCAATAATGTGTGGTATATTTGCGGCAAGTTCCAGAGTGGTAGATACACTAAGTGTCACCCTGGCGAAAGACCGCCATTAAATGAAAATGTTGCTTGAAATGGCTTTAGTCGTGTTTGGTGACCAGATCTGAATATCCAGGTACTTTCCAACCTTCCTCTTCCCCATCTCAATTCCCTCCCCACTACCCTCACAAAATACCCCAATTGGGGATGCCATAGTCTCACTGGCTATAGACGGTTGAAAGCAGTCGGGACTTTTATGTGGAACTCACTGTAAAAAAATATATAATTTTATTTGAAAATTGGGAGTGAAAATGTGGAAATCTCACCATATAAAAGAGTATTTTCAGTTTTAAAGTTCTTTTAAATTCTCGAGTAAACTTGGGACTCCGTACATTTAGCATAAAATTTCGTCCCTTGGTATTCAAAGCTTGGAATCATAATATGCGGTCAAACTTCTGAACTGTCTGAGCATAAAATATTAAGTTATTCTGACGTCCTTTACACGCTAGTCTATAATTCATAGTCCTGTCATCTTATGGGGAAGGCTGGGCCAAGGAATTAATCATTTTGATACAGTAAATCGTCCGAGGCTGTAATTCGGTGGTCAAATTCCACATTTATAAGGTTGTGGTCAAAGGGATGGTAATTGAATACCCTCCCCTGGGGCAAATAATTGGACGAACGCTATGTTGATAAACAAATGCTTGGAATTTCTAATCTTATAATCCAACAAAATGGATAGATAATATTTTATATTGTCAACTTTTTTTACTCATTGCTTAACTTGAAATACAGTGTCCAATCGTACGATCTTTGTAACAGAGAATTTTATAAATAGATAACATCATTGTGACGGAACTAATTTTAAATGTACCTTCCTACCTGTATATTGTTTCATTGCTCCCAGAAACAATGTTTTATTCAGGCTTGCAAAAATGCTTTGATCTGTTGGAGTTCCAACTAACGCACCGTTTTCCTGTCATTTTATTGAATACTTTGATGAAGTTATTTATCTTTCAAGTGTTTCAGCTTGAACTTCAGAAATTTTAATTAATTTCTTATTATCGACGCGACAAAGCAATTTTTACCTTATTGCGGCGGGTGCAATGCGCATGCGCCCAATCCTTGATTGAAAGACCATTTATTTAAGGGTGGTTATTCTGAATAAGGATCGCTTTAATAAAACAAATAATCCACTTTCTTAATATAATAATGAAATAAAAGTGTTTTACGAATGGTGGCCAGTTTTAGACATTGAACCCTTATAATAATAATAATATGTGGACGATTTGTATAGCGCCATTTTTGTGAAAAATCACCTCAAGGGCGCTGTACAGATTTTACTTTCTATCATTACATATTAATTCCTAGTTTAAGTAAGAAAACATACAGGAACATACTTACCTGGCAGGTCCCATCAGATAGACACAATTATTAACTTACAATTATGATTATTATTTTAATTTAAATTCATTTAATTTTAATTTATTTATTTTGTTTTTTTTTTTCGATTTAGGGCATGGGAGCGAAATTAAAAGAATGGACTTTCTTAATTTGTCATACAGTACAGGATTTGGTTAAAATTTGCATATCTAAAGGTTTGCTTATCTTGGCAAGGTAAAAATTATCTATAAAGTTGAAGATAAGATAATAAGCTACATTTTTATTTCGACTGACCATAGGTACCGGAAATTGATAAGACGACAAAGAAGAGATTCAATAAAGTGTTTTCTTTATTAAAAAAGTTGAAATATTTGTAAAAAGAAAGATAGCAAAGTTAAAAAGTTGCTGCAATAATGTATTCATTGGTTATTCGTTTTACGGAACTTTTGTTTTTCTGCGTAGAAATACGTAGGAATAGATCAATAACTAATTTATTAAAACACTGTATCGATAACAACCTTTCACTTTGTATTGTCTTCGTAGACTGTGAAAAAGCTTTGGACTCCGTCAAACACTGGGCTTTCCATTAAAGCTTTATGCAACTAAACGTTTGTAGATTTTAGAAATGCACATCATATAATAAAATACATCGTCGAATATAAAACTCCCTTCTTAGCTTTACACTTTTTATACTCACTTGGCATTGAAGATTTTTTATTTTATATCCATGGGCATGGTAATATAAACACTATTTATTTTTGTAAAAAAGCAATCAGTTTGTGGTTTAACATATTTAAAGAAATGAAAAAATAACTTTGACAAGACCACGGATATTATTTGAATTTTTATGACCGACCGGTTTCGCTTAGATTAAACATCATCAGGGTACAGAATTAAACTAAACAAAAAAAGTGTACGGTTTTCTTATTTTTCTCTATTCTTTTATTATAATTTAAATGTTATTCTATTGTTTTCTCATTGTTCTGTTATTTTATTTTATATTTTGTACTCCGTATGTATATACAATCGCGCACTTTGTATATTTTGTTTGGTTTAATTCAATATTAGACTAAGTGAAACCGGTCGGTCATAAAAAACATAAATGATATCCGTGGTCTTAAACAAAAATATTTATTGATGTCCATAAACATTATACATCAAAACATATTGTTATGGAGTGAAAGGTTAACGTATGAATTGAATAACTGAACAAATGATTATATTACAAGTTGTTTTTTCGTAAACACCTCTCTAGGATAACCTGAGCAAAGGGACTGTTTTTTAGTAGACTGATGTGGGTGTTATTGTATTTTTATTATAGGTTTAGTGTTTTGAAGATGAAAATTGTGAGTTTCGGTCGGTTCGTTCTTGTAGTTGTTATATTTGATTTAGTTTAGATATGTTCTGAATAAAATAATAGTTTAATAGCAGCGGTGGGTCATGACTTTTTACCAAAACCGTATTGAAAATACATTTTATCTCGTAATCTTTTGTATGTTTTTGGTCCGATATTTTTTATGTGGTCAACATAGTGGTATTTAGGGCGACCTTGTTTTTTCTTGGCTTCTTTTGGCACGACTGAATGAAGAGATTGTCCATCTGTTTCAAGCGATGCGGCCTGCCTTTGTATTGCCTTATTTTGCCTGTTTCATTAAATCTTTGCATGTTTATATTTTCATATCTTTTCTAATGCAATAATTTATTATGCTCTGATTTACTTTGTTTTTTTTTTCTAATTTCCGTTGTATTGCATTCATGTCTCGAATTCACACATTGGTAGTAACTGTAAATAAGCATTATTTGATCAGATATTATGATAAGGAAATATTAGGAGCTGTGCAGTGAATATTTTTCATATATTCGTAAAAAGCATTAACTTTGTGGCTTGCCATATTTATAAATAGAACATATATACTTTGTTTTTAACCACTTTTTTACTCACTAGAGCGGATAAAGATTAATTTAATATTGTCCTGATGATGGAAGGGTACTTCCGAAACCGGTAGACAAAATATTAAATAAAAAAGTGGTTAAAAACAAAGTATATATGTTCTATTTATGAATATTTTTTACTTGATTCGGCCATACGACGTTTTGATTGTGGTATTTTTATGGGAAGATTATGCGTTCCGATTATTAAATTTAATCTTCGATTGTTGTACGAATACCTTACAATAGATATTTTGGGTGATGTATATATTTTAAGGGTATTTGATTATGAAACAGTTACTTATGTATTATGAAAAAATCTCATTATTTGACACAGACTAATTTTTTCCCTCTCATACTTGTTACCATTGCCTTTTTATGACCTCATATTAACGAGTTATAATATTTTCAATAAGAAAAAAACTGCTTTAAGAAGAAAAGTGCTTTAAGGTTTCCCTTGGGGCCTACATTTCATTAGGGAATGGTGTACGGAAAAGACTTCTCAGGAGAGGTAAGAGTAAACATATGTATTTATAAGAACCATGTAATAGAAGGAATGAAAAAAAACCATGTTTTGCAAATATATTATTGCCAGAGGGTATCATCAGGGCGGGGCATCTTTCCAAATAACCCTCCAAAAAGGCTATCAGTAACGCTGGTTCCATAAGTAAAAAAAAATTAAAAAACGACTCACGAAAAAAATACTTTTGGGCGTGAAAATCTTAAAAGGATATCTATTTCTTACTAAACTATCTGCCTGTAAATCACAAAATAATGAGGCGCAGATCTCTGTATCAAATTTAATTTCAAGCTCTGGTAAAGCTTTCTCATTCTTCTGGGAAAGTTGGCGCGCCTGAGTGATCCGAGCTTTCAGCTCGCAGCTTTTAATCCATTTTGAAGAAGTTACAAAGTCTAAAATGTTGATAAAGTGGATCGTTTCGTGGAGTGGGCACTTGGATACCTCCTCGTGTGTGATCGCGACGTGGAGCTGGGAACATACCTAATGGATTTCGTTCTTAGTACTCGTACATGCGCAGATCATAAATACATTATCTCAAATACGCCCCCGAATTATTATTAATTAAATTGTTTTTAAAGAAAAGCCATGTCATTTTTTAGTCATGACACTATAACGGACGCAGAATATATTTTAGATAGATAGCAAGACTTTGAAAAATACATTGTTCTACAGATTTCTTTAGATAAAAAACAATTCTGACAGAAAACAATTGTTTCAGATGTATACTCGTATTCTACGCTTTGCTAAGCGATCGACCGTTGTTTATGAATAAAGAAGGTATAAAAACACATACATGATAACTTTTATCAGTACAGAATACAGTGACAATTTGACATCAGTAAAAAAAAAACACCTGTATAGTCATGATTTTAATAATACCAAACTCTAAACTTTATTACTATATTAAATATTGAAAAAAATGGAATAAAGTTAAAAATTTAGTATTACTAAAATGGAGTTCCACCACGAGTTGACAGTTTCAAAATTAGAAATAATAAAAAATATATATGTCTCTAAATAATAATATGCTTTTTTATAAAGCATAACTGATGTTTAAAAGGTAGTAAGACGGTACCCGCTGTGAAAATCGAACTTGATTTATCCGACTGCTTACCGATCGTCTCAAATATCAAGCAATCGACTCCCTTTCTATGATTAATACGTGAAATAGCCCAGCCTTGTGTCTAACTTACTTTTTTGTTTGTGAGCAATTTCAGTTATTTTTAAAATGGTACACTTTTTTTTTGTACTGCGGTGGTCGACTAGGTCATTAAAGATCTGTTATAATAAGTATAATAACATAACAGGGAATAAAAAAACATGTAGTAAAATATAGAATAAATAATTTAAAAAAAACTTAGCAAATGTGAACAACATACCATAATGTTACAAAATAAAGCGATTCAGAAGTTTAAACGGTTTCAGTAGACCCTAAAACACTCTAGTCAGAAAAAAAAATACTTTTTTTAATAATATTTAGACCGGTTAGTAGCTGAGTGGACGAATGCGTCGGGTTCCCACCTAGACGTCGTGGGTTTCATTCTTCTGCTGGCTAAATCCTCTATTATTGCACAAGCAATATTTTCCGCTAATGATTATAAGATATTTTCATATAATGTTAGGTTATTTAGTTTTTATTTTATATTTGTTACTTGTACATCAAAGTTTACAGAGTATCTAATTATTTAATATTCTTTTTGACCTAGTAATAATATAATACCTAACTAATAATACTACCTAATATTTCTAATATATTTTAAATGGTTCTTACTTACTAATAATTTTGATGGTTTCCGGCAGCGCATTATAACATTTCATCTCTTTATAAAGAAATTTATTTATGTTATTCGTAACCCGGAAATGTTTGCTTTTTATAAAACAAATGTAGGTATGAGGAGTGTGTGATATAATGTGTATCAAATGTAAACAAGAACATTTAATGTGAGGTGAAGTGTTCAGTACTTTTTGTTTCTCTTTATATATCCATTGCCGATAGTTCCTACCTATTGCAGTTTACGCTTTTTGATTACGTTAACACTTTCTCTGTCTTTGAACATATTCACTTTGTGATGACCTTTATATCAGTTTTTCGGTCTTCCCGAAAACTTTTCAAAAAGCTACGAAATACTCGGAATTCTAAGGCTTCTACTCTTTTCCCTTGCTTTGTCACAGTCCTCGCCTCCACCCCACACGGGAGTACTGAATAAATTGAACATCTAACCATTCGCAAACGGAGTCGGAGATTAATATATCTGCTGCAGAGTGCGACTTTCATTCCTACACAAACACAACTAGCCATTTCTACAAAGTTTGAAATTCCACTTGGGTTACTGAAAACGCATAAGAATATTGTAATATTAATAGCTGAAAACAGTTGAATTGAACTTGCATTTCCAAAAAGAAAATGCTGCGCAATTTAAAAAAATCAAGAGTTTATCATTTTTTGTTGTTGTTTCATACCTACGGTTTTCCTTATTTTTCAGATGTTAAGAGTATTTCATCTTATCGGATTTCTTGTTTTAGTGAGTATGTTTAGTATTTCACCAATGAGCATATTAATGTATTCTTCTCAAAATTCGGTGAAACACTTCAATCGACTTATTATTTTCGTGTGCGTCGGGTCTTTCGCAAATACATGATTTTGCTTTTATACTGATTAGTACAATTTTGTGTTTCCTTTTAAGAGAATAATACAATGATAACGTATTTGGTATTTTAAAAATAAAATAAAATGCAACACGAAGCGAATATTTAAAAGTTTTCTTAGAAGGTTATTCAAAATTCGCTCTATTTTACAGACAACATTAGATCTCAATACTTTTCTATGTCTATAAAAAACCTCCGAGTAATTTTCTTTCGTAACTGTTGTTAAAATTTAGCTTGATGACGTTTTCACCTGCAAAACAATAGATACATGGTTTCATTTTATTTTAATTTGAATACCGCACAAAAGCCCAGGGGCAGTAAGACTATGTCATTTTTAATCGGGGTATGCCGAGGTTGAATGGAGTACAGAAGGGAAATATATAAGAGGAAGGTTAAGAAGCACCTGGAAATTCAGATCTGGTCACTAACCACGGCTAAAGCCATTTATAGCTACATTCAGATTCTAATGTGTTTCACCGGGGTAATACTAAGATTGTATACCATTCAGCAAAGTGTCGCAAATTGACTATTTATATATTTTTATGTTAAATATATGTGAATTAACACTTAGGAATTAAATATTACCCACGCTGCGTTTCGAACCATCATCCTCTTAATCCGCAGTCAAAGATTTTAATCGGACGGCTATGAAGAACAAGGCGAGTTAGGTGTGTCGATTATTCACGAATGCAGACAAATATATTGATTGATTAGTTCAATATTTTGATAAGATTTAATACCCAATGTTAATGTGAGAATAAATTTGAATCGATCACTTCAAAACGGATTTTCCTCCCTTCCACAAACTGAATTTTCTACTTACTTTCGGCTCGCATGGAACGAGCCGGTAACGCCACTTAAAACATTAAACACACCCTCATAGCTGTCTCTCACTTTTGAAATAATATCAATCAAGTTCCCATAGCTTTGAGGTATGGGAACCCTGTACCTACCTCACCCTGTCCGAAGGCTAAGAGACGAATGGTGTAAGAATATTTCAACCCCCGTTGTAATTCCGAGTCCTTAAAACATTGATTTAAATTAATGACACCTCCCTTTACCATTAGGCTTTGGGGTGCGTATTTCCGAAATGCAAAATCTCACCCTTAAATTGAAGGTGATGAACGCAACCTCACCCTCATTTTGAGTAAATTGGCCACAATTTATTATATAGTTAAAATTCTTCGAATTTATGCTTTAGTTTAATACTTGAATTAAAAAATAATTTTCCGCACACTTTGTATTATTTGTTGAGTTTAATTTTGTAACCTGATGATGCTCAGGCTAAGCAAAACCAGTCGGTAATAAAAATTAAAATAAAATCTGTGGTCTTAAAGAAAGTTATTTTTTCAAATTTCATAACTAATGTCAAACCACTAAGTGATAGCTTTCTACGAAAAATAATTGAAGTTTACTTCACTCGTTATTTTGATTATTGTAAACGTCACCATTTAAAACCTTTAGTGCAAAAATCTAAAGTTTTACAATTAAATCTGATCCTTTACCAAAATTTATAAAAGCACTAGCAACATTTTTCCTTTATAATGAAATCTTAGGATTTTAAAATAGGTTTTTCGCATCCTGACAATAATTGAAAATTGTCAAAGAATCAAATAAAAAAACGACACAAATCAAGACATCTCTGTCCCAAAATATTTTATCCCCATTTATTTAGTTTTGTTTTATTTGTAGATAAAATTTTACAAAATACCAAATTATAACTTTTGACAATATTAAATACAACTAATTATTAAAACTTATATACTACTTGATATATACACTAATGGATATTATATGGTTCTTACAAACTATTTTAAATTTATTAATCGGTGTAATTTGGATGGTTTCCGGCAGCGCATTATAATATTTAATTCCTTTATACAATGAATGTCTATTTTTTTATTTCTGTGAATATCCTCCATATATTTTTTTAAGTAATTTTAAATTTTATGGTATTGTTTTTATTAAGTTTATTTTTATTGTCGCAGTTGTTTTGGCGTTCAAAGCCACGATCAAACTTGAACATAATAGTAACATAATTACATTTAATAAAAAAAATATTCTTAACAAAAAACATACGTCGTAACATGTTTTCGGGAAATTAAAATTGCATCATCGTTATGATAATCAGATTTTTTATTTATTGTTTCATTAGGCTTGGAGTGGGTTGTATAAAATATTTTTAAAAATAATTTCGTTTCAGCTGATAATTCCATACTTTATCAATCCCATTTGTTTTCATGATTGTATAAAGGCAAGTTAATTACAAAAGTGTTAATTTCCTCCAATCAACCCAAATTTACGGTGATTATGAAAAACTATTGCGTTTTTTCCCATGCTGTGAATGTTTGCTTAAAACAATGAAATAAATAAATAATTATGAATTATAGTCTCCTTGAGTCATACTGATTTCACAGATATATTTTTCCTTTTAATAAGCTGGATATTTGAAATTGTCAAGGGGCGCCAAAAGCATCTAAATTGCATCCTTCTTTGATTTGAGACAAGGTAATTGTGTACGTAATTAACGTTATATATGTATTTATAAATATGTTCTACCGGTATTTCAATTGAAGATGCTCCGTGGAACTTGCGTCATCGATCCCACGATTGTACACGGTTGACATTCAATACACGAGAACGAGTCGCTTTTACAACTCATTCTTATGTTCAACAACTCGGCTGTGGAGCGATTTGATAGCCTCTGTGTTTCCTCCTCCCTTAACGTAGGCCTCTTTAAGACCCAGGTTCACTCATAAAAAAGTCCCTCCACACAGCATCACCATAGATGATACAAGTTCTGAGAAAAAGTATATCCCTTAAGGCCTCCTGTAAAAAAAAATAAGGTTTTATTTTTTTTCGCTGTGTTTTCAGGGCAACCATTGCAAAAAAGATCCCTTTTCTGTTAGTTCCTTTGCCGCCTGCATGTTGTTAGTTAGTCTGTACAATGATTACAGTATTCTTCTTATTGTAATCTTTCCTATCGGAAGTTGATTATCATTAGGTAAATCTTCACCCTGTAGACTGCAACCCGAGACAACTTTTCAGAAAAAGATCTCGCACTGGTCACTTTGATTTAGAAGCCATAAACTGTGACATTTTCCATCCATCTTCCCCTGGATTATCATCAATCTTGTATTTTTAGTTCATTCGATGGAGAACTTCTAAATCGGCCATTGGTTACAATCTGTAACATTCCATTTGAGAAGTTCACAGTAACATCAAGTGGTCTGACCTTGCATAGCCGCCCATATTCACACTTCTTACCCCGTCAACATTAAAATATGCCAGAACATCCGGCGACCGGGCTAACAACCCGGTTGACAACCGAGTGGACACCCGACCCGGTAGATAGCCGAGTGGACACCCGACCCGGCAGACAGCCGAGTGGACACCCAACCGAGGGCGGTAGACACTGCATGAATACGGGCGGGATAATATAATGAAATTAGTTGGGAAATATGCTAATCTACTGTACGCTGGTCCGGCGGCCAACTTTTGGGCGCAAACACCGCCATAAATCATGCTGTTTTAAAAAGACTTGTTTCAAAAGTTTCCTTATGAACACTGACTTATGACACTTTTATTTTATCAGCTTGGATTTTTCCAGCGGTGTAATTTAAATTTTTTCTACCTTTTTAGACTGTAACACTTTGAAAACTTATTTTTTGAGCATTTGATCATATTTGAGGGAGAGAGGCATATGCTTAATACCCATGTAAAGATTTAGAAGTTTTTTGCGCAAGCGGCTCTAAGAAGGACTAATGAACTATTTTTTAAGTTGTTAGCCATCTTAGCTGCTTTAGCGTCTCCCTCGACTGCACAAAAAAGTTGGTATCAATAGGTTAATCCTTAATCAATTGGTGATTGTATAAGTTGATCCTTACGTTCGTAGTGTTTTCGGTATACAAGGAAATAGGGTTTTTAAATATTTGTGTACTTTTTTGTCATAATCAACTTAATCAAAATTTGTACACAATTGAAATTCAATACACTGAACGGATCAACAACAGCTGAAACAACTTGTTTGACAACTTGGCTGTGGAACGATTTACCGGCTTCTGTGTTTCCTCCCTCCTACAGCATGTGCCTTTTCAAGACCCAGATTCACTCATTCCTTTCCTCAAAAAGACCCTTCACATAGCATCCCCAAAGATGACATAGAGAAACACTTTCCCCAAGAGCTTCCTGTGTGGAGTTAATGTAAAAAAATAATATGTTATTTTTTTTTTGTTTGTGGTAATTGCTGGCTAATATGGAAAAAAATCTTGAAAAGGTGTGAATACATCGGATACTGAGAACCGTGTGTGTGTTTGTTCCGGGGATGTTGCAATTTGCCATCGTCCATATCTGCAAATGAATAATCCAATATTCATACCACTCTGCCGCAGAGCTTGTTATTTTAAAATATTTGGTTAAACACTGACCTAATAATCTTTAGACATCACATCGAGTGTTGTCAACGTCAATTTTTGATAATCCCGAAGAAAAGCGTAAAGGCACAACTAATAAAATATATTTTTCAACTTCGAAAAAATTCCTGAACAATTCATTTTTCGATTCACACGTATCCGATAATTTTTTTCTCATTTTCCCAAACATCAAACACTTCGATTTTCCAATATAAAATTTCACTCTCCTCTTTTCGATTCATGTTTCCAACCCTTTTCCCATCTACATACGTTAAAAGTATACGCACCTTTCTTTATATTGCCCGTTATAAGCATTAACATGACAAAGACCGGCTTATGTTATCGGAGAGCGGCTGTTGGGAACCTTTTTAGAGCCTTTTTTGGGTCACCCCAAGAAAAACTGCATAAATTGACAAATTGTTCTCCGCTTATGGACACCTCGGGGGTGGCTTCGCCACTCTCGCCGCTTCACTGAAACCAACGGATTTTGTTTACCCTCCGAGTGAAAAACACTAACTTAATTTACAATTTAGTTTTTTTTTAGTCTTATTTATTTTATAAAGGTTTTTGACCATCTATAAAAATGTATGTGATAATCTTTCGATGCAGGATAAGTTGATTATGATTTTAAGTAAATCCAAAGTCATGGTGTTTAAAAGAGAGAGTACGGAAACAATGTGCAAGAGAGTTGTGTACGATGAATTCTTGAAGCATATGGATGAGTTTGTGTATTTAGCAGATTTGTTCACGAAAGATGGAAAGGCTGATATTGAAATAAGGGTGAAATTTATGAACTTTATTAAATGAAGACTGAATGTGGTAGTCGCTAGTAAAAAGTTATCAGAATAAGTGAGGCTAGCAGTACACAATAGTGTGCTGATGTCAACCCTGATGCCTGTTAGTGAGGTGAGGCCTAAAACTGGCAGAGAAAGGATGAAATTAAACTGAATTCTCTAGAAATACAATTGCTGAGGCGTATGCGTGGTAAAAAAACATGAATGACCGTGTTGCAACTCTGAAGATCTGAAAATAATGCAAGGCTGATATACGCGTATTGAATAATATTAAGAAAACGACACTTAGACGAGATCGAGTGAATCTAATAATTGACGGGACAAGTCATAATAACAGAATAGTATGTACCCAGCGGCGTGTTTGTGACCTTTCTATTTATGTATAAGATTTACAGATAATTATAAGAAATAATGTTAAAATGTTGTGAATTAATATATTATATGGAAATAATGCTAATAATATAGTAAATAGAAATAAGAAAATATATCGATTAGAAGTTAACTTTAAGAATATATATTTTAGAATTAATATTTTCATCGTAATAATTGGAACCTTCACTTATAACAAAAACTTCACAAAGTCTTGTGTTAGATAATAATAAAAATTATTATTATTATGTACCCGGCCTTGTACGGTGAAATTCCCCTCATCTGCATATTCATTTGTTGTCCCAGTAAACAAAGCCAAGTTCTAGCAAATTATGCAGATTCGTAAATGCGACGCAAAAATAGGAACCTCATTAGTGCATTGTATTTCGAGTTAGCGGGGAGTGGACACTTTTAAATGCTTAAAGTAAAGTCAATCCGGGTAGCCTTACTCATCAAGATTACAAGTTAAACATCTTGCATACTTATGTGTTTGTAATCGAAACGAGAAAAGAGCGAAAAACTTCTGATATTTAAAAATAAAACTAATTATGCATTTTTGATTTTGAAAATGGAAACTTCAAAACGCATTGCAAAAATATATTCGCGAATGTTTATAACTCTTGAAACGTAATTGAAAATAAATAAAAAAAATATTTAATGAATGAATTCTCGACTTTATTCGAATGGTGTTATGAAGCACGATAAATTCGATCCAGTGCGATTTTGAATTTTCCCGCTAGTTAAAATCTATTTATTATGGTGTAATGTTTTGTCTATTTGCCCCCCTGAAAAGCCAAAAAGTGGGGGCAAAACGAACAACGGACCCGGGCTGAAACGGCCAGGAGGATTATTCAAGATTCAAGATTGAACTTTCAAAGTTCAACGTTCGACCGCGAAACAGAGTGAATATTAGAGTTTTCACAGTAGACGCCGAATAGTGCAGTTAACGTTTTTAGAGTCAATACAGTATTTACCGCCTATGGTGAAATAGCAAATTGAATTAAATATTTCGATGGATAATCCGAGTCGCTACGATCCCGGCAGCCGCCATCGAGGAACGAATTAGCGAGGTTTCTCGGCTATCAGACTGGACAGAAAGATTTTCAGCGCGCAGGATCCACGCATTTTCCAGTATCGGTGATATTGAACAATTTAGTATAATAGTTTGTCTCTACGAGTACCCAATTCTAACGTTATCCACCAAATTAATCAAGCTTTTCCTGGGCGTAGAATCAATATTCTCAAATATAATACAAGAGAGCATCAAGAGTGTATTATTATTAAAGTTCCTTAAGCCCTGCAAGTAAAGGTCCTTTTTGTAACCCCCATTTTTAACGAAGAAGAAGAAGGTCCTTTCTAAACCAAAATAAACGAATTTCAAACACGGAGAAAGATCCGTTCTACCGACTGAACCTAACCGGGTGCGCATTTTAAAAGGTAAGTGAATCCTTGGGACTCACGAACTCGTAATTTTATATTTTGTGCCTGTTTAAAAGAGGCGGACTTTTAGCGACATTTAACAATGGTCACACAATGATGATGCATATTTTTAAGGTAGCACAAAGTCTATTAGTTCGATTATCTCTCACTTTAGGCCTATGAATACAAAAAAAAATTGTGTGGGTCAAAGTTACCCGATTTGAGATGAAAACTTTGGCCCACACTTTAAACCATATTTGTTGGATAGCCCATTGAAAAATTGCCGTAATTAGTAGAAATAAAGATAACCCATTAAAATATGAAACAAACTAGCGGATTGCGAAATTGTAGTTGTCTTCAAAATCATCAAAAGTGGGGCAAACTTACCCAAATCGACTGTACTTTGAAAGATAATGCTGTCTGAAAACAATCTTTCCGTTTTTAAAACTGAAAATTCGTGGTGGAATTCCATTTTAATGCTTAAATTTTAAATGTGGAACTAAGAGAAAATTTCAGTTGTAAGTCGCAAACTAGGATCATGACATCAAATGAAATCAATACGGTCACCGTAGAAAATTTAATGATACCCATTATAAGAAATTAATAAAAAGTGATATTCCTGTCTCATTTGGTACATAAAAAATTACGTTAATTAATTTGAAATCTCATTTTGATCATCTTTGGCGTTGTAATTTTTTTCACTCAGAGTTCTGAGGAAAAAGTAAAAAATATTCAGTTTCTAAGAATTCATGTAATAAGATACTCCATTAATACTATTTTTTTAATACTGGTAAAAGAAGTTTTTACAAAAATAGTAATTGGAAACTAAGTTCCTATTACAGTATTGATTTTCGTATTTCTTCATCTTCAGATTTTTCAGGTATTTTCAGCTACTAACACCATTTACATCATAAGTTTGAAGAGATTATGAAATATCAATTCTACTGTAAAAAATGATATAGAACGCAATATTGTCTGCTACATTTAAAAAAAAAAACAATCTCAGAAAAAAAGAGAGTGTTGAAACTCAGGCGACGCCAGGTAAAAATAGTTATCGCAGTGAATTTTGAGTCTAATAGAGTATTTACACAGATAAACTGCTTGCATACAGCATAAAAAAAAAAATTGACCACAAAAAATAAAATTTCAGTGAAATTGAAACAAAGTTAACTTTTAATATAATAAAAAAGAACGCACGGTAAAACTTTTCGAATAACTGTAAAAACTTTTTGAATATTCAAATTCGATGAGAAAGAATGGCAATGGAGAACGACGCTGATGTAACAAAGCTGTGATAAAATCGACTACAATCGACACAAATCGTTTATCATTGACCTAGTGACCAAAATATGGCAATTGGTAAGTACATGCCCAATCATATTGAGATAGGTTTGGGCGCCCGGCTGTTGGCGCTCTTGGCAAAGTAGGTATTTTATCTTTCACTCATAAACAAATCATTCCGTACGAATGTAAAGTATTGCAATGTAACGTCGTTTCAGTTGATATATGTTTTAATACAATATTTACAACACTTTAAATAGCATTCATTTTTTATCATTATTTTTAATAAGTGCGCATGTACCTTCTTATTACATTTTCCCTTCTACGAGTTTTTTTCGTAATTCGTGATAATCCGCGTGTTATCACCGATGATCTTGTCATATCTTTGAAATGTAGCTATACGATAAGAAAACATATTTTTGCCAATATCTAGAAGGTAATACATTATCCGCGTTTCCCGACGTCAGAGAAGGAAAAGCAGAAGCGGCGCGATGTATCGTCGTATTTTTTTTTTAAATATCAGCAAGATTTAAAAAAAAAAATTATGTCAATAATATTAATAATCTTCAGTAAAAAGTATGATATCGATTAAAAACATCGGTGAGTCGGCTTTAGGTATGTTTGGGGATAAAATAATGCATCGAATGCATGTATATTCATGGTCTCCTTTTCGCTAATAACTCGCAACAGAACTCCTAACGTTATACTAAGACGATAGTTATACGATAATATTGATATGGCTATGTACGTTAATAGTAAATTAGTACCTAGATATCCCGGTGCAAATAAGTTATCCCCAGACCTTCGTGGTATAAACTTAATTATTTGCTACCCTCCCAGAGATGAGCCAAGAAAACGAATCTACGTCATATTCTATTTGAAGGTAGTGCTATCATCGGGTTTCCGGAAACTCACTTATATTTTGTATCATTTTGTGGTTTTATTATGCAACTGCACATTCTACTATGTAAATTACCTAACAATTGCTTATTCTAACTCACAAATCTTAGATTTCATGACCTAATAAACGATTAAGGCATTTTAATAATCTATTTAATGAACTCTTCAGAAACTCATACCTGTTCGGAACGCTCTCTATTTTTCTTGATCGGTTCAAATCTTTAACACTTATCTTTCTTTTCATAGAAATATATAATGCCTACACAAAATTTTGTGCTATCATTTTATTTACTACAAAAGACGAATATCTTCATAAATAATCTTTCCAACAAAGCGGGTTTGTGCTCGTGGTATTGAAATACTTTTGAAAAAATATGAACGCAAGTTAAATATTAGCGTGTTATTGGATTTCAATGGGGGGGTCTGGATTTTGAATGTTCACTTGTACGTTTATTACTATCGATTTTGCGTCGGAAAAATAACAAAACCTTTTTTATGTCTTTTTTCTGAATTGATTCTTTACTTACAAGTTGTGATAAATGTATGAATTCAAGATTTTTCAATTGTTACTCCTAATAAAATTGTTCAAAATAATGTCATCAATAATAAGTAGCTACCATTAATATATTTCTTTAAAAATGTTGGATCTGAAGCGGCGATAAAACATCGGATGCTTCAGATGAGTTTGTAAAATAATGAGCTGTAAACGATAAACTATACTACATGATGGTAGAGTCTAATTATGGATGTGGAATGATTATTGAAAGAAAGGAAAAATGGGAAAGCATTCACTCACGGAAAAAGTTTAGATTTAGGTTTATTTTATTTACTTGTAAATCAAATCTTACAAATTATCTAATTATAATACATATACATTTGACTAAATAATAACAACTAATATACTACTTGATATTACTATTATAAAGTTGACGTAATAAGTACTTGAAATCTTCATAAGCAATTATTGTATTATTGACAAACACGAATATACCCACACTGAAGTCTTATTAATTCACAAAACCAATTTTATTTAAAATTATTTTGAGAACAACAGCAAAACCGATAAACAAGCAAAAAACCAACGAGCAATCCGTTTTTTCACATCTAAAACTTCTGTTTTTGATTGTCAATTGTTTCGAACACAGTGTTGTTAAATACGGGAATCTAATAGCGAAATGGTTGGATAAGGTAGGAACTTGAATGAAAAAACATCAAGGTAAGAACCTAACAAATCATCAATTTGAAATCCAACAGTAAATGTTTCATGCAAACATGTATAATATGGAATCACCCGCATGGTTTAAAAATGATTTTAGTAATCACAATACTTATTGGAGTTTTTTTTTCTGGAAACCTGTTGTTACGGATATTTCATTGGAAACTGGGCACCATTATTGGTAACACATAAAGGATATTATATTAACAGAAGGGTTTCCAAATGTTTTACCCTCTTGGGATGGAGGTATGAACTTCATTAATAGGTATTATAATGCATTGTAGGTACCTTTAATCCGCACGCATATAATTTCCTCTATAACCATATAACGGAAATCAACATTTTAATATTGGACTCCAGGCTTAAGCTGATCTTGCCTAAAAAAGACACGCTTGAGTCCGGATCCATTTAGCTTTAAATTCAAATAATGGTAAGGTATACGAAAATAAATTACATTTGGAATTATGACCCAAAAGAAATTTATTAATTAATAAAATATCGTAATTTATTACGTTTATTACCTTTTATTGATTTAACTTTATTGATTTACCTTTACTTTGATTTTTTATGATGCCTTTGTGATAACGTACGTATGAGTGTGAAATTTTAAAAATTGAAACTGATGGATATGTTAAAAAAAATTATGCATTCAGAAAAGTGCTAAGGTACCTACCTAAAATGTACTTTAACAGATATTATTCTATATTTGAAATGCGTTTTTTCTTTTCTTCTCAGTTTTCATTTGACAAGTCGAATTACACCCCTTGGTTTCTCACAGGTAACAACAACTGGTTATATGTATTTATAGTTTGCACAATTTGAGTTGACCCAAATAATACACCTTTAGAATTGTGTGTATTGGTGCATATGTATACCCTTCTAACAGTAATGTTCTCGCGAAAAGCCAACGAGAAATAACCTTTTGTATTGCTTACGTCTACTTATTGGTTTAAGCGAAAACGTTACACGTTGTTTGAATTTGAATTTTCAAAAAGTTTTTCCAGTTATTCGATTTTTTTTACAGTGCTCTTTTTATTATTTTGATCAATGCTAACTAGCTGACAAACCGTCACCATTTTCCCGGAGTAGTAGGACGAGAGGATGGGCCGCCAAACAATTCTATCTTGGCACACGTTCCTTGCTTCATTTACACCCATACATCGTTTCGTACATAAGCTACCAAAAACAAAGTATTCGTGTACTGATTGATATACTTAATTTTGCAGTCAATTGCATAACCCACGTAGCTAATGAGGTACTGTTGCATAATAAGTCCCTGGACTTTATTTGGACCTATTGATTATTGTAGTCATAGCCTTGTTTAATTTACAGTTTACAATACAATAGTCGTCATCATATAACACCGACAAATTTATTGATTGCTCATAATCAATAAATTTAAATAATATTGAAATTAATTAAATTACAGTCAAGAGTGGTAGATACTTTAAGTATCGCCTTGGTGAAAGATCACCATTCAGAATTAAAACGTTGCTTAAAATGGCTTTAACCGTGTTTAGTGACCAGATTTGTATAGCCAAGTACTTTCCAAACTTCCCCTTTCTCATCTCCTTCCTCTCATTACTACCTTCAGCCTCACAACATACCCCTATTGGGGATGCCATAATCTCACTGGCTCTAGACGGTTGGGAGCAGTTGAGACTCTTGTGCGGAATTAACGTAAAAAAATAGATATCAATAATGAAATAATAAAAAAAACTCTTATCATTTACCGCGAAGCTGAAAACACAACTTTAACTGATGATAAACTCGTTCTAATTCTGCTATTATCGGGGCTATTTTCTGATAAAGTCCAGATGAGAAATCCTTGAAAATGATGGCATTACTTTACAAAGGTTTTTCCATTTTTTAATTATTTTTTTTTACTCTGCCCAAACCATTTAAGCGTCCCTTTCTTGATTTTATTCATTACGTTTACATCAGCCTTGCATTCTTTTCGGATATCCACATTTTTAACACAAGCATACATAGTTTTACCGCACATACGCCTCAGTGATCAGGGTTGGTATAAGCACTCCACTGTTCATTTCTAGCTTCGCTACTTTGGACAGTTGGTTTGGGTATGTAGAGCGAATGAACGAATAAAGGAGTGTGAAAAGAATATACGACGCGAAAGCGAATGAACGAAGAAGTCAAGGATACCCGAGGCAGACGTGGCACGATCGAGTGAACCAAATACTTAAGTCGGGCCATGTGAAGAGTTAAAATAACAGAAGAGTACGTATGAATATGTGAATGAAGTAAAGAATGTGTGCCAAGACAGAGTTAATACTAATAATTGCCTGATTTCTATAGTTGTATGGTGGTTTGTCCTCTCTGCTACTCCTGCGGAGAAACGTCGTGATGGTTTGTTAGTTATTTTTTAAATTATTATTTAAGATATCAGTATTACAAAAGTCTAACAAAGCTGCCCACAACGGATTGTCTACAGGTTCTACCAAAATTATAAAATCTCAATTATTATTTTGATAATATAAAAAAAATAATATTGCGTCTTTCCGCTGAACAGTAATATTTTAATCCATACTGATTTGAAAGGAAACTGATGTTGCCAATTTGCTTAAGACCTTTCGGCCTCTGGTTCCCAATGAAATAAGTTATCTGTTCAATAAAGCATTTTAGAGTTTGAAAATGGAAAACATTGACTCTTCTTCGGGCATACAAAAACACCCACTGCAGATTTCTATTTATTTATTTCTTCAGTGCTCCTTTCGTATCTCTTTTGACCGCCTGCAGAGTTGACCGTGTCAAGTTGTAAGTCTCCTTAACGAATTTACAGATAGCTCTAAGCACATTTAAAACACTAGATGTTCCGTTTCCGGGTCGGATGTCGGAGGGTACTTGCGTGGCCGGAAGTAGAAAGCACGTGGCGTGACGTCATGGAAGCCATTCACACTTCCCGCCGAAAGGGCGAAACGCCGGAAGTGCCACACGCCACAAATCTTGACCATTGTTTCACCATTGTATCGCAGGAATTAAAGCTATGCGAGTGGGCTTTTATTTTCCGTCTAAATGAAAGTAATTAATTGCTCTGTTTGCGTGTTTTTTTTGCTTAATATATTATTTTTCTTTTTGGTCGCTGACGAAAACAAAAATATTAACCGTTGGAACAAAACGTTAGCAAAAAAGAACTGAAGTTTTTTTTTCAAATGTAAATAATTTTAATGAGAAAATAAAAACAAATTTTTAACTTTATTCCACTTTTTATTTTTTGACTGGACCGGTTTCAGCCTATAACGGCCATCTTCAGACTAGTACAGGTTGTTCTTATTCTATGGCTTATATACTATTTTTGGGATGTCAGGGGTAGTAAACCATGATTTTACTTTAATTATATTTATCAGTATTGCTGCATGATTTTACTAGTAACAAGTTACTTTTAGTTTACTATTTTATATATCTATCTGGTATGAATTTTTATTTAAGATGGGTTACAATTGTATTTCTTTAAGTATGATTTTACGATGTATTTATATAATGCAAGGTTGGTGAATACTGATTATTAATGAGTTTATTTTAGGTTTTCCCATCTTAATTGTAATGTCTAGATTTTCCATAAAATTTTCTAATTATTGGGTTACTACCAGTATTATGGTACAATTACATGATTAAATTTATTATGCACTTTTACAGTAGATTATTTTTATAATTATCATTTATTTGGTTTATAATTTCTCGGTATCGAAAAATTTTTAAGTGCCATGCACTTGGGTAGTTAATGACTTACATTTATTGTTATTACCTGTTAATTGTTTGGAATTTTTAAGTGCCTTTAAATTATACTATGTTTTAAATTAGAAAAATACATTGTTTATATCAGGTCATAAATAGTATATAAGCCATAGAATAAGAACAACCTGTACTAGTCTGAAGATGGCCGTTATAGACTGAAACCGGTCCAGAAAAAAAAAAAGTCGAATAAAGTTAAAAATTTGTTTTTATTTAATTATTAAAATGGAATTCCACCATGAATTAACAGTTACAAAATTAGAAATAGCAAATAATTTTGATCTGGTATTGATCTGGTTTGATTTTGATAGGGGTATTTTTTAATACTGACTTTTAAATAGGTACTTACGTCTGAAATCGAGATCAATTAAACCATTATCAGCCGTTGTTAATATTCTCTTCTCAATGAAGACCTCCCAAAACAATAACATTATATTTAATTTATTTTATTTTTTAAAAGAAAGACAAACATTCCCGGGTTAAGAATAACCTGAAAATATTTGAAAAACTCTTACTGCCATCATAAGAAGCGGAAGATGTGGCTTGTGCAATGATGGAGGACTTAGCCAGTAGAATAATTGAACGCACGACGCCCAGGTGGAAATCTGACGCGTTTGTCCACTCAGCTACCGACTGGTCATTAAAAAAATATATAATTATTAGAAGAGTTTTACGACTATATACAAACATTTTTTATACTTTTCCGTATAATATCTGCCCTCCATGTGCTGTACAATGTGTTTATTATAAAGGTGGGTACGGATAAATCCAAATAAAAAATTACAAGGATTATTCGTTCAAACGTAATATTTAAAACCTTGATAGTAATTATAATTTTATTTTATAAAAAAAAAACATTTGCTAAGACAAGAAAAGATACGTGTTTTTAATGGTAGGTATGTAATAAAAATAAAAGAAACCTGAATCAGAGCTTTTTCAGTTGTTTCTTGATATAAAATAGCTTTTTGTACTGAATTGATAATATTATTTATCCTCATTCGTTGGAACCAATTTCACTCTCAAATTGTCATATAAAATAATGGTTTTCGTGCGTGACTAGTGTTTGTTATTGTTTTCATTGTAAATGTGATTCATAGTAGAGAAAATGGAAGGCTTACAGTTTCATAATATTTCAGTATTCGTGTTTTACTGCGAGATACATAATATTCTAAAGGAATTCTTACTTACTTCCGATGGCCATTTAATTTTAGCCACAAATAGCTATTTTAATGATGCCATTTGAATTTAGACAATTCATTGTTTTTGTGGGGGTCTCGCGATGTGTTATGGCTCACTATTAACCTAAGGGATGATGACGAAATATGCAGTCGAGTAAATTGACGAAGGGCTTATATTTATATTCAACCGATAGTGGATTTTCTGACGACTAAGTAAATAAAGAGAACAGTGCAGCAGAGTGCTAATGAGGGTAACTTCTTACAAGAGAGTACCAATCGAACAATCTGCTGTTCCCACCTGTGCTGCCGGGAAGTCATCGTCCTTCGTTGAATTTTGCAGGAACGTCAGAAGCGCAATGGTTTCAATGCATTAGCAGTCTGGTAAACGCTCCCAACTTCGTTTGCATCAGCAATCTGGGCCAACACTTCCGATTTCATAGGAATGTGTGGAAGGCTAGAGACCTTTACTTCTCATATTTCAATTCTCGCAAATCACTATCTTTTTTTAACAATCTAATATGAATAAGCTGTAAGCTCCTTGGCTTTGGACTAAGAAGTCACGGTTTTGAAACCTGGCGTATACATTACCAACATAATTGAAATAAAATATGTTATAGTGTATTTGCAGTTAAGATTGTAAGGTACTTCCAGTAAAAACGTGGCTAGAGACCATCATTCTGAATCGAAACTTTCCTTGAAATGACTTTGGTCATATTAGGTGATCAGGTGTACTCGTAAATAACAAGATAACTTCCAACTTTCATAATATTCCCCAAATTGGGATACCATCATTCATTTGGCTCCAGAATAACATAGAATGGCACAAAATAATATAAATCAGTGGCAAAAAATGCAGCAGGGGTTGAAGTTCCAAAATCAATCAATGTAATTGAAAAAAAATATTCTGTTGGCATTTTGGTATTGGCATCTACAAAATAAAAAGTCCAGAATATTTTACCCAAAAAAATATTGACGTAAATATGTGTAGAAACCCTCGAGCAGAAGCACCCACGAGGGAATGAACATACTAAACAAATAATAAAAGATGTCCTCTATCTATTGAGACCTAATGGTATGTCAATATGTCTACTCAAAATAAATAGCACCCAAAAAAATAATCATAGGAAAATTCAAAAAAAATCTGGCATGCGGAGTCGAAGGAATCTTTGTTTGAGATATTAATTGAATAAGTAAACGGATATCAACCATCTTCCCTTTGGCCAGGGGTACCTACCCCGAGGCTGCAATGATGGTGAGGGAAAAGTGGAGATGTTTCCTCATTTGGTATGCATAGCTGTACCCTCACCCGTTGCGGAACCTTTATCCCAAATCTCGAATGGGGCAACCAATATTTAAAAAAAAAATTAAATTGGTTAAAATTGTAAATAAACTATCTATCTTTGCTGTGAAGGTAAAAGGGCTGAAGCGCCATTTTGGGAAGTTTACACAAGTAAAATTCATGAGTCTTCAGTTCCTGGCTGGATTTTGAAAAAAAAAGTTAACTTAGGTAACTCAATGTCCTCAGTGAGTTGCCTTAAGCGAAAAAAAGTTTAAAAAGTCCTTTACTACCTCCCCAACTTGTTTCGCTGGAGTCAAGCCTTCTGCCAAATGCTAAATGTATTTTAGAAGGACTTTTTTTTTTTACGTGAATACCGCACAAGAGTCTCAACTGCTCCCAACCGTCTAGAGCCAGTGAGACTATGGCATCCCCAATAGGGGTATCTTGTGAGACTGTAGGTGGTGGGGAGAGGAAGGAGATGAGGAAGGGAAAGGTTGGGAAGTACCTGGATATTCAGATTTAGTCACCAAATACAAAATAACTGATAAAACCCTGACCCCACAAACGGGTGGTCCGTTTGATACAGAGTGGTAGATACTTTTAGCATCGCCCTGTTGAAAGACCACCACTTAGAGGCAAAACTTTGCTTGATATGGATTTAGGCGTGTTTGGTGACCAGGTACCTCCCAACTTACTTCATCTCTATCTTCTTCTTTTCTCCACTTTCTTCAGTCTCATAACATACCCCGATAGGGCATGTTAAAGTCCCACTGGAATCAGTGTTGTTCCGGCACCGGTGCACAGCCGAGAAACACGCCAAACGCGCTTCCAACATTTGTACATGACATTTGCATATTTGTATGGTAGATCCGTCTAACACGTGCGCAACAGTTGATTTACATAAACGGTTGACATATGTTCCGTCGGAACGAGTGATTCTTTTTACTCGTTTTGTGATCGATAACTAGACTGTAGAAAGTTTTATAAGATTTGGTTTTCCCTCTTACAAAACATGGGTCTCTTTAAAACCCATGTTCATTCTTTTCTCTCCTTATAAATAATAATTTATTTTTACCAGAGGCTGGCACTAAGAAATAATAGAAAACAAAAAAAAATCAGTTTGAAAATGTAATTTTAAATTATTGTTTGTATTTTTCAAAGTTTTCAAACTGTACCTTGAATGTTTTTGTTTTTGTCACAGGGCTAGTCTACAGACACAAAAAGTCAATTAATTTTATTTGTGAAAATCATGGTCACCCATAACAGTCTTTGTTTGTTATATCGCGCCAAGTCGACTGTGTTATTGATAAAAAGGACAATCTTCGTGCAGGACGACTTTTTATAGAAAAAGTCCTCCAGCCCCGCGAATATCCACTGCCTTCCGCACAGCTCACATAGAATTTATGTCGGTTAGGGTGTCCCGGAGAAATATTACCGTAAAAAACACTCCTTGAATTTTAATGCAACTCTATTTTAAATAATATTATCTCAAATACGGTTTTGAAAAATATAATTATTTATAAGTAATGTATAAAAATAAATTCTCAACTATATATTATTTACGTGAGTGTTTATACTTAAATAATATGATTTTGGTTGTGATGTGGGCACGTAAAAAGATTAAAAAAATTATAATTTTTATTTTCCGTACTTTTAATGATTGTACATCTCAGTTCCCATAAGGCTGGTGGTGTCATGTTCAACAATGATGTCTTTCATTCAGTTGATCGGGGTTCGATTCTCTAATATACATATATAAATATTTATTTTGCTTTTTTTTTTAAATGTTCTATCTGAAAATAATGGTGCAAACATGCAGTTTCAAATAATCTATAGTTATAATACCCTGTGGTTTTTCACGGATCTGAGATAATTAATACTTAATATTTTCATTTGTGATTACGTACAACTGTGCGAGTGTGAACTTTTAAAATTTGTAACCCATTGTATTGAAAATGAAAAATATAAAATATTAAAAAGTAATGTTCAAATCCTTACCAATTTTATTAGAACATATTTTAGCAGTTTTACATATTTTAATAAAAATATCTGAAGTGGGTGGATTAAAGCTACAATTATTTTTTCTTGGCAAGTCAAATTACATACCGTGATTTTCGCTGCTAATTAGTAAGAAAATATAAAACAAGTTATTGGAGTTATTTAAGTAAAGTTCATTCCATGTTTTTTTAAGTCTACGTTTTTTGTTTTTTTTCAAACGATTTAAAATAAAAACATTTTTCAGTACTAAATAAAGAAACAAATTCTTAGGGAAAGAAACACATAAAAATATGCCTTTACTGCAGCGGCTGTCAGCTGGACTTGGTAAAGTAAGATTCTTTTGACCAAATTTGATATTCTATTTTACAAACATTTTCAGCACAAAAAGTCATTTTATGATGAGTTATGGAGCTTAAAGTATTCCATTCGACTGTCAGCGAATAAGACGAGGTATCTACTACTACGTCACTGTTGAGTAAGGAAAATAAACGATGAGTATATTGTTTTGAATTGATAAAACTTAAATGAAACTGGCTAATAATTTCAACTTTACATGCTGTTCTGTCACCAGGGTGATACTGAAGAGTCGTAATATTTTATCATCCAAGAAGTTTAATAGGCCTTAAATATAAGGAACGTAGGTGCTTAATCTATTTGGAGTTTGTAGAACTTCAAAAAGCCATCAAGACGCCGGGGCTGGGCGAGATAGAGCCTGTAAGTATAAAACGCCGGATTACTTCTCCATCATTTCGCCGGAGATATGAACTGTGAAAATTTGTGACTGTGAATGAATTATTATTGTGCTTTTCAAGTGATAAACATTTGTCAATTGTGGGGATAGTAGTTATCTAGGTGTTTCGTATGTGCGAATGGACGGGGGGCGCGTTTTACCACCGTAGTTTACGTTATCAAGACGATTTGGCAGGCACGGGTTCGATTCTCATAAAAAAAGGAACTACGTTGGAATCCATAATGGAAAGGAAGTTTTAATATATTTTTTAACTCTTAATGCTGCGCAAGAGTCCCAATTGCCCTACATCAGTGAAACTATGGCATCCCCATAGGGGTGTGTTGTGAAACTGAAAAGAGTGAGAAGGGGAAATAAATGAGGAAGAGTAAGGTCTAAAAGTTTCTGGCTATTCAGATCTGGTCACTAAGCACGACTTATGCTATTTTAAGCACAGTTTCAATTCAAAATGTTGGTCTTTCATCAGGGTGTTGATCTACCACTCTGGGTTTGCCATTTTAGGAAGTTGATACTAGTTATAAATACATACCAACTAAGCTGTGGTATTGTTTTATAGAAGCCTTGGGTTTATTGATCTTTAATACAATATGTTTTTAATCCTGAATAACGTGGATCGTCGTTTGATCATGAAACATGCCGTTTGTGTGGACAATAATCTCTAGAAAATAATTGCTTTTACTGTGAGTTAAATATTAATTGGTTTAGAATACTTTACGAAACTCTTGGAGTTTATCAATTTTTATCTTTTTAATTTAATGGTTGGAGAGTTGATGATACATACACAGAGAAACTGAGATTTTTCCATCAATTTATCAGCATCCAGAGCTGCTTTACGTAGCATCGATATGTCCTAAAATGAAAATGCTTCTAATGCTGGAGTGGACATTCTTCAACCATATGTTCTTTGATTAAATTATGGTCAAATATGTGAGATTCTTTCAATGTTCTTGATTTCTAAGCTTAAACTATCACCTCGTGTAATTTATGATAAGAACGTCAATTTATAGGATTACTTGTGTGAATTTGGCTTTATGATTTTTTTCTACAACATATTATTTAATACACACAAACAAAATACTAAGCAGTTACAAAAGGTACTAAAAGTGATTTGCAGGTAACGCGAGGTGAAAATTGGGTCAATAAGGAGAATTTTTTGAAAGAATCATTAGGATTTCCCTTTTGAAATTCTCTCGATTGACGCAAAATATGTCGATTTCGGAAACGATTCTGTTCAATAAACGTATGTATTTCTTTCCATCATAAAGTAAATATGATAATGCATTCAATAGTGTGATAAATAAAATACGTTTTTTTCATACCTCGATCTAGCTGACGTCAATGCCTGCACTTATTCTTACAAAGTAAACGTTGATTGAAAAACTCGCAAAGGCGTCGTAAAGAAAATAGTAAACAGCGAGTAATAACAACATTTAAAGCCCTTTTCAGTTTAACAGCGCAGATAATAAAAACACGGCGTTAAGAGGGTTTAGATTTCTCACGGAATAATTATTATTCCTAAGGAATGGACTTATAGCGCCATATTTCATTCTTAGTGCCTACTCGAAGACGGGTAATTAGTCGTAAAAGATAATCTTTCATGTAATCGGCTTCCGCAATGTGCAGGTGTTTACGGAGTTCCAGCTTGTTTAAAAGGCACTCGTCGCAAAGGAGACGAAGAGGTATTATTGTGATTAACAACGCAACTATCTTGCTACACGTGTTTCTTTAGAGCCGGAGTGTTAGTGGAGTAGGTAAGTAAATTAAATGAATACGTTTCACCCTGTTTCAGATATCTACAGAAAAACATATTTTGAATCGTATTGTTTGACTTTGAAGTACCAAGTCATGTTTCTTTTCGTTTTTCCCTTTTGAGATAAAGTTTCGAGCATCATTTCAGTATCCACCATCAGGTTTTTACCTCAAAACAGAGGAAGAAGCGCAACATGTTGTCACTCCAAAACATAATACTATAGGTCGGTAGCTGAGTGGAGAACGCGTCGGATTCGCACCCGGGCGTCGTGCGTTCAATTCCTCTGCTGGCTAAGTCCTCCATCATTGCACAAGCAACATCTTCCGCTTTTTATGATGGCAGTAGGAGTTTTTCAAATACTGTCAGGTTATTCGTAACCCGGGAATGTTTGTCTTACTTAAAAAAAAAAAATACCGTGAGAATCGTAACGCACGTAAAAAAAAAGTTGGGTAGAAAACATTGTTTGTTATTACGAAATCACGGGTTAATAAAATCACGGGTTCGAACCCGGCGTGAGAAAATACATTTTATCAATATGTGTCATAACGCATTTAATTCATATAAGATAAAATACAGGACATTTTCGATACGTTCTAAAGTGGTAGATACCCTGAAATATCGCCATCTGGTGACCAGATCTGAATAGCCAGGTACTTTCACACCTTCCTCTTTCTCATCTCATTCCCCTCCCCAGAACATACTCCGATTAAGGATGTTATATTCCCACTGGCTCTAGACGGTTGAGAGCAGTTAGGAATCAACATATTTTCAGGTTTTTCGTAACCTAGGAATGTTGATCTTAATTTTTAAAATAAAGTACTTAATATTTGTGCTTGTCGTGTACATCTGAAATCATTAACTATACGAACATTCTTCAACCGTGAAAAGTTTTCAATACAATTCACATGAAAGTTAAACGTTTTTTAAATATTGTCCCGTGCACTCATCTACCGATCACCAAACTCCACCATAAAGCTATTGAAGCCTCTCATATTGTTATGTAGCTCGTAATAATGTGGAAAAACGATAATTTTCTTGATTAAAAAGATAAATTGTTTTCTTAAAATCATGCTCCGCTATCAACAGGGGCAATGGTTTGTAAGAAACTTAAGATTCGGGTTTGAGACACCAGGAAAAGATGTAATTAATACTTGCTAGATGAGTAATGCCATCTTGCAATTATTACGTAGCTTTGAAAGAGCTGGGACAGAGGTAATGTCAGCGACATGTGACATTAATAATGGTTTATCAAACAGCGGTAAGATTATATTTTTTTGAACAGTGAATACCGCGCAAGAATCCCAATCGTCTAGTGCTAGTGAAACTGTGCATCACCAATTAGGGTAGGTTGTGAGGCTGAAGATAGTGGGAAAGAGACAAATATAGGGAAGAGGAAGATTGGGGAGTACCTGGCTATTCAGATCTAGTTTCCAAACACGGCTAAATAAGTCTCAAGCAACGTTTCGATTCTAAATTGTGGACTTTCACCAGGGCGATACTTAAGTTATCTACCACCCTGGAACGTGCCGCAAATATACCTAATATTATTTTATATGGATTTAATGTCAATATATGTTTGCACACACTGGAAAACGGTTGAACACGCATGGTTTGAACCTGCGACCTCTGAATTTGCAGTATTACCACTTGACTACGGAGGCCATCAATAATGGAAATACAAGCGTCTGGAGCTAGTGTAGTTATGGCATTCCCATTTGGGATATTTTGTGAGGCTGAAAGTAATTAAGAGGGGAAGAAGATGAGGAAAAAGGAAGGTTGGGAAATGCCTGGATATTCAGATCAGGTCCCCAAATACGACTAAAGCCAATTCAAGCAACGTTTCGATTCTGAATGGTGGTCTTTCAGCAGGGCAATACTTATAGTATCTTCCACTCTGGAACGCAAATATACTACATATTATTTCACATAAATCAAATGTTAAATAACATATATTAGTTGAAAAAAAAAAATTGCGCCCGCCGGGATTTAAACCCGTGACCTTTAAAAACCGTCCCAGTGAAAATCCACTATCCAGAATCAAAATTTTGCTTGAAATGGCTTTAGTCGTGTTTGGTGACTAGAACTACATAGCCAGGTACTTTCCACTTTTCTTATTTTCCATCTTATTCCCCTCCTCACTACCTCCAGTCTCACAACATACCCTAATCGGGATGCACTTTTCCCAGTGGTTTAGAAGAGCTGGGACTTTTGCGCGCTATTAAAAATAACAAATTTTAAGCTTCAGTGAATTTTCGCTGTTAACAATATGAAAAATGGTGGAGGTAACTTTCTCCAAAGCCATTATATTTGAAAGTGAGGTAACAAAAGTAGATCGGTGAATCGTAGATCCTAGAGGTTAAGCGCAAGAGGCTGATAAGGACAATTAAATAAGAATAGGGACACCCAGAAAGTCAAGGCGCCAGCGGGTGAATAAAATATTAGAGTCAGGTCTTGTCAAGGGTAGCATGTTGACGACGTATGAAGTTGGGAGAAGCGAGTAGCGAGAAGGGTGTACAGAGACAGAATAGGGTACCGCTATATTTTTTATTTTTGAAAAAAAATAGGAAAATAACGGCAATTATATTTGAAGAGTCTTTAAAATCAATATTTTTTCATTAAAATCTTACATTTTTTCTGAGACGATCAACATTATAAAAATGGTCATTATATATTTAATACGTTTTTAACAGTATTCTTCATTTTTTTCAAATATTTTGTGGCGGGCTATCCTCTCTGACTTCACCTGCGGAGAAGTGTCACGATGGTTATCAAATAAGACTGAATTTTCAATTTTAGGTTGACTAGTCATATGTCATATAATCTTAATACTATATGACATATATTATAATGTATAACATAATGTTAATATTAATATCTGTCAAATCAGATTTTCAAAGCTTTTCAAAATTCTAAGAAGCTTTGTAATAAAACGGGATGAAGACCTTCGTTTTTTTTCAAAAAATTCATTATGTTCTTCGTTGTGAATTGGTTTTTTGCTCTTGAATTTTTTTTCCTAATTTCGCAGTTAGGTACTTAACCTCTATTTCTAATATGGCGCAGTCTGGGCAACTTTTTATTAAAATTTGAAAAAAGTAGAGTCGGCACCTAAGGGCAAAGTCGAAAATATCTCTTTGAATTATCGTATCCCTAATAATGAATAGTTTTGGCCACGCAACGCGTGGCTAGCATAAATATCATATTATTTTGATACATTAGAAACAGTATACATATAATGAACATAGTTATAAAAAAAATATATATGTATGGACTATAATGCGTGTTTGCTTAATATATATAAACTTAGTTTTTGTATAAATAAGTTGTAAGTTATTACTTGTATCTTTTCATAATCTGCCTCACTAGGCAAGTCTGTATTGAGGCAGTATTTTTTGTAGGTTGTGTTACTCTTATTAAATCTATGCTTCTCGTTTCTTGCAAAAGTGATTTTAATATTCATAAATAAATGGCAAGTTAAAATAGTAAATATGAATAAAAAATTCTTTGTTCTGTGGTTGGTTCAATCAATAACGTCGAATTTGAATGAGTGCACTGGTAAAAACTCTGTCATTGCTATTAATACAATTTTTCAAATTTGGTTTGAATTTTTTTAATGTTTTATTTTGTTTTAAATTTTCTGGAAGAATGTTAAAAATTCTTGTCGCAATGTACCTAAAATTCCGTTGCTCAAATGTAGTAAAACCATCACAACGGTCTTGTGTCGGATTGTTAACTTAAATTTCAACAACTTCTCTCTGTTGTCAGAAGGGTGCTTTAAAAATAAGTTATTTAGTCGATCTTGGCTGCCTACACAGACAAGTGTATCTTGCAGCATAAAATAGTCAATATGGGTAGTACTCGACATGTGATATTTTCAGAACTCCAGAGTTGCACAACTCTGACAAAAATCAAATATAACCTTTCTTCTCCTCGAGTCCCTACCATTGCTAAGGATCGTGACCCCTACTTCAATTGTCCTGGTGAACAAAGTTCTTCCACTCTCTACTTGTTTGCATGGAGAGTTGTGAAGACTCCATCGCATCAGTGATCTTCCTCTGCTTCTCCTGCCTGCCACTTTGCCAGTAACCATGAGTTTCCCCGAGTTAAAATTTTCAGTTTAGCGAGCAACGTGTTAAAAATATTGCCTTCGAATATAAATTTAATAAGTGTTGTAAATTCGTTTAAAAATATGACCTTCGTTAGTAACTACCCAAAAGGATTTACATTAAAAAAGTGATGGGTATGTTCTAATTCCCTGTAGTGAGTGAAAAAAAAGGAAAGAAGAAGGTTGAGTAAAACTTGACTCTTTGAATCATTTCACTTTACGCATTTTAATCCATTTCTATAAAATTATCAATTGCTAATGGTGTTCTCACCAGGTCGTTACTAAAAATATCATACACTCTGAACGAGGTTAAAATATTCTATACATAAACCTAAAGTCAAGAAGATTACTCCACTGTCATGGATAGGTGTCTTCAATTTAGGCCAGCTATTTTAGTTTAGTTAAAATAAAATGAAATAGTTTTCTGTGAACAGTGAGTACAAACCAAAATGAAAAAGTTATTCCCGAGTCATATAAAATTAAAATATTTTATTATTAAATTAAAGAATACTTTGTTTTAAAACCACAGAATTTATTATGATGAAGGCCAACCGGTTTCGCTTGGATCAAGCTTCGTCAGGGCACATTTAATAACTAAACTCAAATCAGTAAGAAATGGTTGTGATTCAGTAAGAAATGGTTGTGATACAGGCTAATTCTCCAGTGTATGTATTTATATACTTGTTATTAATTTACTGTCTGTATCTGTATTTTCTTCATTAATAAATAAAAAATAAAATAAAAACATTGAAGATTATAGTAATATGTTTATTAGAGTTAATTAAAATTAATACCTCACCAGCAAACTCGACCATAAACCACTCTTAAACAAACATTTGGCATACGTTTTTTCCTGCGGCCGTTTTTGGATCGATCGCCAGTCGAGAGTTGGCGGATGAAGACGTTCGATCTGTGCTTATCGTCAGCGTAAAGTCCTAATTTATTTTGACAAGTATTTAATGAAAGCTTATGGTTTTCAACATTTTGACTTCACCTATCTGTAAAAGAGGTGTTATTGTATTTTATAATAATTTAAAAAAACATGAACGAACACGACCGAATGCAAATAAATTTAATCCCTTTTGATGTCTTGTCCCATGTGTTTTGGGAATACCTTTACTGATTTATTTCTAGTGTGGTGTGTTCTCTTCATTTAAAGATATATAATATTGGTGTTCGATATAATTGTGAAAACGTAATTTTTCTTAAGGATTATTTTCCAATTTTCGTTGAATTTTATTATGTCAAACTCTTAAGAACTCAAACATATTGCATATTTATTGATCTATCAATAGAAAATTACTTAGTTTGGGTTGTTTCAAACCTTTGCCCATTGCGCCATTTTGTTTTTTTTTTAAATTTGTACGGTTCCCATTTAACTTCGATTCTAAACCCAAAACATTGGTACCTTCCTGTAATCTTGTAGAAATACGCAATGCTAATAACGTTAATAATTATGTTCCAATTAATTCCATAATGTTTTAGGAACCAAAGAGTTACAAATCACTCAAAGGGGGACCTATTTCAGGATTAAGGAAATTAAAACTTCAGTCAAATCAATTTCCCCTTACAAAATTGCCAACAAAAAGAACATTGAAAGTGAAAAAGGCTATTATTTAAAAAAAAAGCCCAACTTTGTTTTAAACCCCTTCTTTATTTGATTTATTTTGTTACATACATTTAAAAATTACAGAAATAATAAAATAATGTAGACATAACAAAAAAAATCCCACATAGGCAAAAGCCAGTGCGTAGGTATACTAATTCAAATCATAGTTATAGCTCTCTATAGTTACATTTTACAGTATAAGGTACATTTCAAATTAAGTAAAAAAAAAAAAAAATAATAATAATAATTAAAAAAAAAAATATATATTATTGTTATTATTATATTCTTTTTTTTTTTTTTTTTTTTTTTTTCAAATTCAAAATAGTTAATTTTTTAGAATTTAGCACTTATAGTATGAAGAGGCTGGTATCTTTTGCTTTTATCCAGTTTTTTATTACATTTTTGTATGTATTTAAGGAAGTTGTATTTGAACACTTAAAATGTAATGAAAGTGAATTATACATTTTTGGGGCAATGAAGTATGCATGTCTCTGCGCAAGTCTAGTTTTGCAGAGAGGTACCTCCAGTACATTATTTATTCTGTTGCTGTAACGATTTTCATTTTTTGCAAATAGTTTACATTGTAAAAAATTTACATTAAAAAAATTTACTTTGTAAAAAAGAATGCCGTAAAACGGGCATGAATCTAGTTTGCCGACTGTAAAGTCTTAATATCTATTTTTAATATTAGAAATCAAAAGTCAAGTGCAATACTTGTAAATAACATTGGATAAAAGTGTCAATTTATTTTGAAATAAGAATAGGTATGGCATTTGCTTTTCATAATATCTAAAATAGTCTAACCTCTTTTTACCTATTTTGCTTTTTTAAGTTCGTGCTGTAGAAAACAAAGATCTGAACTTATTTTAATTGTATTTTAGTTATAACATTAAATTTAGCTATTTAGGTATAGGGTAGTATAAAAACGGTTATCATAAACAATGTATAAACGAAGTAAGGTCATTTTAACAGGTTGGATGACCTAAAATCTTGTTTATTTATAACATTTTAGAACTATGTATTTCTTTTTATGTAACTAATTTTCCTTTTTCTTATCTTAATATAATATTTGCTTTGTACTTTGTTTTTTTACACCCTATATACTGTTTATTATAAATCTTCAAAAGCACCTAGAATTTGTATTTTGCAATGTTTAAAAAAAAGTTAAATTGAATTAATTGAATTGATTGAGTTAATTGAATTAATTGAATACATTAAATAAATTGAATTAAATAAATTGAATTAATAAATTGAATTAAATAAATTGAATTAAATAAATTGAATTAAATAAATTGAATTAAATAAATTGAATTAAATAAATTGAATTAAATAAATTGAATAAATTAAATTAATTGAATTAAATCAATCAAATGAATTAAATGATTTAAATGAATTAATTAAATTGATTGAATTAATTGCTTGATTAAGTTCATTGAATAAATTGAATTAATTGAATCAATAAAATAAAATTGAATTGAATTACAGTACAGAATTCAAAATGAGAAAGTGAATGTACGTGATCCTAATAACGTGTTCTTGATACTTATAACTTGAATGTGAGTCGATATTGATATAAGATATTCGAAGAAATTGGTAATTTTTTTTTTCAATTAACTATTAGATTGTTAAGAATAACAGTATCTAAAAAACGTTTTGGTAGCTATATTGGTAGAGAAGTTAAATTATTAATATTGTTTAAATAATTACATAATTTACTTTTTAATATTCTATCCTACTTGAAACATCTAAAAATGATGAAATCTTAGTCAAAATCATGTACAACTGTATTGTGAATGTAGAGTTTTGAAAAGAGTGAGCCTAATGAAAAAAATAAAAAAGCGACGCTTATATTATTCGGAAATGTAGAGCGAATGGACAGAGACAGTAGTGAGAGAAAAGAAGAATATAATAAGCCACGATCTCGAATATTGAGTCGAATCTTACCAAGAGTCAATTGAACAGATATGAATGTAAGTAATGCAAAATTAGTGTGACGTTCAAATTTCTCTAGCTACTCTCACGGAGAAACGTTGTAGTAGTACGTTAGGTTATATAGATTGGGATGTTTCAGCCTACGTCACATTTGGTTGACTGTTAAACGCCGATTCTCCGCCCGTTTCAGCTTTTAATCAATATGAGATCATCCGTCATGACGTCATTTCAACGACCTTAATGGTCAAGTGCGTAAAATCCTACAAATCCGGAGGTTGCTAGTTCAAGGCTCGGAATGCGCAAATAAATTAAAACTAAATTAGTGTGTATTATTTTAATTTTTTTTTAAAGAAAACAATTGAAAGTACATTTTCGCAGTACGTTACAGAGTGATAGAAACTTTGAGTATTGCCCTGGTGAAAGACCACCAGAATCAAAACGTTGCCTAAAACTGTTTTAGTCGTGTTTGGTGACCAGATCTGAATAGCCAGACACTTTACAACCTTCCTCTATTCCATCTCTTTCCTTTTCCCACTCCGTTCAGTCTCACAACTTACCCCATTTGGATATCTCATAGTCCCACTGGCTTCGTACAATTGGGACTTTTGGACCGCTATGCGTAATGGCTGATCACAATAAAAAAACTGACACGGGCTGAGAATCAGCCTTCATTGAAACATATAGGAGGTTCGAAATTTAAATTGACGCTGGTTGTCAATCAAATGTGATGTAGGTTGAACCACCCCAACGTAAGATTTCTTAATACGAAATTGAATTTCGAGTATTACAAAAATTTCCGCGTTGTTTGTACAAATTACATGTTACAAATAATTCTTAAATTAAAATCAAATTTTAAATTCCGAAATCGTCTCCCAGCCGTCATAGCTTCCCAGTTTCTTGAATAATAAAACTGAAAATTGGTTTATTGGGCGCGCTTGCACTTTGAATGCAAAATTGAATCACCATAAACCGCTTTACGTTTTATATTCGAGTTCTTGTGGGAGTAATAAAAAGACTGGCCCTGCTTTAACGGCCTGATCTGTTGAACTCGTCAATGACGTGGTAGTTAAATCGGGCAGTTAAAACTGAAACTCATTAACTTTCAGTCGATATTCAAATGAGCAAATAATGTGAAATAGACTTATATGACTCATTAAATCTTCGGACTGAGAAACGAGGATCTACACCAATACCCCACGGAGGTTTTTTATATTACGTCAGCACGTAAGTAAAACGTTTTCATGCAAACATATTTGATGTTTTAGACCAGTGGCGTGCGCCTAACTTAAAAAAAATCATGCTTCAAAAAATCAAATAAAAAACATTTTTTACACTTGCGTCCATAAAGAGGGAAGACTTATAAAAATAATCAAGTCCTTTTTTTTAGTACAACATTTAAAAAATTTTGAGATTGAAAAAAGTCAAAAATACCTTTTCACGTCTACCATATATATCTGTTTGCGCAAGAAAGAACGGTATGCGTATAAAAAATCAAGTTTTGAGATAAGTATGCGAAATTGTTCCTTAGATACATATCTATCAAGAAGAAATGAGATGAATCAGAAAATAAAACAATGTGCCATTATTTTTTGAATAAGGACATGTGAGATGATTACATACAAAAAAAACTTTAATTTTGTTTTGGCTCTCCTAAAGTTTCATTCCGTTCGTCCTTTCGCACACAGATTTGGTACGTGAACTTGATCTTCCACTTATTTTTCTATTTCTGTTGATTTTCTATCTGAATAATATCGTTAAAAAATACGGATCATTTTTCATTTTATTTTAAACGATAAAAGTGGAAAAATTAGAATTTATCCGAAAATTCATTCGAGTCTTTTTTTTCATAATTTTCAACGAAAAAAAAATAGTTAAAGCTTCTTTGTTGTTTATTTTAGTCAGAAACCAGTTGTAAACCTTCAAAAAGTTAGGTACCAGCCTAATTTTATTTTCTTATTAAATTGAGAAATCGGTTAAAAAAGCACTGCCTCGGAGGTTAATAAAAATTCCAGAATTTTATGATTTTACATTACTCGATACAAATTCCAGAATATCCAGAATTTCCACATTACTGACTGCATAGATAAAAACTATTGTGGAATTTAATGTGATTCCTCATAAGTTTACCAACTGCCCGGAGCCAGTCAATATAAAATTTATATTTTTTGGCAAACATTGCGAGACTGAAGGCTTATCGGAAGGAAGCAGGTGAGAAAGAAGAAGGCCGTGCAGTATCTGGCTATTAAGATTTAGGCAATAAACACGGCTATATCCATTTCAATTCATTTTTCAATCAGAGCGAAACTAAGAGTATCTATCCACTCTAGATATGTATATACCTGTCATTAAATGATTTGGAACTGTGTTTCAGTATAAAATATCTTCACGGAGCGCCCCTAAGTTTTTCAAATATTATTATTTATCAAAAACTCGTGCATTTCAGAGGACAATATCGTTCGCCTATTGTGAAAAGGCTCATAGAATATGATTCCCATCCATATCGAAATTCTTTCTTTATTGAAAAAGAGTCGAAAATATATTTTTTGGAACAGTTCAGTTTCCTTCTAGACGCAACAGCAACCATTTCAATTTCAATGGAAAGAAAAATCATTTTATGCAGAAAATATCTTCAATCGAATAAAGTATGGCGCATAATAGTAAATAGGTTTCAGTAATATTATTCCTGAATGCAAAGGCTGTGCTATGTGCACGGTGTGCAGATATTCGCGCACAATATTCCCAGTGAAATGTATCGTCTTTATTATTCCTGGGCTCGGTTTATTTGCAAAAGCCGGCGGTTTTATTTGTAGAGCCATTGAATCACACGGGAATATGCGAATATCATCAGTATATCTAAATATTATTGTGTATCTATCAATGTTCGTCCAACGATATTTAAAGTAATATTAGTAAGTAGTTTGTTCCTTTGCTGTGGGACCGGAGGCCTCGGGTTCATACCATTTGTGGTGTAGTACATTAATAAAATTAAAATATGTTATGTACTCGTATTTAGTTAGTGTATATAATGGTAAAAATACAAATTAAAAGTTAAATTGAAACCTGAATTAAGAGTCAAAATGTTGATTTAAGTAAACTAGACTGGTCTGGTACTCTCCCAACACCGTTTTCTTTCCTTTTCTCTAACTTTTTTCTTTTCGCTTTTCAATGTTTTCTAATTTTGGACCAACATTGCAAAAAAATGTCGTAATTTGCCAATTTTACAGAAGAGAAATTTTAGTATTCTGGTTTTAATTTAGTTTCTCTAATATGCTTTTGTGATATTCCGCAAGTCTCAACAAACTCAAAAGTGAGCGGGACCGTAAGATTTCTAATTTGGACATCTTTGTGATACTAAAAAATAAACTGGAAGGGAAAGAAAAATGAGAAGAGGAAGGTTTGGTAGTAGTGTTAGATCCGGTTGTTAAACTAGGTGAAACATTTCAAGCAACGTTTTGATTCTGAATGAGGGGAAAATATACCAAAAAGTCGTATTCCTTCTGAAAAAAAAGCATTTACGTTTAAGCGATAAAATGTAACTTTTCCACACCCGGGTTCGATCCAATATTTTTTCAGCATATAGCCAAAAAAACTTACAAGTTCATGTAATACACATTTATAAAAAATAGGTTGTTGAAGAAAAACATGCGATCAATACTTGACAATTTTTAAAATTTTAATTTGAAATATTTATATTTATTTAAATACAAGTAGTATAATAATGAAAAGTTACTGTAATTTTTTGCAGGATTTTGTATTTTTGAAGAAGTTTGAAAGGGTGTTTCTCTCTCAATTAGAGTTACTGTATCTTAGCATTTAAATATCAACCATTGACGCTCATATAAATAACAAGTACCTACCTATAAAATGTTTTGCGGGATTCTGTAAATCGGGACCATTATATTATTCAAAACACCCGCATTTCATCACACGACTTGGGGATTCGTACCTTGAAAAGATCAAACGAAAAAAAAAAATGATTGAGAAATAATAACAATTTCATAGAAATCGGAAGTAACCGCATAATTTCTGTAATTAACCATTAAAATCGCCCGCTTTGATGAAATTGTATGAATTCTCGCAAACGGTGGTTATATTATTATTTTCTTTCTGATTTTCGTGTATTTTGCCCAATACACCTCTTTTCCTCATGAACAAACCCATTTCAAGAAAAACTTCACAAAAATATTCCTTTCATGTTAAATGCTCGGGGCGAGTTATTTCTCCATTAAAATTATACCGAGGGTCCGTTTTATAAAGCGATATGCTTTATTTATATTCAGGGCGAAATGGTTGAGATTTTTCTCAAGGCTGCACAGTGGGCCGAGTCACAAGCTTAGCTGGCCAAAAATATTTGTAAAAAAAATTATTTCGTAATTAATATAATTTCAAACCTTCCTCTTTTCTGTCTTCTTGCCCTCCTCATTGCTGATATAGTACCACTCGCGGCAAGAAATTAGGAGTCCTGTACTAAAATCACAAAACAATAAAAAAAATATTACGGTGCTTAAAATTTCCTCCCAACTGTCCGGAGCCAGAAGAAATATGGAATTTCTAATTGAAGTGTATTGCGAGACTTAAAACAGTAGGTAAAGGAAGGAGATGAGAAAAATAAAGTCGGAAAAAAAACTAGCTTTTCAGATCTAAAACCATAACAAGCAATGTTTCGATTCTGAATGGTTATATTTTACTTATATGGAATATAATGTTGCATTTGGTTTTGATCACGGTCGCAATCGTGTTTTTGGCCAGCTAATGAAGCGATTCGAGCAACTGTGGGCCGGAGCCAGTGGCGGAATCCCCGGGCCCCTAGGCGAGCTGGTAAACCGGGCCCAGCGCAGTGGCGTTTCGAGAAATTTCCGCATCCCTGGGCAAGGTGGTGGGCTGCGTACTAGTGGCGTTCCAAGAAATTTCCCGGCCAAAGGGAAAACTTTTAAAGCGAGCCTTTAAGGCCATCTTGGTATCACCATTACGTCTAATTAAAAAAGTTTACTTGTCAATGATTTTTGAAAAAAACTCTGTCAATAGAAATATTATTCTCTTTGATGATTTTACTTTCAAATTAAATTGAATAATCACTTTTCACTGTGTTGAGATTTTTGAATTTTTCGATAACTGACCGTACTGTGCTGTTTCTTCCTTCACATACCAACAGTTTGGACAGATTTTCAGTTTCCAACATATCGGCAAATGCATTGCGGTTAAAAGCAATTTATCACCCAGATGCTATCTAAATGATTCATTAATACTTTTAAAATTTTAGGACCGGAGCTGATCGTGTTTTTTTAAAATTTTATTTCCCTTATATCTTCCCAGTCTTAGTACCGAGGAAACAACTATATACCAACGGCCTGTGTGATTAAGTGGTAAGACGCTTAACTACTAATCCGGGGGTGGCGGGTTTAAGCTCAGCGTGCGCAAATAATTTTTATTAAATTAATATGAATCATAACACATTTAAATCATATGAAATAATATATAGTATGTTTGTGGCACGTTCCAGAGTGGAAGATACTCATGGTATCGCCCTAGTGAAAGACTTCTATTCACAATTGAAACGTTGTTTGAAATGGCTTTAGCGGTGTTTAGTGACCAGATTTGAATAGCCAGGTACTTTTAAACCTTCCTCTTTCCCATATTCTTTCCATCCCTACCACCTTCAACCTCGCAACATACCCCAATTCAGGACGCCATAGTCTCACTGGCTCTAGACGGTTGGGAGCAGTTGGGGCTCTGGTGCGGTATTCATATTTAAAATAGTATCATCAATACGTATGTTTATGATATGTATGTTTATTTTTTTAACCTAGCTATCATTCCGATATTTTTTTTGATATGATAGAAAAAAACTTGATTCTGAGAAATTAGTTAACTATAAACCTGGAAAAATGTTTTAAAAAATCGTTCGAAAATCAAGACCCCCGCTTTGTCTTCGGGGTTTTGAAACTGCCACTACGCCACTGGAAGAAGCTCTATTGTGTCATTCATGCAAAATAAATTAAAAAAACCCTATTAGATTAAACGCAGGGAAGATTTTACTTGTATTAACTAATACAGTTTTATGTTTTTCAGAGTAGTAACTAAACCGTAATTAAGTTTCTGGTTTTAGTCAACGTGTTGTTATACTAATTGTTACTCGTAAAAAGTTATTGGATCTAACTTGATTTGTCAAGAAAAAATGCAAGTCGCTTTAATACACCCATTACAAAAAAATAATACCATTAAAGGTAATTTATTGATTGTCTACGTTTGAAAAGATCCTTTTTAAATTTGATAACAAATCCATCAGTTCTAATTTTAAAAAGTTCGCACTCATACGTTTATACTTACAAAGGTTGTATTTTTAAGTTAATGATTTGTTTTCAAATATTTCAATTCGTATTTTGATAGCCATAGAACATTAATCAATTAAAAAAGCATATATTTAAAAGTTCATGCAGTGCAAGAGTCCTAACTGCTCTGAACCGTCTGGAAACAGTAGGACTATCCCTAATTGGGGTATTTTGTGAGGTGGAAGGTTGAGAGGAGAGGAAGAAGATGAGGAAGAGAAAGACCAGAAAATACCTGGCTATTCAGATCTAATCAACAAACACGACTAAAGCCATTTCAAGTTTAGTTTCGATTCTGAATGGTGGTTTTTCAGCCTAGAGATTCTCACTACCACTGTGGAACGTGCCGAAAATAAACTATACTCGGAAACTATTTATGTGGTAATTTAAATGTGAAATAATACTTATTAATTTTTTTTTAGGGATTTTAATTCGCAATCTCTGAATTTGTAGTAAAGCGATTTTTTATTTATTTTTTATTTTTATTTTATTGTTATTTTTTTATTTTATTTTACATTTCATATATTCGAGTATAGGTGGTAGTGCTGTGTCTGTCTCTCTAGGAATTCCTGTGTTGAGAGCAGGCGATTACAACAACAATTTTTAAATAAAAAGTTAAAGTTACAATAAAAAGGGAATACACGCTGTAAATTGGTCAATATATATTTTTTAATCTTTGTTGATAGTTCTGCAAATGTCAAAATACGTGATTAACGTGACGTTTTTTAAAATGATTTTATTAGAATTATTGAATTGGTTGTATTTGATTTAAATAATTTTCACCAGGAAAACGTCTTCTTTGCAGATAGCACCCTGAAACAACTTGAGAAACTGTACTCTTTATTCTTTCATCATGTACGACGTCTATTTTTATTCTCCTATATATTCAATTTAATTTTTCCGCATGTTGTGACTAACATTTTGGAGTTTTGTCCTTCTTATACCAATACAATAACCGACAGAAAATATATTTTTACTTTATACATATGAAAAAATCAGGACTTCTATGCGGAAAATCGTACAATATAATTGTTTGTTTTTCCATTACATTTGTTAATATTGTGAATTCTTTGATTTGCTTTTATTAATTAAATAATTGGCCCACACATTTTTTTTCTAATACACATTTTTAAAAACTCATATAATTTTATTTATAATATGCTCCTGCTATTAAGTTTCTTGAAGTAGCATAGCAGAGGGAAATAAAAATATATTATTTTAATAAAAAAGTAGGGTTTTTTGCTTTGGAACTAATTGGAATAGGTTTTTTTTTAAACTTATCTTGTACTGAAAGGATATGAGAATTGTTAAAAATGCTGGGAAACAGTTTTTATTTTATTTCTGAAATAAATGCTAGACCGCTGTAGTCTAATGAATACGATCGCGAAAACTCGATTACTTGAATTGGAAATATGCAACAAACTAACGCAGTAATTGCATAATACATATACTTATAGGATGACAACCGTGGTATAGGTAATGGTAAAGATTCTTGATAACGAATCCAGAGGTTTACAAAATAAAATATTTTAATATAAAATAATAAATAGTATATAGCGACACGTTCCAGAGTGGTAGATACTCTTAGTTTAGCCCCAGTATTTTTTTTATTTTTTACTATTATTCGAAATCGAAACGTTGCTTGAAATGGTTTTAACCGTGTTAAGCAACTAGATCTGAATATCCCGGTACTTCCTAAAACTTTATCTTTCCCTCTTCATATACCTTTCTTCATCTCTTTCATTTACCATTCTTTTCAGCCTCTCGAAATACCCCGATTCAGGATACCATAGTCTCCCTGGCTTCAAGCAGTTGGTAGCAATTAGAACTATTGTGCAATATTCACTCTTTAAAAAAGTGACGAGAAGAGTGGAAGACGTTCCAAAAAGACAAAGCACAATCAATCGAAAGTAATATGAACGAGTTGATTAATGTAGAAAATGTAAATAATAAAATATTACGTATGAATGCAGATCAAATGAGAATTGACGTGATGCCTGGTCAATTGGCAAGTAAATTAAATTATTCAGAGTACTTTAATTGGTATAGTTTTGTTTAGATACAAAAAAAAACATGATATGAATAATAGAAAAAAATTGTTTGTCGCAGACCACCTACTCATTTTACGAATAAAATCCCTTAAAAATACCCGCTCAGAAGATCTCCCAAATTTAACTTTTTCGAAAACTAAGAAGATAAAAGAATTCATTAAAACTTTGGGAACATGTTTTAAAAGCTCTGTGTAAATGTGGGAAGTCATTTAAAAGCTCGCAAATAGAAAAAAATGCGTCATAAAGGCACTGAGAACCGGAGGTATTCCACCCACCACTTCTCTAGAAAATTAATTTCCAAATTAAAGGATGTTCCCAGTTCGGAGAACAAAACCTAATATTTTTAAAGATTACTGGTACACCGCCACGATATGAAATCCAAATATCATTTGATTTTTAAACAATTTCAAGATCCCTTATCATTCTAGAAGCGCATTTGAAGTTTTTGTTAGAAAGAAAGCTATATGGGTTAGCAATGTACTCGTACAGACATTTTTACTTATATTGAAAGGGAGAGAGTCAGTACCCACCGTGAGTATCAAACTTGACCCCTCCAACCGATTGTCAAGTATTGTACCTACCGGGCTATCAAACACCTCTGGTTGTGACCAAGTATGATGTTTCTAACTTGGGTGAAACATATTTTTTGTTGAAAGATAAAATTTGGGATTCTGGTGAAAAATAAAAGATAATGCTTTTAGCGTTCTAAAACACGTAATACTCCAAATGATTTATCTGCAAATTTTCAATGGGTAGTTAGAAAAATTTCCAAGGTTTTCAGTGAATACAATTTTTAACAATAATCCTTTTAATCTCCAAAAAACAAATAAAAATATCAGTAAAGGGTGCACTTTGAAGACCAGGTAAGGCCTTTTTTAATGTTTTACTTAAAATTCCAGTACGCGTTTCACCAGGAATCTAAAAGATTACTTATTAAGAATTGTAAACCAACTAAAATAAATAATTTGTAGTTTTGCTCGTACTGGAAATCCAAAAAGTGTGTATTTTTGGGTTCTGATCCTTAAAGTATAATAAATTTTAAACAATGAAGTCAAAATTTACTGGCATAGGCATAACATTTCATTTTTATGGCTAAGGCCTGGATGTTTCGTGCATGGTAAAGTTAAGACAGTGGTTAAAATCTATGGTAATTTAGCCTAACTTTCATTTTTTCAATTTTATCCCAATATTTCTTTCAAAACTCTTCTTTCAAAATTTGAGGGACAGACGGTGAGGTTTTAACAATTCCTTTAAGTTTACCGAGGATCTCATCAGCTAGTATCGTAGAACTCTTTACTTTGAAATATCCAGGATACTTTTTAAAAACATAAACAGGAGTCCAAGTTACTTGCTCAATATTTTTTTGCGTCTTGGTGCTGCCTCCCCGGAGGGAAGTGAACCGTGATTGTAGGGGAAGTGCTAAGACAGACTTCCTACAAATGATGGACGATTTATTACGAGAATAAACTTCCGTAAAGGCGTTAGCGGCCATTATTGGTATTGCTACAAGATTTATCAAAATCCACGTGGCTTGTGATAATGCCGAGAAAATGATCCTCGCTTGAATACGTTGAAGCTTGTCAAACTCGGTTGAATGGTGTTACCCGGTGGACGGGAAAAGTATACTAACCACATAAAGTAATATTATTATTCAACCCTTATATTCATAGCCAATTAATTTACTATAAATAATTTCCACTGTGAGTACATACGAGTGTAAACGTTTCAAAATCGGTACTACCGGATGTGTTAGTAAAATTATCAAATATAAAAAGAATATTTTCATATTTCTATTCATTTAATGAAGTACCTACCTGTCATGTATTTTAGCAAACATTATACTATATTTGGAATGGGTGGATTAAAGCAACCAATATTTTTTCTTGCTAAGTCAGGCTTATATTTTTATCGAGTAACAACTAGTATGATAAAATTATTGTACTTTCTGGGTAAATATGTTAAAAAATATGCCATAGGTCAACTACCGGAATGTCAGAAGCGTGTGGTTAATCTGAAAATGTTAGTCATTCTAGATATTATTATGTGAATTCTTTAGATGTGTATGTTGTGAATGTTATTCTATCTTGATTGGAATTCCTAGCAAAGTATTTACAAGCTTGTCGATATTTTAATATAATAATGTATTTCACATTGAAGCCAAATATACAAGATTGGTCATAGCGGTTCGGAAAATATATATTTTTTATTTTAATGTCAATTAGTGTTCAATCTAATCAGTAGGACTAAGGAATCCCCAATTTGGGTTATATAGTATGTAGTGGGCTGAAGGAATTGGGGAGGGGAAGGAGATTGAATAGAAAAATATTGGGAAGACTACCGTTATATTTTAATATAAAGTTATAATGTCGATTACTTCCATCGAAATAAGTGATATTTGGTATATTATTGTGTCATCAATAAAATTACGTTTTATTGAAAATTTAATGTTACTATTTATTTGACCGAGTGCTTCGAATTAGTAACATGATGCAATATTTTTTTTAAATATAGAAATATCACCGCCGGAAAGGCAAAAGGGCTGAAGCGCCATTTTGGGAAGTTTACACCAGACCACTTTAAAGTTTTTTTGTTTGTTTTACAATAAAATTCATAAGTCTTCAGTATCAGATTGGATTTTGAAAAAAAAGTTAACACAGGTTACTCAATGCTCTCACTGAGTTACGTGAAGCGATAAAAAGCTTAAAAAGTCTCAAACTTGTGCCGCTTGGGTCAAGCCTTCTCCCAAATGGTAAATATATTTTAGATGGCTAAAGGCCGACAAAAGTATTCACAATCAAACGAGAGTCAGAACCGAATGCAGAAAAAAGAACAGATCAAAAGTGCGTGCTTAATTCATTTTGGACCAAAGCTCTTTTGCCTTTCCAGCGACGATAGTATAATATGTAGAAAACTGAAAGTTTTAAGAACACCAAAGCTACTGTTGAGCTCACGTTTTTGTGGCTTCCTAATCAACTTGAGGGCTGTTCTAGTCTATACATATAAATGATATTCTTTCAAAATCAAAAGCTCGTATCATACCCACATTACAACCCATTGGAATTGTTGGCAAGATGAAAGAACTATGTTCTGTGTCATTGTAGTTTTATTTGTCAACAAAAAATGATACTTCTCACTTCAATGTCTTCATCTTCTTTACCAAGCTTTTAAGGATCTGCTTTGTATTACTTTGAGTAAAGCTATGTTGTGTAGATGAGTTTATTACTCTTGATTATCTTTGTAGCATTTACCCAACCTAAATGGGCTATTGTATTATTATAATCGTCGTTTTTAATTATCGCCACGATAAACACTTTGGGTAATGTCTTCTTTAAGTCCCTCCATTTTTCACGATCCTTTGCTGCTCTGACCTATCCAGCCGGTATTTCTTATCAGTATAATATACCTTTATATTTCAATAATATTTCATTTTGCCTGCAATAAACCGAGCCAACGAAAAGGGTGCAATATAGGCACGTCATGAAGTACCTTGCGAAGCATAGCGGCTAAATACAGTGAACAATAGTTGTGCGTGATTAATAATTATAAACAACTTGGTTATAGGAATCAATGATAAGTATGGAAAACAAGTTACAAGAAAACAATATTAATATTTAAAAATTTTGTTTTTTTAGTATAAAAATATATTAATTCAGATTCAATAAAAAAATACATTCGTCTCTTATGAAATATTCTACACAGTTACATTTATAGAATAATTGAATAGTTTGATCTGTGTAATTAGCTTGTTTTTTTATTTTTTCTATTTTTTTTTGCTCACTGCTCCTAACCGTCTAAAACCAATGATACTATAGCATCGCCAAAATGGGGATTGTTGTGAGGCTGAACATAGTAGAGAGGGGAAGGAGATGGGAAAGAAGGAAGTTGGTAAGTATCTGGCTATTCAAATCTGGTCACCAAACACAACTAAAGCCATTTTAAGCAACGTTTTGATTCTGAATGGTGTTTTTTCACCGGGGCGTTAATCAAAGTATTTACTATTGTAAAATGTGCCGCAAATATAATATATATAAATTATTTTATTTAAATTAAATGTGTTATGACACGTATTCTTTAAATGAAAATTATCTGCGCACGCAAGGTTCGAGCCCGCAACTTCTGGATTCGTAGACGAGCGTATAGCCCACTCGACCATGGAGGCTGTCAAAAAATGCTGGGCATATTTGGAACTTTCATTTATTTGGACAAATTTGATTGAAAATGGTGTCATGAGTATCTCATCGGCGTGCTGCATCCACAGCCGTTTTCTGATCACATTTCGGGCCACACATACGGACCTTGCGAAGAATTTCATAACATAAAAGTTAATCTGGATAAATCCCGTAATACCCTTTAATATGGCCAAACGGGAACAATGTTTTAATATTACTAATATTATACCCCGACCTTAGGGCCTTCAATAGTGGTTTGGCATGGCGGACAAAGATTAATTTTTAATCTGTTTCACAATATGAAGGGCTCGTTCAATAGAAGATTATTTACTCTCGGAGAAATCTCCCTATAAGTATAATGACAGCCTACGTATGTTTTTGCACCTTTCAGTCGGGATATTGAAGGAGTACATTACACAGTTTGTACATTTATTGTAGTGAAGAATTAAATTAGTAGCGGATTATTCAATGATCCGAGAGCTGTCTAGAATAAAACGATGTGTAAAAAACTACACATGGAATATTCTGACAATATTAAAAAGCTTTTTGTAAATGTGTTTTACTGTAATTATTAATTAGAATCATTTCAATGTTTATTTATCCGCGCTATTATATTAGAACGTTTAATACAAACACACAATTGCTTTTAATATATTATAATGATTCGCGGTAATAAGGTAAAAAGGTAAAGTAAGTACATCTCAGGATTACAAAAAAAAATGCTCGCCATTATAAGGATGGTTGTCAAAAATATGTGAATAAAACGAAAATTAACAGTTTTCAAGAAGTATGAGATTCTGAAAAATGACTGGGATGAAATGGTTGTGATGGTGGAATTGGTAAACGCACTAAATTTAGATATTGTCGCAACCTAATCTTTTTATTTTTTTGTGGAAAGCAATTACTTTGTGGTTTGACATATTTAATGAAATGAAAAAATAACTTTGTATAAGACCTAATATTGAACTACTGGATGAATTAACCTGATTATTAATATTATATTGTCATATTATTAATAATCAGGTAAATTTGTCCAGTATTCTAATATTAATTATATTTTCTATAAACTTATAAAATGTATCATTATTCTTTAATCACTTTCTTTGTTGATGTTTTGCCTCTTTCAATTCATATTATCTGTCTCTTTCTCTCTGTTCCTTTGTTAAATTGAAAAATGCATTCTATTGTTTTCTCATTGTTTTGTTATTTTAATGTGTAATTTTTTCTCGCTCTGTATGTTTATATAACCGCACACTTTGTATTTTGGACTTAGTTTAATTTTGTACCCTGATGATGCTTAAGCTAAGCGAAACCAGTTGGTCATAAAAGTTAAAATAATATTCGTGGTCTTATACAAAGTTATTTTTTAAATTCTTTTAATCTTTTCTATTATCTTATTCTAAGAAGATTGTTTCTTTCAGTTATGAAATAAACAGTTCAGCCTGACTGACGCTACTAACTTTGCTGACCGCTTTTGTTTCGACATTACTTAAGTATTTAGTAGGTAAGTAGTGTTTAATATTATAATTTGTTTGTCAAATATTTTCTTTTAATCACTTCGCTAATTTTAAAATAAACAAATAATCTAGTTTCGTGACTAACAGTCATACCCTCTAGACAAAACAATAAGTAAAGCAAACCTCCAGTCCATTAATAGCTTTTATTTTTTATTATACGTATGTCTACGAGGCCTGTTCAAAAGAAAAAGTGAATTTTGAATTTTTGCGGGCTGTGTACGTTTGATTATCAATTATTATTAGATTATCCATTTTTTTTCAAAAGTAAAAAAATCGAAGAACACACAAAAACGTGACTAACCTTTCCAGTTGTCAAAAACAAACCACTAATCCAAAATGGCTAATAATGCTAACATATAATAAACATATATGTACCAACATAAAAAAAATATAAATCGATAATCGAATGAACACAGCCCGCGAAAATTCAAAATTCACCTTTTCTTTTGAACTGGCCATGTATATGACAGAAAAAAATACCTTTTTAAATTATCTCAGGGAGCTTAAAATTTGAATTGTTAATATAATTTATTTCTTTCCGGAAAATGATACAATGCAATAAATAGACAACCTTTACAATATAAATTAAGTTTTCAAGAATATTAAATGAATCATTTATTTAAAGTATTTATTTTCAAAACTGGAAAGATTTGAACACTCGCTGGCGCACAAAACAACTTCAAAAGAGAAGTCTTGAAAAATGTGTAAAAATAACACATGGCAAACTACAGATATTTTTTCTTGAATGATTCCTTTTGAATAAAATAATTACATTAGGCAGAATAGGAGATGAAGACATATTCGTCCAATTTTTTTTCTTAACTATGCCATCAAAGTAAAATATTTATTTTAAAAAAATATATAAAACGCCTAAAAGTGCCTCACCCCACGCCCGTTCAGTCACTACTTGGGTTACTTTCAGCCATGTTGTTTGAAGTATGCTCAGTTAAAATAGGTAAAGAGGGGAAGGAAACGCGAAAGAGGAAGGTACTTAACTATTCAGATCTAGTAACCAAACACAGCTTAAGTCATTTCAAGCAACATTTCGATTCTGATTGGTAGTCTTTAAACCGGACAATGCTGAGGGTATTTACTACTCTAATACATGAGATGTTTCTGGGTAATAAAACTTGCAACTGAATTACTTTACTTCGTACCCATGCGTGTCTCTTTGCATCTGAAATACTTTACTTTTATACCCATCGTGAAAGTTCTCTACGAGAGATGGCTGAATGTACCCCGTTTAGTTATTTTTACTTAAATCTGAATTCCAACAAAGTGAATGATGGTATATTACGCTAGTAATGTTAATTCGTATTGTGTATAAAAACAGTCAATATTCAAAAGTAAATCATGTTTATTCACTGTATGAAAAAAAAACTAGAAATAGTAATAGTTAAAAATCTCACATTTTACATGAAAAATAACATCGGAAATAAAAGTAACTTTGTTTTAAGACCACTTCATTAGATACATACACCTAGCAGTTTCGCCTTTACCTAAACCTTCTTCAGTAGCCCGATTTTAAATTTGTTACCCTCCCACTCCGCTACCTTCACTCCTACCACCCCTCCCGTACTTAATCCCCACCTAAGTTGATGTGCTCATTTTATGTTTTCCCCAAGCATTGTAATTCTGTTTTAATTTAATACATCTTTATTCAACCCTGAAGAATGTTCAAATAGAGCCAAAACCGGTTGGTATATGTTTTTAATAAAGTGTTCTTAAAACAAAATTACTTTTATTTCTAATTTAATTATTTCTTCCCACAAAGTGAGTGCTTCATGTCAAAGTTGAAAAATAACAATTATTTGAATAAAAATTGCAACGTCTCGTAAAACACTTCAAGACATTTCTCAAAGACAAGTAAGTGCAGTTTTGCTGTGAAATAAATATTCATTATATTTTCTATTTAAGCGGTTAATGAGCATGGCTGAATGTTCCCCACGGCTGAAAGCCCTCCTGTACCATAAGCCAGATTTTTTTTTTGCATTTCTAGCTTTGCGTTTTTTCTGGCAGTTTGGTGATATTTTGAAAACTAATTTTGTGGACGGTATAATGTTATATAAAGGTTATTACTCTTAATATATAAATTTAAAATTGTTAGAGAACCTACTCGTAGAATAATAAGTATAAACTATTTTTGAAAAAGTACTAAAAAGATTTTAGATAAAAGGTTCGTTTTCTGTTATGCTATATTAAAAGGTCTTACTTTAATTATTCTAATGCTTTATTACTTTCTTTTGTCAAAAATAAACACTGTAACAAATAATTAAATAGGTACCTTTGTTATTAAATTCAATTATTTCAATTTCGCGAAAGCAGTTTTGTAATTTTTTTTATAAATGAATGAAGTTACTTCTTGACTGTAATGTTTTTTTCCTTAAAGCGAGAATTCTATACCGAGTAACTGACAAGAGTAGGTTTTTATAACTTAGAGTATTTATAAAATTAATTATGATTTTTTCAACGGAAACAATGCCAACTAAAACATTGTCAGAAAAAAGCGGACTTTGTGTTTAAAGATTTCAATTTTGCTAAAAGAAAATAAAAAAAAACTTTAAAAATGCTTAAAACTGAAAAAGGCCGAAAAATTAAAATGATGAGGGCGTTGATTAAATTAATAGTTTTCTGGAATCACTTCCACAATGGAAACTTCCAAAACATTAATTACTTTTTCGAAATTCACCATTTGTAAGTGAATGAAGTTTTAAAATACGGGCGAGATAAGAAGGTGGGAACGGCCAATGATGGAAAATATGCAGAAGAAGTTGTGTTGGTCACAGGATCGAACGTGGTCGCTTGTACAAGCGAAGATTATTTTCTGTCATACCCACAGTTGTTTTCTAATACATTTAGTCAGATAGTAAAAACAAACCGACTTCAACAAATACTTAAATAAATTAAAACTCTGCAGTTAATTTCGGGCTTCGAACGCACCAAAATAAAAATATATTTTTTGTATGTTGATTTGAAAAATATAAAGCAGTAAAATTGGCGTCTTGTCGTGTTTGACACTTGTAAAACTCCATAGCTCATGAAATAAGTAAAGCAAAAAAGAATTGCGTTAACCTAAAAATTGTAGTATGAAAAGCTTTGTAAATATCATAATGCCATAATGAGAGATTTTGCTACACCAGGCAGAGTTTCTGCGATGTCGAGCTTTCATAGTAGTTCTTAAGACAGCTGTGAAATAATGTTTTAAAAGATTTTCTTTATTTAATATTCAAACCAGGTTAAGCGGAAAATTAAGTCAGTGTTCGGATTGGTGATGGCTGTAATTAAATATGGATTATTATTTTCATGTGCGCATTTTTAAAATTTCGCTCATCCGCTGTCTCGAATATAAAATGCCTCAGAGAAAGACCGCCATCTTAAAAAATGTACCTTCGTAAAATGTATTTTCATCGCAGGAACACAACCTCTACATTTAATCGTCACCCTCACAAGATCTAAGGGAATAACAGTTCGTCGGGTTTTGCACAAAAATTTCAGGAAGGTTTTCAATTTAACCTTTTCATTTTGAGATTTTCATTTCGTCCGAACTAACTGCTAGATGTAATCGTAAGAGACACCCCGGCCGGTCTCAATGGGACGAACGCAGGGGCGGATTAGCCTAAGTTATCTGTAGGGGCTGGAGGAAGAGGGAGGAATATTATGATTGAGGGTAGGTTCGGAAGATGTGAAACTGCGAACGAAAAGGAATATTTCCTTGCAAGCTTAGTCTAATTCAATTAATACTCAACCTATTAATTGTAAATATGATTTTATTATATAATGCCTGAAAATACCCGGGTTTTTTGTTAAAGTTTTATTTATTGGCTTGGAAAACCAAGCCACTTAAAAACTCTCCATAATTGTTCTCTGTTTTGCGGAAGTGAATTTCATCAGTGAAACGAGCTTATAAGGGTGGAAGTCAAATATTGTCAGGTTTTTCCTTATCCGAGAATATTTGTTTTTCTTTAAGCGAAAAAAATAATGCTTGATTGTGAAAAAAATGAGTTGGCGTTGAGATTCAAAACAACTCACAGAAAGGCGCCATATTTTTTGGATTTGCAGGTAAAGAAACGTAAATTAATTTCTGGTAAATAGGTCTTCTTAGAAATTGAGCTTAAATATTTTGTTTATTCTTTTATTATTTTAACTTGAATACCGCACAAGAGTCTCAACTGCTCCCAACCATCTAGAGCCAGTGAGACTATGACATCCCCAAAAAGGTATGTTGTGAGGCTAAACATAGTGGGGAGGGTAAGGAGATGAGTAAGGAGAAGGTTGGGAAGTACCTGGCTATTCAGATCTGGTCACCAAACACGGATAAAGTCATTATAAGCAACGTTTCGATTCTGAATGGTGGTCTTTTACCAGGGCGGTACTTAATGTATCTACCACTCTGGAACCTGCCGCAAATAAACTTTATATTATTTTATATGAATTTAATGTGTAATGACATATTTTAATTGAATAAAAATTATTGGCGCACGCTGGGTATGAACCCGCGACCTTTGAATTCGTAGTCGAGCGTCTTACCACTCGACCATGGAGGCCATCAAGGTAGGAAGTAGGAACTGGATGGATATTTTGTTTTCGAGCAATGTATGTTTACCATAGAAAGAAAATTTACTCTGGCGGACGTAATACATTCACGATATTACTAATTGTTAAAAGAACCGTTAAAAACAATGGTTTTTATTCTGAGACAATTTCGCTGAGCAGTGTAACGAGAATGAAATAAGCGTTTCTGTACTAAGTCTTTCAAACGAATCCGTTTTAAGAAGCCTAAAGATTGGTGACTAAATGATAAAGGAGCAGACTCCTCGTCATTACGAATAAAGGAGGGGAGGAACAGCAAAAACCTGACAGGAATCATGACGTCACGGTGGTGCCAAAACCGATTGCCATGTTGTTATGAATTATCATTAATTGGTGTACACAACGTTGCAGAGTTTAATTACCATAATTGGTTAATTAAATCTTCCAACAGTCCCCAACCGATTCTGTCCCATTATCATTACGGTCGTTCTAACCAAATGCATTTCTTAGTTTCTTAGCCCTTTGTCTCCGCGTCCCCGAAACCCCCGAGATAAAGGGTCCAACTTTTCTCATTAAAATGTTTATCTGACGATGGAGAGATCTGCTCAACCGACGGGAGGTAAATTTGCCCCGTGATAAGAGAGTTGCAGAGGATAATTTTGATTCGGGATTTAATACGATAGTGCTGAAGACATGTTCTTGAAAATTTTCTGCCCTAAATCTTCTGGAATTAAATCTACATGCCTTAATTTTATCTGATTTTGAAATCTTTCCTTTCTTTTTCATTTAAATCTGACTCTCACCCCGTTGTCAAAAATCGTTGGTTCAAAATTGAAATCTTCATGGTTTTTTTATTGTATTTGAATATGATTTAACTTTTGAGAGGGTGCATTCATTGATGCAATGATCTAGCTTCAGGTGTTTTAAACTTTCATCACATTTGATATTGTTATAATTGAAAGATTAGCGTATTTTTTAATGATCTCCGCTAAACAAGTATTCTAGGCCCATTTAAAATTTTGTAAAACTCGTGATCACCTGACAAACAACAATATGACTGTAAAATAGTTGTAAAAACCGACATTTTTTTAAAAATAAAGACAAACATTCCCGGGTTACAAATAACCTAACAATATTTGAAAAACTCCTACTACCATCATAATAAGCGGAAAATGTTGCTTATGCAATGATGAAGGACTTAGCTAGCTCAGGAATTGAACCCACGACGCCCAGATGGGATTCCGACGCGTTTGTCTACTCGGCTGCTAACCGGTCAAGATATATTATTATATATTCAAAGTGATATAATTTTTATTATAAGAGTTAATAGCGATAGGTTATATAAATAATAGCAGTTTGGGCCTTATAATGATTTTGTCGCGTATTGCCTATCAAATATTACTATTAAAATATACAATCTTGAAGTGAGAATATGTACGGAGAGAAAGCTAAATATATTAACCCAACCTGTACAAATTTGCGATAAATCACTTTCTCCGAGTTTATACGTCGTATACCACGAGAGAGAAAGAAACAAGAAAAGTCTTTGCATAAAATTGCAACAATTCTAAGTATGCAAGAATGTTCTCCGCCCGCGCTAACTTCACATCATCGAGTCGCATAACTTACGTCAGTGGATTTTGAGGTTATTTCCTATTTGTGTGTTGATTAAAAAACTAGCAGTGGTTATACAAATAAATTTAACATGATGGTGATATGTCTATGCGTGAATGTTCGAATAAAACCAAACAAAGATTATAACTCATCACTTTACAGAGGTATTTCAACAGTTTTAAATATTTTAGACCGAATTTTAGAATTTTCACACTTTTAACGATATAAAAACATAAAATCAACAAAAAGCTTCCATCATTATTAAGGTAAATTTTCTGTTATTAGTGTTTGATATTTTGACTTTATAAATCGTTTTAATGGTGTATTGATATTGTTCTGTTTAATGTGTTAAAATATGTTTATTTAAAATGTTCGAATTCTATGTGGGCGGTAACTAATAGGCTACCCAACATCCTTTTAATATAGCTTTGACTCTTTCTATCGAGTCAGTATAAAGTCAATCGTTCTGACTACACTGTTTCACAAAGGTACCTCTTCATTTCCTCCAAGTATAGCAGGCTATTTGATGATATTCTACCCTAAATATGCTTTACCCTAATAGCTTGACGTTCAAGTACAATTTATAAAGTAAAAAGCAGTGCTTTCAACATAATGACTCTAAGAGCCAGGAATTGAAAGCACGACGCCCGGATGGGAATCCGACGAGTTTATCCACTCAGCTACCAACCCGTCAAAATTTACATTCAATTTAGATATTTATAGTTTTTGTGTTCAATTTGTAGAACTCCATTTTAATTTTTATATAATTTAATTGAATTAAATTTAATATTAATATTACTGAGTTCTGCTATTTTCAGTTTTTATTTTTAGTGACAGCTGTTTCGGCGTTTAAGGCCATTAAGTTTGACAGTTTGACAATGGCCTTAAACGCCGAAACAGCTGTCACTAAAAATAAAACTGAAAATAGCAGAACTCAATAATAATATTAAATTTAATTCAATTAAATTATATAAAAATTTAATTTAGAAGTAGCGTTACTCTGCGGCGGTGGAATACGTTAAGCGTTGATCGGCAGTTTTCTCAGAGGTGGTAAAATACTACTTAAGTAGTTGAATCTTTCTCAAACACCATGATTTAACGTAAAAAAATGTTTTACATAAAAAAAACTTTTATTTGCTACAGTCCAGCCCCTGTTTTTAAATGCGAATTCCGATTCCAATTATAAATTATTTAAAATAGAACCCTGGATAAAATTAAGCACAGCATCAATTCTTAATAAAATACAATTTTTAATTGCGAATCTGAATTTATTTCTTCTTTTTTCTCAACACAAATGAGTTAAATTACAAATGATATGTAAACTGAAAAGCCCATCTGTGTTTACAATATACGTATTTTAATTTACGACAACCTGTCCCAGACTTAGTAATTTTGTTTTTCACTTTTAATTATTTATGTCAAGAAAGCTACCCTAAAAAAAAGTATTCGTTAGAAGTTTATCTGTTGAAGATTTCTTAAAATTATTTAGGCAGACATAATATATGTAGTGTGTTTGCTCGAAAGTTTGTGATGGTAATCTATATCTATTAGTTGTCTACCCGTGAAAAACTACGGGATGTAACTCAGCTTGCCAAGAAAAACTATGAGTTGCTTTGATTCACTCATTTCAAATATAGAATAATAAATTCTTAAATAAAATCATAGGTATGTAGGGATATGAAAATATTCGTTTTTAAATTCGATTATTTAATTCAGTTCATATTTGAAATTTTACACCAATACTCAACAATATATATTTGTAGTTATTATAGCTACACCACTATAGTAAAAATTCTTAAATCGACAATTAATTAGTAAATTAATCAGTGCTGTCTGAATAAATTTTCTTTTAAAGTTTTTGATATAAGGAACTTTTATTTTTATTTTTTATACTGGATATCGCACAAGAGTCGCAACTACTTTCAATCATCTAGAGCCATCAAGGCTGTGGTATCTATAATTAGGGTATGTTGTGAGGCTGAAGGTAGTATGGGTAGAGGAAGGATATGGGAAAAAGGAAGGTTGGGAAGTACCTGGCTATTCAGATCTGGTAACCAAACACGGTTTAAGCTATTTCAAGCGATTCTGAATGGTGGTATTTCACCAGGGCGATACTTAGTATCTACCACTCTGAAACGTGCCGCAAATAAAGTATATGTTAGTTTATATTAATTAAATGTGTTGACTCATACTTATTAATTGAAATTAATTAGCACACGCCGGGTTTGAACCCGTAACCTCTGGAATTGTAGTCAAGCGTCGTAACACTTGACCACAGAGGCCGTCAAAGGTACTAGTGATTAAGTTTCTGATAATTTTTCAATTTCTGATTTTTTATCGATTATCAACTATAACAATAATAATAAAGTATCATCATAGTGAAACACCACTATTCAGAATCGAAACGTTGTTTAAAATGGCTAAACCCGTATTTGGCGACTAGATCTGAAAGCCAGGTACTCCCAACCTTCCTCTTTCCCATCTCCTTCTCCTCCCCACTACCTTCAGCCTCACAACATACTCCAATAAAGGATGCCATAGTCTTATTGGCTTAGTGCAGTTAAGACTTTTGTGTGGTATTCACATTAAGAAAAAAAACCTATATTAATATTCTTTTAAAATTTCTATTACAAGGACCACTGATTTTTGGTAGAAACCAAATGGTTTTAATACAATAATATTTTCATCACGCAAATTTCAGTAAGCTAGTATATCTATATCAATTGAACAAACAATAGCTTTTCAAAACTACAGCTTCTTATTCAATATCTGGACCATTTTTTAACGCATTCTCACCGCGTTTCTAATCATTATCCTTTACGAATCCAATTTTGAATCCCTGACCATTTTACTGTAAGATGTCGCCGTTGAAACTTGAAATATCAGCGCGACTGTGTGCGATGAAGGTCCGATTTAAATTTATGCCAATCAGGACATTTTAATCAGGATTCCGCTATCGGTAACTAATGAATGCCGAATAAATTAATCACGAGGTGTAAACGTGTAGATACCTCCGCGCATAAATAGTCTTTAAATTCTTATGACCTTCTTAGGTTGTATATTTTTTACGGTTTTGAGAATTTTCATGACTAATGGATGAAAGTTAGATCAACATCATGACCGATGGCGCCCTTGCTTGAATTTTTTTTTTAAATAGTAAATAAACGACAACTGCCGCCTTTTAAAAAGACATTTTTATATTTAAAAAAAAAATTAAAACATTTAAAGAAAGTAATTTGCGTGTTTTTTTTTGCTCAATATGTATTTTTTTGTTGCACATTGACGAAAGCAAAAATATTCTCCGTCGGAACAAAACTCTTAAAAAACAATCGGAGTTTTTCTTTTCAAATGCAAATAGTGTTGATCTTTTATATTATTTTTTTATACTGACTTTAAAATATGTACTTACATCTGAAATCGAGATCAATTAGGCCATTATATCCATATTCTCTTCTCAATGAAGACTTCCCAAAACAATAACATTATTTTATTTTTTTCAAAGAAAGACAAACATTCCCGGGTTACGAATAACCTGAAGATATTTGAAAAAATCCTACTGCCATCATAATAAGTGGAAGATGTTGCTTGTGCAATAACGAAGAACTCAGCTAGCAGAGGAATTGAACCCACGACGCCCGGATGGGAATCCGACGCGTTTGTCTAATCAGCTATTAAAAATTCGAAAAATCCAAAAATAAATCGAGATCCCATAAAATATTAATATAGTTGAAATTTTTTTATTAATGTCACTACGACTTCAACGAATCTTAATTCATAATCACAAACTCAATATTAACTTAACTAACTAACTAACCATCACGCCGTTTCCCCGCAGGGGTAAGCAGAGAGGACAGACCGCCACATAACTCTGTCTTGGCACACACTCCTTGCTTCATTTTCATTCATAATCTTCTGTTATTCTGACTCTTCATATGACCCGATTCAAGTATTTGATTTACTTGATCGTGCCATGACTTTCTCGGGCGTCCTCGGCTTCTTCTTCCATTCACTTTCGCATTATATATTCTTTTCACAGTCCTTTCTTCGTTAATTCGCTCTACATGTCCAAACCATCTAAGCGTCCCTTTCTTGATCCTATTCATTACGCTCACATCAGCCTTCAATCTTTCCGGATATCCACATTAACTTGCTATTTTTATACTTGTATTTCTCTTCATGTTCCGATCATAAAAGGCTCTCGAACGGTGAGCTCTGACGTATTGAAATTTGTACAAGTAAAAAATAACATATTTTATAGGCAATTAAACGCAATTATTTTAAGCCCTCAGTATCATTTCAATAATGAGCTAATCAGTTTTGAAGTATCAAATTTTATTTAAATATAATACAAGACAAAACAATTTTTTTTTCTACATTTTTTCATTTGAAAAAATATTTTTAGGAAAGAACAGAGTATCACCTAATACTAAAAAAAAATTGTATTCAATATAGTGAAATATTTGACTACCTGTGGAATAGAAATTATAATGATAATAGTTGTAAGATAAGCATTTATATCTACTATGTGTGTCAATAACCACTATAATATGAACATAAATATGATTTATGCGATAGGCTTACCCATAATCTAATAAATCAGGCAATGTATAATCAAATTTAATCTACAATCTCGAAATAATGTTTTTTCCTCTTCCCCGTGAGATAGAACGAATGACAGATTTGGCCGAATCTCGGAAGAATGTCTTCTTATTTTCAATGGGCAGAATATCGGAAGTATTTTTAGCTTATTCATCAATTTGTATTAATATTAATGATACCTACGTACCATGTTGTAGCCTGTATTCTCTGTATCTTTATTTTCTGTATTAGTTACGGTTGTAAAAAATATTCACCGAAATGAATTTTACTGATTTGAATATCAGTAAGTTACTGCTAATTTAATTGCTTCAGGTCAAAGATCATTTATAACACCAAAAAATAATACTTTCTTTTGTGATACTTTTCAGAAATTACTTTGGGTATATGTTGTGAACTGGTTAAAGGGCGGTGGAATGTATATGTAAGCAATAACTAGTTGAAGAAGGAAAATCGGAAGTTCGTTCCATATACGACCCTTTTTGCGAAAGAACCAGCAGAAGAAATGACTCGTGTTCTTAGAGTCGACACCAACAAAGTTATTTTTTTACAGTGAACTTCTTAACGGTAGTTATTTAAAAAAAAAACAAATATGCAACTCACCTTAAGATTAATAGCGCTCACCTTTTCACTTATAACTAATATGTAGTTAAAAATAGAGTAAATACCAGTAACGGCTCGTGACTTTTTAGTGTGTAGGAGTGCTTATATTGAAAAACAAGTCATAATTTAAAAAAATATATATTGAAAAAAAAAAATATTGTATGAAGATTTTCAAGCTTTTTTAGTTTGGGTGGGTCGTTGACCCAGAAAAACTAAAAAATCTTCTTGAAATGTTTTAACTTTAAAAAAAATGAAAAACGTTTTCGGCTACAACAACATCAATAACGTCGTATTTTCTCATTTCAGCACTAGCACACCAAAAATTCACGAGCCGCCACTGGTAAATACCCGCCGTAAGCTATGCAACTCGCTAGGACCGAACGTTACTCGGGTGTAGTACTATTGACTACCTAAATTAAATTAGGCATGTTTGTACGAAAACAAAAAAAGACACAACAAAAAAACTTTATTTGAAATTCTGAAATGTAAGCCGCCAACTTTTGAACACCGTGTACGAAGCGTGTTGTGAATGTAGTTATTAAAGTAATGTGCTACATTACAAAAAAGGCTTCACAACGCGAGGCGTACATTCCTGAGAGTAAGCACCGTGCGGCGATCTCATTTAAAATGTTGTTTTAACAGCCGGCATTTATCTTTTTATGAAGACCAATTTCTCCTAGCCAAAAAACTACCACCGCAAGTCTCATGCAACCTTACCTACGCCCCCTAAAGGGTCGCGGCGTTGTTTGAAAAACCCCAAAAAAATATTAACATGCTCTCCGACAACTTTATTTCTCTTTGCCTGAAAACAAAGAATTTTATTATTGCCTGAAAGAGCTTAAACAAAATCCCCGAAAAATTCCGAAATAAGCAAAATCGCCTCATTTTTACACTTACGTTTGTTTTTCGCTCAAAGGGAATCAAATTATCACACCAAAGGGCTTCTCATGTAAAATATTCGAAGGTTTATTGAGAAATGTGAAAAATGAAACACATTATATGTTGGATTATAGAACTGTCGAAAAAACGACCTCTGTGGTCTTAGAACGGTAGACTTCCTGGTTGTCAAATAAATGTATTTTAATGAAATTTCGTATGGGCTTTATCATATATAATTTTAATGAAATAAAAACGTACCTAGTAGTATATTTGCATCTCGTTTCAGAGCGGTAGTTACTCTCAGTAACTACTCGAAACTTTGGCGTTGCCTGAAATGGCTTAAGCAGTGTTTGGTGACCAGATTTAGTTACTCTCCAGCCTTCCTTTTCACACCTCCTTCCTCTCTCTTTTGGAAATCATTCAGGTTGCTCTTGGCAGTGTGAGTTTTTGCGCAGTAATCGCATAAAAACGTAAATTACCATTTAGAGGAAATTCATATTTGTTTGGCTACGAAATGATAAAAAATAATTATTGTAAGATAATATTTATATTTTTCGCTGTGTAATGTCATCGTGTTACTCCAATTTAAAAAAAAAATTGATTTAGATTTGGGTATACAGGAATGCGGTTCTATCTTTTTGTCTTTCTTGTCTTTTTTTCTGCTTTCCTTTCATTTATATTTTTATATGAGCACTGCAGAAGTGTCCAAACTTCCCGAAGCCAGTGTAAAATGGCATCCCCAATCGAGATACTCTCTGGGGTTGAAGATAGGGGAGGAGAATAAAATGGAGAAGAGAAGGTTGATAACTACCTAGATCATCAGATCTAATCACCAAACATGGGCAATAACATTATAAACAAAGTTTCAATTTTGAATGGTCGCCTTTCACCAGAGAGTATCCAGCAATTTGCAAACATGAGTATTTGATAAAAAATAGGTTAAGGTAACCACAAAGTTTACAGTGGAAACTCTTTACTTGTTTTCTCATATGTGGCAAAGCTTCGCGTTTATTCTCGCACTTATCTGTGAAAAAAAGGATAATAATATTGACACGGGTAAAATCAAGGACACTTTCAGCTGAGCTTATGTCTGGTGGGTATTGTAAAGGATGACTTATCACTCGGAGCCCGAAGGCTTCTAAAGATCTCTCTACTTGTAGACTGTCAAGGATTCATGGGTCTGCCTACTGTACCATCAGTCCAATCTTCCATCAGAGACTGTGAGTTCTTACCGAGGAATTACTGGGAACTACTTTAGTGTAAGGGTAAGACAGATCTCAAAGTTCTTCTTATGAGGGGGACCTTGAATGAATCAAATATTAAATTACGCTTTATCCGAACACATTTAACGGCTTATTTTTCAGCCTTCGTGGTCGAATGTTTAAGATCCCCGACTACAAATCTAGAGGTCACGGGTTCAAATCCCAGCATACCCAAATAAATTTGTGTTATTTTACAATTCATTCTTTTAAATAATATATAATATGTTTGCGGCACGTTCCAAACCGAAAGATACTCTCATTATTGCCCTGGTGAAATATATTAGCATTCAGAATCAAAACATTGCTTAAAATGGTTAAAGCCGTAATTAATGACCAGATCTGAATAGTTGGTACTTCTTCACCTTCCTCTTCCTCTTCCCCATCTCTTTCTCCTCACTATTTTCAGCCTTATAACAAACCCGATCGGCGGTGCCCTAGTGGTTGAGAGCAATTGGGATTTATGTGCGATATTCACATTTAAAAAATAAATAAACAAAAAATCTTTTTTATATTTTTTTATCCGCCATGCCATGGAAGTCCATTTATTATGGCGGACAAAAATGACAGCATAATTGTATGAGGATTACAAACATTGTACATTTTATGTATTGGTTGAGAATGATAACTCATAGATATTAATGAAATTTTTTTTTTTTTAATTTTATTTGCCAACAAGAAGCAAAAGGCTGTTACGTTAGTGATTTAAAAAAAAACAATTCTGGGACGTCAGTGAAGGGCATAGCACGATTATTTAATGAAATACTTGAGTCGGTATAATAGATAATTTACTTTGAACTGATATGTGAATTTGGATTAATGAGCAATGAGGATATTATTTAGACAGAGTTGGGTGGTGATCTAACCCTCTGCCTACCTCTGCGGAGAAACGGCGTGACGATTAGGTAGTTAAATATTTAGTTAGCTATATTACCTCGCGCCATATTTACCAGAGCATCATTATAACTCCCGGAAGTGTTTGTTTCAGCGTGTTTTCAGGCTTTTTGTTATTCCCGCTGAAAGAAGTGAAGTATAAGTACAGTGGCCAGTACAGTCTCCTGTCACCGTCGAGAGGTAGTCAAGCCTTTCTAATTAAGATGCCATAACTCATAATTTACGACAAACGGAGTTTATTCAAGAAAAACGCCATGAAAAGAGTAATTGAAAATTATGAAGCCATTCTCCGGGTTCTTTTGGAGAGCGACGCTTTGTCCCACATTTCTCTGCGCGCGAATTAAAAACGTCGCGCTTATTAGATGATTAAATGGGGAGACGTTTAATCCAGACGAGGGATGCTGTAAAACCGGTGATGCTTGGGGTTTATATTCCTTTTTTTAGAATGCAGAGGCTAATGTATAAAAAAATAATAAAAATAAGTAAACAGAGGCCATCGTAACAAGCTACACAAGGTTGGGAAAAAAATACCTTGGGCGCAATGCAAAGGACTCTTAAAGCACTTAATAATCTTTTATTGTTCTCTTAAATATAAAGCGGAAAAAATGTTTCTTTATCTCACTAAAAGCTCAAGAATGGTAAACTCTGCTGTAATAAAATGTGTACAGCTTTGTTTCTGGATGCTTAAGGTCAATATTACCATTTTCAGCTGCCACGTAATTTCCACCGAGAGTTTTGAAATATCAACTTCTCTTTTGAAACGTTCGATATTTTCCATACCGTTTGTTCACTATTTTTTAAGTGTTTAGAGTTTTTTGTAAAAATAGCGTCGTAACTCTAGCTTAGTTGGGTAGCAAAAATACTTGTGTAAAAGTTCAGTGAGCATTGATTTTTTTTCAATATTGAAGCCATACTTAATAAAGACTATGAAATAACACGAGTAGTTAGTAACTCCTTCGCTTCGCTCTTGTAATATACATTGAGACGATACTTAAGCATTTCTTCTATTGTCATTTCTACGGTTGGATTTCTCGGAATCGTTACTAACCAATCGGTGCACTATATTCACCACATACTAGTACCTAAACACCAAAACCTAATTGGCTTAAACTGGAGTGGTTCCAACTTTTGACATATTTGATATCGTTAATAATCATAGATTAACGCTGTTTTGTGTTGTTTTTAATATTTGAACGGTTCCCGCTAAACGCCAACTGTCTGCCCGTATAAGCTTCAAATCAAATTGTGCACAATTTAAAACACAACGGTCATATTTTTATGCTTTTCAGCTAATCATATTTTGTTCCAAAGCTGAAATTGACTTGGAATTACCGTTAAATGGATACTATTAAAATGTTAAAAATTGATCTGGTTTTAATCGTTAAATTGTTACGATGTCAAATATGACAAAAGCTTGAAACACCATATTGATTTTATCACATCTCAGCTGGGCAACATTCATCCGGGTTAAGGAAGGGGCTGTAGAAAGGAATTTATTAATTTGGGTGTATAATAGAGTTCACCTTGAAAAAAAGCTTAAGAAATATACGAAAAAGTTGTTTTCTCAAAAACTAATTTACGCATATAGTTTAAAAAAGAATTTCTATGTTGATACCAAATTTTGGTCGTTGATTGTATCGACGCATGCTTATTTTTTAAGAGTGAGCGTATTTTTCAGTTATCTAGTATTTTTAAAGTCGATGGGGTAGGCACCCAAATGTACGAAAATACTGAGTGGTAGTTCGTGAATTTTACGTCTTATAAATGTGGGTCTTTAATGAATTATTTGAGTTTCGCGTGGCACAATGTGTCAGCAAGAACGTACTATTTGAATTGTGATGCGCACTGGAATAGGACAGCGAAATAGAATAAGGAAAAATAAAAAATAAAACTGTTTAAACTTCCAGTATAAATAAGCCAAGTTAAAAACGAACCATTAATACATTTATTTTACCCATTGTATTGATTATAATATAAAATAAATGAGTAGACATTTCTCTAAATATTAATACAAGAAAAATGCATTTTTCGTATCATTTTTAGCTGTGCAATCAATTATTGATTTTAAAACACTATGTTGGCTGTTGCTACTTACTAAGATTCTTTATTCTTGTATGAGAAATTTAGATTATATTTGAGATCATCTGCCTCCAGAATTATATCTCATGTTTTTAAGGGTATTAGATATTTTACGAGGAAACTATTTTTATACAAAAAGGAAGAAATGTTGTGGTTTTTAATAAGACCTTTGATGAAATCAAAGCCAGGTTGACATATTTATTTTTCTTTGTAAAGAAATCTCAAATTCCATCAGAAAACTATTGAATATTTTTCAAAGCACATATTTTTGTCTTCATTTTTTCGTTTAAGAAATCGATTCAACTTTGCCATTGAATTTTATAAAAACTACGACAAAACATCAAAGTAGTAATTTTCACTGAACGAAAGATCAATAGAAGTGTGATTTTAACCCGATTTGAAATAAAAATATTGTCGCTAATTAACATTAACACCTTTTAAGTCTTAAACTCCTTTAAGACCCTAATTATTTGTTTAAGAAAGAATTTCGGTATTAAACATGTTTTTGAAAATGTTGAATCAGTTTCACCCAAACCAAGGTAAAAAAATTGACCAAAATTGGCACACAGAAACGCTCCCAACATACTTTTTTCGGTGTATTTAAGCATTTGCTTCGATTGACAGTAATTTATTTTTATCTTAGAATGTAAATTTCATAAATGAATGCGGAAACTGGCTTCATACAATATTATTTCATTGAACGAATTCTTTTTGGTTTCAATCATCCATGTTTTTGTCACTTGTGAATAATTTTACAGATTCTTTTTAAAATTTTCTTTATAATGAAGTTATAGCTAATTATTTTGTTTTGAAGACAGTTTTTTTTCAAATTAATTACTATATTTTCACTTGTTTTTTATTCAACCGTCCTTGTAAATCGTTTTCAGAAAAAAACTTACCATAAATATTTTCTTTGTCTTTCACATTACTAGATAATTCACTTCAACTTGAATGAGAAGAACAATGTGAAAACACAAATAACCCAACAAACACAGCATTAGACAGACAATTTCAAATTAATTATATGTTTTTTCTTTGTATAATACTAACACAAAACTTTGTATTATGCTTAAATTATAATAAATTGTATGTAATTATGCAAGGAAACTTCTAATCCACAATTTTCCAAGGTTTAACATGTTTTCTTATAGTTTTATACGAAGTTTCTATTTGTTGAAAATACCCAAGCTCCAAATGCAACAGATTGTTGGTAATTCAAGTTTTTACTAAATCACACTGCAGATATTTGACTTAAATTGACGTTTAAAAACATTAAAATACAGGATAAACATAGGTTTTTTTCAAAACACTGACAATTAAAAATAAGGTTTCGGTAGCTTAATTGGCATAGACGAAACCACCGGATATAGTAGAAGTTCTGAATTCAAGTCTCGGTTGCAACCTAATATTTTAATTTGATGTGTCTTCTGTTTAATATTCATGTTTAGTTGAAAATTATTGATATTGCCTCGATAATTATAATTATCCTGTTGATCACGTTCACATCGTGTCAATGATTAGGACGAACTAATATAAACTTTCCAATACAAGGATCCCACTCTACGGTAACAAGCTCCAAGTCTAGACAAATGGCTAATTGAAACGTTTTATCGAAGTAGCGTAGAGAACGATTTAATTGCATTCTCCTCAAATACTTCGCAGGAGTTATCACTCGGCTAGAATAGTTGAATGGAGTGAGCACTCGCTTTGTATTACATCGCTTCAAGTGCTAGACAAAGCACTCAGTGATTCTATATAATTATGGAATATACTGGGTATTGAATTTGTTTCCAAAATCGAATTTTGGATTTAAAAAAAAATCTATTCAAGTACGAAAATACACCTCGTGCATCATGTTGCTCATTTAGTTAGAACAAAAACAAAATTTTAGAAAACATTTTCAGTTTTTCATATGAAATAAAATGTTTCAAATATATACCAGCCTCAAATCAATTTACATACTATACTACATTTAGACTCCTAAGCCCCTGACAGACCAATGATAAACTTCCCAACCTTCCTCTTCGGTATCTCCTTCTCCTGCCCACTATCTTCAGCCTCACAATATAAGCTAATTAAAGATGCCATAATTTTACTGGCCTTAGACGGTTGGGAACAGTTGAAAATCTTAGAGAGTATTCACTAAAAAAAGAATTAAAAAAAATTAAATTCGGTATCATTTCAAGAAAGTATTTCGATATTTAAAAACGTTTGATCTGTTTTACGAGAAGTAAGGAAAAATTAAGCTGACTTCGAGCACACGGACACGTCCACAATACACTTCTATTGGTATATCCTTTCAGTGATTTCAGGTTTTTTTGTATTCAAGTATAAATATGAAAATGGCAAAAGTAAAAAAAAAAACACTTTTTTGTGAACGTTAAAACAAATTTAGAAAGTTTTTTTTAATCACTTTTTTTTAATTTGAATACTGCACAAGAGTTTCAACTGCTCCTGACCGTCTAAGGCATGTAAGACTATGGCATCCTCGAATAGGATATGTTGTGAGGCTGAAGGAAGTTGGGAGGGGAAGGAGATTGGAAAGAGAAAGGTTGGGAAGTACCTGGCTATTCAGATCTGGTCACCAAATACGGCTAAAGCCATTTCAAGCAATATTTCGATTCTGAATGGTGGTCTTTCACCAGGGCGATACTTAGAGTATCTACCACTCTGGAACGTGTCTGAAAAAAACTTTTTATTATTTTATATGAATTAAATGTGTTATGAATTGGCGCACGCTGGGCTTAAGCCCGCGACCTTTGGATTCCTAGTCAAGCGTTTTACCACTCGACCATGGAGGCCGTCATTGTTATTATGTCATTTTTACTGTGTCATTTTAACTATATCATCCGTGTTATTATAATGAAATAAAATAATATGTAGTACCTTTATTTACGGCACGTTCCCGTATGGCAGATACTCTTAGTATTGCCTCGGCGAAGGACCGCGATTCAAAATCAATACGTTGCTTTAAATGGTTTCGATCGTGTTTGGTGACCAGATCTGAATAGCCAGGTATTCCGTAATAACTTTAAATAACTTTCCGTAATAACTTTCCGTTTTCTCATCTTCTTCTCCACCTCACTTCTTTCAGCTTCAACACATACCCTAATTAGGAATGTCATAGGCCCACGGCTACGGGCAGTTGATACTTTTGTGCGTTTAAGGGGTTACATGGGTTTCAGAGGCCAAAAAAAGCTAATTTTCTAGATTTTGTTTCTCTTACTACAGAAAAGATTTTCATCAGATTTTTGTTTTCATATTATTAGATAACTTTTGAACAACATTTAGAAAAAAAATAATGAGAAAATATGATAAATTGAATTGATGGCAGTCGATTTTTGGAGGTGCCTCGACAAAAAGGTAGTTTGCGGTAGTCAAAATAACTTGCGACAGCTTCATCTGAAAATAAAAATAAAATATTTTATTTAAGCTTAAGAGCAAAAAACTAGTCCCTGAACAAAGGATTAAAAAAAATGAATATTAAATTTTTGGCAGTGGTTTGAACGAAAGTGTCACTTTTTCGGTAAAATTTTCGGTATTCATTACATTGTCAAAATTTTTGTAGTCGAAGGAAAAAAAATCCTTCGTTTACGGACTACAAAATAATATTTTAAAGAAGTGTCAAAAATTTGGGCTAGATCAACCGATTAGTTTCCGAGAAATTTTGACCACCGATTTCGAAAAGTGTGTTTCGAGAAAAACGCGTTAAAGTTTAGTGTAACTAAAAAGTGAAGAGCGCTACAGTCATGGAGCGAAAGTTCAAAATGCTATATCTCCAAGAGTTTTAGTCGAATCGATTTGAAATTTTGGGAATATATTTTTGAAGAGTTGTACTATCAAATAAAAAAATAAAAAAAACGAATTTTTGAAAATCTGAAACCCATGTAACCCCCTAAATAACATGATATTATTTTTGCAGATTATCGTTTATTTCTGAATTTCATTCCACTTTCATGTAGAAAACAAAAGAAAAGCTGTTGATTTTGACAGATAGATTTGTGGCGGGAAACACTGCTTAGGAGGCAAAATGAGTAGAAAACTAAGAGATTGGCTTGAGGGATAATAATGGCTCGTGGAAATGACGCAATAACTTTAATTTGCTGAAAATAAATAATAAGAGAAAGCGAGAAATCTTCTAGCCTGTAACGGCGGCTTCATTTAAACATATACATAAAATAAAACTACATTTGACTTATTTACACTTGCGACATGTGCGAAGTTTGGATAATTTTATTGTGTTAATACGGAAGATTATTTGATGCTATTTTGTCGTTTTTCAATAATTCTTTTGATTTTTTGTACAGTTTTTTCACTGTTTCGCATCGTTAAATCAACGCAAATCGCTATTAAGTATCGCCTATTGAAACTTATTTAAAAAAAATGATACAGATGAAGGGGCTTGAGTATTAATTGAAATTCGAAATAACACAATACACTAGTTTAATACAATTTATTATTATTCAAACGCTCGACCACGGAGGAATAGTTATGTGATTATTTTTGTTGATATTTATATTGTTGAGATTGTTACATTTTAATATAAACTTTCAAATCACACTCTCTGCCTGTGTTCCGCTAGGCCCTACAAATAATTGATACAGCATGGAGAGAATCCAGCGCTAAGTTTTAAGAGAGTTATTAAATTTATTATAGATATTTGTTCGATATCTCTCTGATTCCAACGTTTTGATTTGAAAGTGTCTAGCCATAGTCCAATTAGGCAGATCTGAAGTATCAACGCTCGGAGAAGTAATTCATTTATCAATTCCTGGAAAATCTACATTCATCAACATGATCCAATTTGCTTCGCAGCATCCTGAGAGATAATTGATGGGAATCAAAACAGGCTCTGGATTCTGACAGTAAAAGCGCTTTAGTCTAAGCCCATTGTGTTAGCTGAGAGATAACGGTATTAATATGTGAAGATATTGGAACACTTGGCAAATTATATAAACAATGCGTGTATGTGTTATATTAACAATCAACATCTGCTTTATCGGATTATGAACACTGGGAGGCTGCTGTTAGAATTGAGATGTGACTAGGTATAAAGGAAATTTGGATTTTTTTAACGAAATGCATTTGAACGATTCACCGTCAGAAAAGCATTTTTTGTATTGAAAACTTATTTGTGTTTTTTTTTTAATGTGTAAGTATATGTTAAAAGTTTGGTTTCATAAGAATGAAAATATGGTGTTAACAACATGGAGTATATCACATCATTTTTTTAATTGGACGAATATTTTAAAGTTTCATGGGTCAAGATGTACGATGTAGATGACGTTGGGAACTGAAAAAAGTTGTGTTGACCAAAAATTCCAAAGAAAAAAAAACTATTTAATTTTAACAATGCCAAAGCTAATAGTTAAATATATTTGTATGTTTCAGGGAATCAGTTTTGAGTATTTGCAGTTAACTTTTTCACATTTTGCATTCAAATTAAGGGCAGGTATTTAAATACCACTTTCCAAAGATTATACAGTAAATATGTGAAAAATGGTTCCATTGATATGTCAGTTTGAGGTAATTTTTGGCAGGGTGAAAAAACCCTTTTAAAACAAAAGCAAGAACTAGGAAATACTTGGTTTTGTTGATTAAAAGGAGATGTTACCTACTTTAGAAATTGGTGACGTTTTAAATATCAAGCTAACTAATTTACGTAATATCATATTCTATCGTACATGTTAAACCAAATATTAAAGAACATATGGTTACACCCAGCTTTTGTAAAACATATTTCTTAAATTGGCGTAACGTCAGGAACAGGGTGAACGTCCATACCAGCTGGCTATCTTGCGGAAAATTAAGCAAAATAACCCTAAAACACGGAAAATTTAATATTTGGCGCACAGCAAAAGGGGTACATGGTCGAGTTTGTTTTTATCAGGAATCGTTATCTGTAGAATTATTTTTTTTATATCTTTTACTATGTTTAAAAACAAATAAATTTTATGGGTTAATTTCTGACAAAAAAAAAACTAAACCATCAAAATATCACTCAATTTTTTCATAGAGATTTGCGATTTCGAATACCTACCAATCTTCTTTAGGTGGGGCATGTCATTTCTATTTATGAAATACATACAAATAATTAAAAAATGTTTGGCACGTTTAAAAAGTTTTAGATTTGATTTTAAAAATAAATTCACTAGTATATTTCAAAACCTCCTATGAAAATTCAACTTCGTATCTATATAGTTTATGAAACTCTTCTCAATCGTTCTTTTAATTATTAGGTTTTGACTTCATGTTTGTAATTTCAAAATTGTTCGATGGCGATTCCCAAACACTTTATGAATAGTTCAAATATTTTGTTTCCCGATGTCTTTTTACCCGTTACAACATAACATCAAATTCTTCATCACATTTTCTTCACTCTGCATACGAATTGTCTCGAACACCTTATTCACTTGGCTGGCTTTAAAGCACGAGGCTATCTGATGATCGTATAATTTTCAAGTTTTTTTCCTCGGATGAAAAAGACGTACTAAAAATGAGCTTCGTTGATAGAGTTTCAAGTTAGATGTCTGTCAATAAACTCCAACTTAATCCGACAAAGACAGAATTTATTTGAAAAGCTTCCCCGGGGAGGGAAGCCCTCCAGTCAACTCCAGTCAAATACCTATTCAAAGTAGAGATTTATATGTTTTTTACAAAAATAAAATGTATTACTTTCATTATGTATAATGGTTTTTTCTTGAATCAAACCTTGTAATTTCTTGCTTTTTAATTAAAAATAACAATAATCAATAAAAAATATGAAAGTAAACACTCTCTGTATTTAAGTTGATTCTATGTCTACAAAATTAAAGAGTAAAAAATAATAAAAAATGTTTATTCGCTCATATAAAACTTTGTACCTTTCATTTGAAAAAAAAAAATACCAGCCTACGTTTTCATTACTTTCAAAACTTTCATAACATTGTTCGAATTTTGAATGAAGAATTTCACAAGTAAATTTATAATGAATAAGATAAAATGCAGGTAGGTACCTACCAACTCGTTTTAATTATGAATATTCTTGTCTTCGTTTTGCCGAATTTGGAATTGTGGAAAGTCGTTTGACCTTTGATTTTGACATGCTTGACACGAGTACAAAGAGGCAAAATAACATTGGACGGCCAACCATTATTTTTGATTGCAAACTCTGAGTCGAACAGACTTCAGATCCATTTTGAAGATTTAACAAGCTTTTCTACCTGCCTTCACCTTTACACCTTTCGTAATTGTTTTTTCTTTTCTTTTAGAACGTTTTTTCCCACGATAAATTGGATATTTCAAACCTAAATAGCTCACAATTCAAATGATGTTGAGACCTGAATATAGCTGCGCTAACCCGAAATTTGCGGACAGAAAACACATTGTTGATTTCACGAACCCAGGGCTCTCCGTTCAAAAGTTTTTGCTGTTTCGAAAAAATACATTAAGGTTTTCAGATTTATGATTAAGATTAGTCAAATATACTTACTAATATATTGACTAACTCACTAATTAACAATCAAGTTAACAATTTCACAGGGGCAGGCAGAGGAAATGGAACGCCACAAAAATATGTCTTGATTCATACTCTTTGCTTTATCCACATTTATTCGACCCTTGGCAAGACTCAAATCTCAAGTATTTGACTATTATATTCTGGAAATGTCTTTCTGTGGCATCCTGATTTCTTCTTCTACCTATTCTCTAAGAACTCCTTTGTTCTCCCATCTGCTCTACATAAATACATCATCTATCCATCAGTGTATGTTTATCCATATTGCAGTTGACTGGTTTGCTTTAGGCTTGGCCTAGCTATGAGCACTTTAAACTAACAAATAGAGGAAAATAAATGTTTTTTTTAAAGCTTACGGTAACTTAATCAAAAGTTCAAATTAAACTTCATTCCTCAAAGTTATGAAACTTTACTGAAAAAAACATGTCTTCATTGAAACGTTTTATTGACTAGAACTTTTCAATCCTGTTGTTTTGTTAAAAAACAAACAGCCCTAACTTATTCAATTTTAACTTCAACGTGTTTTTGACTGAGGAAAAAAATATGTCTTACTGTGGAAATAATGATCAACGTCACTTTTTTACTCTGAACAATTCATTTCGTTACCATTTCTGTTTTCAACAAGCTAGTATTTTACCTTCGGTATGCAAATTTTCCAGCAAAACATTTTTTTTTGCATTATGCATCCGTATTTTTATGAAAGTCGTGCAAACAAATTTCGTATCTAAATTACTCCCATATGGAAAAATGTTCAATGCGTATACTTGGGTTTGTAGAGCAAGATAAACAATTGATCGTCTTTTTTACTAAGTGCTTAGTTGCTGGATGGAATTTGGATTGATTCAGTCTCCTGGAGATAACGAATGCTTTTTTATAGTTGGAGCTTTCACAATAGTTTGAGCGCAAACCGATATTTTGCTTTCTCGATTATTGTGTTAGAGAAAGTACAGGTGAGCAGTAGTATTAAAATAAATATAGTAAGGGAGGTATATATAGACTGATATGTATTGAATAAAAGTATAATTCTATCGATACTTGTTTATCGATTGTTATCGACTCTTCAAACAACGGTCGATAACTTGTACGTCCGCAATGCATGGTCACTGCGGTGAACTAAGAACACATTTGGGTATGCAGTAGCGTTGTAACCGCTCTGTGAAAACCGCTACAAACAACTACTTCATTTTGTGGCAGTTCACACTTCACACATTTTTGAATGTGCGAATACTCCAATTGAAGTTAGACTACATAGCTACAACAAAACTCCTTTTTTTTGCGACAGTTCACCAACTTTTGGGAAGGAAATTTTGTTGATTTGCTACGACTTTAAGATTTGAAATCTCTCCTGACTAGTGCTTTTTTTTTCGGAGAGGATTTTCCGTTGATTTGCTGGTACTTTTTGGTTTGAGATCTACCTTGAGATTTCAGTTCAAATTCAATCGAAGTTAGCTATCGCTCTCGATTTCAGTGGTACTTCAATTGAAGGGTTCACCCTGAAGAGTTCATTCAAAAGAACTAGCAGTTCGTGAAGCATTCACAAAACTTTGAAGTTTTTCCCAACGCTAGTATGCAGTCTTTAAGTATGTACTATGTATTTTTGCGTCGATAGAGTGCGAGATTTGAAAGTAGTGTTCTGGTCCAAATAACCCGATTAGTCAATTTATACCACCCGTATTATTTTTACAAAATGAGGGTGACACGTCAATGTGTATTCACAAGAAAATATTATTAACGGTAGATTAATTTTAGAGCATTAAATCCGTTGGATCAATATTCATGTATGTATTTTTGAAATATAGTATGTGATAATTTCAATAATACATTGTATTTGCAAACATACTGGTACAATGCTAAGTGTACAATAATTAAGTAGCTGTTGTAATATTATCTCTTTCCAATATCAAGTTTGTGCAAATATCAGCATTTGAAAAATACACATCATTTAAACATGAACCTTTGTTTATACGCCGCGAGAGAATAAGAGTTTTTTTTAATTTTATTTTTATATATATTTGGAGAAAATACACATACAGACAGTAAATTAATAATAAATATATAAATACATACACTGGAGAATTAGTCTGTATCACAACCATTTCTCACTGATTAATATATTGTAGCTGCTAAATGAATCTCTACGGAATATTTGTATTCAAATTTAAATGGAAATTAAAGTAAATTAATTAATTAAGGGATGCAGAGAAAAAAAAAAGAAAGTAAACACTGAGTTCTTGTTTTTTGAAAGTGAACACAGCTTTCAATTTTCTACTAAATCTACCGCTTGTATCAAAGAATAGGGTCGGGATCCATTGAAGTTTGATGTTGATTATATAAATCGCACATTCTTCTTATTGGATCCCTGACACCAACATTTGTGCGTGCCCGGCCAATGTGAAATAAGTCCTTGAGTCTAGTTGTTCTGGGTGGTATTTTGAAGTTGATTAGGTTTACTAAGGTAGGACAGTCAATCATGTTATTGCAAAATTTAAACAGGGTTATGAGATCAAGGTGTATTCGCCAGTTAGAGAGAGTGGAGACGTTATAGTTGGAGAGCATATCTATGTATCCCCGTCTAGGTGCGCTCATTCTCTAATTAAGGAAATATAGAAATTTCCTTAATTAAGTTGATGCAAACAACACATTCTTAGAATGGTGTGTATTGGTGCATGTGCATACACTTCCGACAGCGATTGAGATTGCGAAAAGCCATTAAAATATAGCATTTTGTTTGACTTATGCCTACTTATTGTTTTTTATAAAAAGGGATAAGTATATGAATACTAGTATTTTGAATATTTGCAAAATTCGAAAAAACTTTAGTAAAGTTTTTATTATTTTTGTTCATTTGTTCGTAAAGAAACTGAAACGACCGAGTTTTTCTTTTACACAATAAAACTTCTTAAAAATTTACTGGAATTTTCTTTACAGAGGTCAAAATACGAATTTGACAAGTGTTGTATGCAAGCAATGCACCAGTGTAAGTACCGTGTTTGACTCAACATTCGCTGCAATATCTATGCATGTATCTACCTTTTTTTATTTTTTTTATATGAATACTGCACAAGAGTCTCAACTGTTCCCAACCGTCTAGAGCCAGTGAGACTATGGCATCCCCAAATAGGGTATGTTGTGAGACTGAGGGTAGTGGGGAGAGGAAGGAGATTGGAAAGATGAAGGTTGGTAAGTACCTGGCTATTCAGATCTGGTCACCAAACACGGCTCAAGCCATTTCAAGCAACGTTTCGATTCTGAATGGTGGTCTTTCACCAGGGCGATACTTAGAGTATCTACCACTCTATCTATACACTTACAAACCACATATAAACATAGTATACAGAAGGCTAAAGTAAGAATTGTCAAAAAAAAATTGTATCCACAACATTTAAAGTTGTGTAATCACAGTTGAATTGTGATCTGTATTTATTTTTCTTATCGGTGTAAAAATGCTGAAAGAGTGTCGTAATTTAAATTAATTTAAAATTTGCTTAAATGTGTCTTTGCACTTTTATTTTTTAAGTTTATTACGTTAAAAAAAATATTCTCGATGAACTTTGTTTTTGATTTTGACCTGTCTCACACAAACTTAAGTTTCTAAGATAATACAGAATAAATCACTTCGATTAGACACTAGTTAACTATTTGTATCTCTGGATTATATGCGTGACACTACAGTTAATAAAATTTTTTTCTGGGTACTGTTTTCAAAATCATTTTGATTTCACAAAATAGTAAAGTAACTGTGAAATCAAATAAATCGATTCGTTATGAACAAACATCAATTAAGTAAGAACACTAATTTATAAAGTATTGCCATATTTTGACGAGAATGCTCAAACGTTCGACCCCAGTTTTTGTTGACATTGCCGTGGAATTTATTTATTTTTAGTGGCAACACTAACGACATATTCAATTGATAAAATAACGATAGTGAGAATTTTATTCAGCAGAATTCAATAACTCTCGAAACAAGTGCCGCTGTCTCAATTTCGGGAAGGTGCCATAATATTCTATTCGTCGCTTTATACTCTTTTAGATGTATTGAAGTTGAGGATAATACGGGGAGCTGGAAAGCGATAGAGATTAAATTGTTTTATAAAAATAAACTCGTAGATTTCCATAACAGGTTGATATTTATTTTATCAAAATATTTTAACTATTTAATGACGATTATGATTATTTTGAAAATTTGTAATATATCTTTTCTTTTGTTGTAAGTTGTTGAACAAGTATTAATGTGAATAAAACAGATATACTCATAAAACATGGCATTAGAATATTGGCAAAAATCCTCTTTTAAAATTTTGAAATAAGGCTTCTTAAACAGTTGAAATGTTTCGCCCATAAATAAGCAAAATACTTATAAAATATTTAATTATAATAGTATTTTTTTACACACCGTACGTTCAACAGTGTTTTGATGAGAGGAGAGTGGTTATAAATATTACGTAATTACACATTACGTAATTAGACAACTAATTATTGCTTATCGGTTAAAATATAACGAATAATCTTAATATTACGCCATTAATATGCAGATATATAGGCAGAGAGTTTTACTGAAACGCACGACTTGAATCAAATATGGATATATTATATTATGGGTATACAGGTACAGTTCTGTTATTTTGTCTGAATTGGTAATGAGACTCTTTGACGTTGTACGCTTACAAAGGCGCTGTCAGTTTGAGGGTTGTTTTTTTGACTCCACTAACGCTGGTGTTTTTATCAAGGATTTACCAACACACATTAACCCATAGTAGCCAAAGGGATAAAAACATATTTAAAAGTTATTTAAGGGTAGTGGATATTGTTGAGAGATAGATTCTAAGAAGAATCTTAAGAAAAACTGGTGTACAGCGGACATTTTAAGATTCACATGTAAATGGAAAACAGCTGATCCCCCAATAATTTTGTCTAAAAATATTCAAGTTTATTTACCGTAGTACTGATCATATAACTTAGAACATATCATAATTATCATCATACTTAATAAAGTAATTATTTCTAAAATCCGATTTTTACTTTTGGCAGCGAAGTTGCGAAGTGCAAAATCTCTTCGGGGTTAAAATCAAACGAGGCGTAAATCAGAGTGGTAGATACTCTAAGTATCGCCTTGGTGAAAGATCACCATTCAGAATCGAAACGTTGCTTAAAATGGCTTTAGCCGTGTTTGGTGACCAGATCTGAATAGCCAGGTACTTCCCAACCTTCCTCTTCCCAATCTCCTTCCCCTCTCGATTACCTTCAGCCTCACAACATACCCTATTTGGGGATGCCATAGTCTCACTGGCTCTAGACGGTTGGGAGCAGTTGAGACTCTTGTGCGGTATTCATTAAAAAAAAAAGTCAGATGTGCATGTTTTTTTGGACGGCCTGCTTGGTCGAGTTGTAAAATGCTGGACTACAAATCCAGAGGTTGCGGGTTCAAGCCCGACGGGTGCAAATAAAATTAATTTGATTAATATGTGTCATTACACATTTGATTCATAAGAAATAATATATAGTATATTTGCGGCACGTTTCAGAGTAGTAGAAACTCTAAAGTATCTCCCTGATGAAAGACCGCCATTCAGAATAAAAATATTGCTTGAAGTGGCTTAAGCCGTGTTTGGTGACCACATCTAAATAGCTAGGTGCTTTCCAACCTCCCTCTTTCCCACCTACTACACCTTTCACTACCTTCAGCCACACAACATTCCATTTGGGGATGCCATAGTCTCACTGGCTCTAGACGGTTGGGAGCAGTTGGGACTCTTGTGTGGTATTCACTATAAAAATAAAAATAAACTTGATACTTGGCCACTTCGATACAACTTTCTGATGTGATTGAAAGGGTACCCGGGTACCCTTTCCGGTTTTCAGAATTTTTGTAACGTTCCAATGAATATAACCGGCTGAAACATCCTGACTTCTCCATAGTAGTGAAAATGAACAATTAAACGTAACCGTTGGATATGTGGAGAGTGGTATGTGAGCGAAAAATGCTTAATTAAAATTTACACCTTCTGATGACTGAAAGGGTACCCGTGTACCTTTATTTGTTATATATGGAATTTGAAGTGTGTCAATATTTATTAATCATTTTATCTTATTTTAAATGATAAATATGTTGTACTGTTATGCTCAAAGTAAATCACCTGTAACCTCAATATTATTTTTAATCACCTATTGAATTAAACACAAAGAAAAAATGTTACTGGGTGAAATTTCTATCCACTTCCCAAGTCTTGAACTGAGTTGAAATGTATTACGTCATAAAAGTAATCCGGCAAATTTCAGCAAATTATAAACTGTAAAAAAAACCTTTATATCAACTTAAAAAAGGTAATGTTTTCTTCAGTCACATAAGGGTTGGCAAAAAAACCTCTAGAATAACAAATGTAACAAACCCATGACACTGAAATGAGTTTAAAAAAACGGTTTTCAAAGTACTGTTTCAAAGTACCTTGGAAAACAAGAACGGTACGTACGGATTTGAACCAGCCACAATTATACATCTTGACTCTCTCTGTCCAAACAATATAGCTCTAATAAAACTCGTTCTAACTTCTCTCCACAAACCTACTTGGCACTTCAGCATAATCGTAACATCCCAAGGATTTTTAAGCTCAAAATCTTGCGGCTGGACCAAATTAATGAAGAACTAACAAACCTGGAAGGCGTTTAGATTATTCCGAGCACGACTGTTCCGATCACCATAGATTATTTTGCACACGATGATTCCGAACTTGGAAAACTCCGAACACAGATTATTCCGGATATAGAATTTTCCTCACAACAAAAAACAATAAAATAATACATTTATTTTTAGTTCTACAAATTAACCAAAATAAAACAATAAACACGTAAGATAACTAATTTGTGTTTATATTTACACAAAAAAAACATGCTTTTGACATTTAGCATTAAAAAAATCACATGCATTGAAAATTTAACGATTATTGAAAGAAAAAAACAGTTAAAAAATGTGCGGAATTACCTGTGTTCGGAATAATTAATGTGCCCCGTAATCGATGTCCTGAATAAAATATCTCTTTTGAGAGTTTTCCAAGTTCGGAATCATTTTGTGCACAATAACTTGTGCAATAATTAATGTCCGTAATAAGTATTTTTCCGCCTTCCTCTTCCCCATCTCTTTAACTTCACACTTTCTACGATCCCACAACTCCCCCTAATCAAGGATGCCACAGTCCCAGTGATTAAAATAAATTAGGACTTTGTGCGGTGTTCACCCAAAACAAAAAAATAACCATGTTCGGAGCTTTACCTCACCGAACTATGCGTTCCAAAAAACATTCTTCTAAAGCAGTCGACTCTTAGATCAGCAACGTCATCGGCTATCGGAAGGCTTATAGAACCCAAACACTAAGTTTGGAGATCGCGCTACAGGAGTTTCGGAGCCCAAGGCTTGGAATAAACTCCCTCCGGAACTAAGATGTATAACGAGCCCAACAGAATTTCGGTCCAAACAGAAAACTTACCTTTTAAGACTCTCATATCCTTAAATTCATTAAAAGAATCTCAACATAATCTGTATTTCGACAAATCACCTTTAGATATGCATATTTTAAACAAATCCTGTACTATATGACAAATTCAGAAAGTCCATTCTTTTAATTTCGCTCCCATGCCCTAAATCGGAAAAAAAATAAATTACAATCATAATCATAATTTTAAGTTAATAATTGTGTCTATCTAATGGGACCTGCCACGTAAGTATGTTCCTACATACATTTTCTTATTTAAACTAGGAATTAATATGTAATGATAGAAAATAAGATCTGTACAGCGCCCTTGAAGGGATTTTTCACAAAAACGGTGCCATACAAATCGTCCAAATATTATTATTATTATTACGTGTGCGGAATCATCGTGTCTCGAATAATCCGTGCACAAAATTCATATCGAAATGAAGGTGGTCGGAATAATCAGCGATCTGCCTGGAAGCGCGCGTATTTGTGTAGGTAAATACTTTGGTCGGGCTTGTGGAACGTGTATGGCGGCTGAGTAAAATATTAATTCCTTCTCGGCAGATTTGTTTTTAAATTATCAGCCGCAAAACAAGTGAAAACAGGAAACAGGAAAGAAACAGGAGATAGCGGAGGGCGCAGGTGCAAATGAGATAAAGGTAGATTTAACCCTTTCGACACGGATTTTAATGTAAAGTGGACCACAGAACATCAATGAAACTAGAAGGGATTTTCTGTTTGAAAAGCATATTAAAAGTGTTGACTGGATTATTTATATTTTTCGGGTTTCGTGAAAAACCACCTAAGCACGCCCGTTTTAAAGAAGGGCTATAATGTCACATTGGATGAGAGTTCTATGCGATGTCGTAAATAAAGATTACTGAAACGTTATTATTACCAAAAATAAATGACATAAGATTATGTCATGAAAACGCTTCAATAAGCAAGGTAAAATGGGGCAACTACGCCACCCCCCCCCCGGATCGTACGTTTGATATTTACTTTCAAGTAAGGAAAGGTTAAGGGTGTTTGACATATTACTGTGAAATTAACAAACTTAATCCATCTTAAAAAGAAACTTGTGACTAATTTATATTTCATTAATAACATGGCATCTTACCTAAAAAAATAATTTATAACTAATCAACATTGAGTATTCAGCCGGTCGGTAGCTGAGTGGACAAACGCGTCGGATTCCCATCCGGGGGTCGTATGTTCAATTCCTTTGCTGACTAAGTCCTCCATCATCGCACAAGCAACATCTTCCGCTTCTTATGATGGCAGTAGGAGTTTTTCAAACACTGTTAGGTTATTTGTAACCGGGAATGTTTGTCTTTCTTTTTAAAGAGAAAAAAAAAAAAAACAATTATTATTATGCTTTTTGAGAAAACAAAACAGTTTAATCAACTTACACATTTAATTTAATTTATTACCACACAATTGACATAAATATATGTTTTAAGATTCTTAAACATGAAATACTTCATTAACATATTCATTAAGTTGTAAGCATTTCTGAAAATGCTAAGGACTCGTTTTTTGGAAAAAGACTTGTTCTAATAAGTTTGAATTCAATTATAAATTTTCTTCGACCGAATAATATTTTTTTGGTTATGCTTTTACACTTTTAGTTTATAACTATAGGAGCAATAATAAAACATCAATTTTTTTCAGTTAATAATATTACCAAATAAATAAATAAAATATCTAACTACTTAAGTATATCATATTAACACAATGTATTTCTGAAATGATTAAAAAAATATTTCCGTGTAGAGTTTCAACAGCCTGGAGCTATTGAAACTATGTCATTAAAATTTCAAGAATATCATAAAAAAATAAAAGGATGTTAGAGAATTAGAAGGCTACTGGGTATTCAGGTTTAATCGCTGAAATAACTTAAGCCACTCTAATTACCTAACCTAACATTTTTCTAATCGTCCTGGTGAGAGACCGCCAGGACGTTGAGAGTATTTTTACTTAAGAATGAGGTGAAACATAGTTATAGCTGTCAATATAAAACAGTTTTAAGCAAATTATATTAAACCAACTAGTTATACACAGGTCATCGGTCGATTAGCAATGGTAATTTCAAAAACTTCGGTTATTTTCGTAAAAAAACTTCTGCAAGCCTGTAAAAATTTAAGTTGAGATTTTTAGTTTACCTTGAGCCCTGAGCAGCCTTTTAGTGATGTTTTTAATTTACTCAAAAAGTTATTGATAAAAAGTCAGAAGTTTTTAATTATTTGAATTCCACCTTTGCCTTCTCGCGTTCTATGCATGGACCAAATAAACGTAAACATTGTTGGTTTAACGAACATTTGTTTTGGGATTGTCGCCTATTTTGAATGTTTATTTATGAAAATGCGCTAAAGCTGAAATTATCATAAGAGTAAAAATACTTTAGGGTGGCATTTTGCAGCAAATATTTATTTTACGGGATTATTATTAATTCTATCGCTCCAACAATAATAGCGTTCAAATTCCTACAAAATAATTTATTTTATATTTTGACAAAGTTTTGGATGATTCCACTGTAGTACGTAAATAATAAAGTAAACATTTTACATCATACTGAATTGCTTATTTTAGATTTCATCTGTGAAAACATGGAAAAGTATAATCTTCAATATTGAAAAAAAAAACGTTTTTTTCTCTTTTAAAAAAATACACATTCAGACAGTAAGAAAAAAACAGTTTCACGAATACATCGGATTCAGTCTACTCAGAATTCTACACAATCAGGTTCTTTTAATATACTTTTTCTGGAACTCTCTCCCGTTTTTAATATATTTGAACTTTGAAATTGCTTATATCTAACAGAAACTTGATAGAAAGGTATAAATTGAGCTGCGGAATCAACAAAACAAAAATATCTTCAAAGTCTTCGAGAAGCTTTTAGATTTGCCAACTTTCGCAAAGATATCGCGTTTTTCTGAATGAATTTTTCAGTTAAATAGCCTACAAAATTGCACTCAAAATTGTTGATATTTTTGAGTTGATCGTGCGACTTTGACTTCACAAAAAAAAATGTGTTTTTTTTGTTTTCGATCGATAATCATATTTTCATTTTTCTTATCTTTTAATTTTCACGATAAGTTGTAGAAATGAGGAAAATATTTATTTTGACTAATTAAGACTTATTTTTAATTATACGACCGCAAAAAAACATAGTACGAAGAGGGTCAAATAGCAGAGTACCTATGTGGAATAAAAGTATGAAATGTTTTATCAGTTTTTTTTTTCTTTTTCCGTATTTCACCACCGGCCGGCCGCTGAGAGTTTTTTTTTGTGTTTTTCTGCATTTCCAACCCTTGCATATTTCGCAAATTTCATAAAAGATAAATTTGCCTCCGACCGGGTAAACTAAAAACGGGTTAAAAAGCTTCCCTAGAAAGATCCCGCCGCCAGTTCACTGGAAGTCCGCATTATTTTAGAATGGTGTTCTCGTTAAAACCGTGTTTTGTGAAAAAAAATGCAAAATTTGAAAGAACCTCTTTCACGTTTTGGGTGAAGTTGGGTATCCTCATAGAGGTCTACATATTATTTGTGTAGAACAAGGATGTCGCGAGGTCTCAACAAATGTCTTCTCGAGTTAGAAATAAACCCATCTTTAATAAAATGAAACAACTGACTTTCACTGATAAAATTTAAAGATTGACAGAATGCAGTAGTAAAAATACGGAATGGTAATAAAATGGATTACTTTTATAGCGCCGTTTTTGTGGGAAAATCACCTCAAGGGCGCTTAAGATGATCCTTAAGACGGATATGTCGTAAAAATATGAATATACGTATTATGAGAGTGAAAATATGAAAATTATCTAAAATTGATATATGACCGGTTAGTAGCTGAGTGGACAAACGCATTGGATTACCACCTGGGCGTCGTGGGTTCAATTCTTCCGCTAGCAAAGTCCTCCATCATTGCACAAACAACATCTTCCGCTTATTACGATGGCAGTAGGAGTTTTTTTTAAATATTGTTAGCTTATTTGTAGCCCAGGAATATTTGTCTTTCTTTAAAAAAAACGCTGAGAAGATTTGGACATGTGAAGATATACGAAGAAGAAACGACAAGTGAATAAAAAAAGAGAGTCGGGTTTTGTCATGGGTAGGAAAAGCATGAATATGACGATGTAAATAAATTTAATTGGTACGGCCATCTTCAGAAAGATTTCCACTACAACATTTCAACATGAACATAATTTTTTATTATAAAAAAAAACCTCTAAATGCAAAAATTTATCCAAACTATCTTCCAAGACGAACCCTCCCAAATGGTACTAAAGGTATACAATGGCTTTCCGTATAATAAAATGTATAAAATGATGTTTTAGGTTTTGGTATTAGTATATTTTATATACTTATAAAATTTGATTTTATATCTTGTATTTTACAATTCATAACCCACTTCAACAATTTATTAAATATGTACTAACATTTGGACATCACGAAATTGAGACACATTCCTCGAAAAATCGCAAGGCTTTTAGCTTCCTTCGCATTTAAAGGGACTTCATTGATCATTTTAAAACCCTAATAATAAATATTATTTTTGGTTCCCAATTACAACGTTTAAGTCAGTCACGTGTATCGAATAATCTGTTCATATAATTCATTACATTTAAATCAGTCATGAAGACCGCTGAATTAGTGCAGTGAGGCAAATTAAATTGACCACCCCTTTGTTCGACCGCCCGAGGGCGCCGCATACGTAGCTAACAAGGCTGCGGGGCCCCCTGTCCATAGAACTATTCAATGTCGAGTTTTGATAAGGACATTATTCAGGGAATACAAGAAGGTTAATTGTCCTGTTCTTACAACACTCGGTTGAGTCTGTCTGGCGGAGTTTACAACCTACAATGGGTATAAACTTATTCTACCCATGGGCGTTGGACTCTGTTTAATTTGCGCTACGATAAGCTTTTGGTGTAATTATTAACATAGGAGGCTGTAAGATATACCAAGTATTCTAATGGCATTAAATTATTATTGTAATCAGCAAAGCGTGACAGCCACAGGTGTAAATGGGACGTTTGACTAGGTCAAAGCATATAAAGAGGCGCAAAAATCTGAACATAAAATCTCATTATTTTATTGCCATGATCTATGAATACAAAATATAAATATAGGAGGTTTGTTATACACCTACATGCATCGATGCAATCTGACATCTAGTGTCATAAGCGGTATACCGAAATATACTATGTGAAATCCTTTTAAATCTTAAAAAACATGTCCGGAAAGAAAAAAATTGTATAATATTAAAAATATAATTGCCAAAAAAAAGTCCTTAAAATTCAATGGAAAATAACCGAAATTTTTTTTTATGAAAAAAGAAGTCCGATTGCTAACACAAGAAAATAATGTCACTGAACATCGGAGAAGTAAATAATATATATATTTCCAATGTCTCTAGAAGGCGAAATAGCTGTCGTGCGTGAAAATAATTACACAGCAGAACTTATTTACATTGCAAAAATCGTTTTTAAATTTATATAGTAAAAAATATCACAAAAAAAACTTTAAATAAATAAAAAAGAGTTCTTCAAAATAAACTTACTAATAGTACATTTCTATGCTTGTTTTCGGAAAACCTCCCTGTTTCCAACCTTTCCTATTGATTCTCTTTTCCCATATTCTGTATCAATTTTTTTGCTAACTCAACCTAGCCTGAAACCCGGCCTAAAATGCTACCGAAACCGATCAGAAGAGTAAATTTAGCGGTTGAACGAAACCAGTCGGCAAAGTAGGTTTTTTTTTAACATTGAAAGGTAGTTTTTTGACTTAGGCGGTACTAACAAAAGAGTTGTCTATTAAACAGAGCTGTCATAAACTATAACAATTTATTGGTTCTGCCAAAATAACCGAAAAAGAGAGAGGTCGCGGGCAAATAACTAATTATGTGATCAATATGTGTCATACCAAATATAATTCATATAAAATAATGTATAGTATATTTTTGGCACGTTACAGAGTGGTAGATACACTAAGTATTGGCCTGGTGAAAGACCACCATGCAGAAGCGAAACGTTGCTTAAAATGGCTTTAGCCGGGTTTGGCGACCAGATCTGAATAGCCCCGCACTCCCAACTTTCCTCTTCCCCATCTTCTTTTCCTCCCCACTACCTTCAGCCTCACAACATACCCCAAATGGGGATACTGTTTTCTCACTGGGAGAAATTGAAATTCTTTTGTGGTATTTACTGTAAAATAACATCATCAAGAATAGGCTAACATTTGAACAGCACTACCAAAATTTTCAGATTTATTTGAAAATCGGTCGTCAATTCGCACAACTTATAGACGACTTCGTGATTTTTGTGGCGCGAATAATTGTCCATCTGAGCAAACCACGCACCCCACACCCTCTTTAAATAATGTAATATCATCAACACGTTGAAGGAATGTGGCTATTGATCTAGAATATCACTGCAGTAAATGAGAGTGTGGAACGAGATTCGAATTTATCGATTTGTGACGTAGTAAATTTTGCTCAAAGATTTTAGTTCTGGCTTTAACCTATTTGGCGAAAAGATCTGAATAGTAATATACTTCCCTTATTATTTCTTATTTCATTCTTTTTCCCAGGACCTCTAGCCTCAAAACATACCCCAATTAGGAATGCCATAGTCGCACTGGCTCTAGACGGTTGGGAGCAGTTAGGACTCTGCGGTATTAACTATGTTAATTTAAAAAAGCGTTCTTCCGTATAAGAGTCAGTTGGTGCAAGAAACAACTAGACAAGCGGTTCCCTAATTTTTTGAACCACGTAACTCTGTCATCAAAACTCTCATTATGACATTTTTGGAAGAAAAAAATCATGGGGGGGAAGGAAACATAATTTGTATCAATTTCAGTGAGGTTAAATCTACAAATTGGTACTACCTAATTTACTTTCGAATTAATCAAGGATATATGGAGGATAGATTGTCAATTTTTTTTACAAAATTCTCTTCAGAATCGAGCCAGAAACGTCAAAAACATCGAGGACCCCTGGCGTCTTCCGCAAAGTCCTTTTAGGCTAGCAAAAACACCCTTTGTTTAAAAAAAAGTGATTTGATGAAACTAAGTGCTTTAAAATTTAATAGATCGCAATGTGAATATTTCTAACAGTTTAAAAATATATTTACCCCACGCAGGAAGCCGGAAGTTTCCTTTAAGGTTTATGCCGTCTCTAGGGATACTGTTTAGAGAATCTTTTAAAGAAAACGGAGGAGATAATCTGTATTTCGAAAATATACATCTTGTGGGAGGTTCTGGGCTCAAAAGCTTGCAGATCGTTCCGGAACCTGAATTGCTGAATCTAATAACTTAATTTTATCTTATAAGAAAACCGGGTTTAATACAAATAGGTGCGTGGATTTCATCTGTGGATGTTACGAGTTGACTGGTAGTTTACAACATCAAGTGTTCTGAAAAGGTGTCTATTGCATGACAGACACTAACGGCAGTAGAGATGGTAAAAGTTGTTGCATTTGTGTCTACTGGATCTCCCCTTTTGGCCATTTAAAAATGTTTTATTTTTATCCCATGATACGAAGGTTTTATTTGTTTTTTTTTATTTGCTTGATAAACACTTCACACGGTTGGTTTGAAACCAGTTGGTGTGTTTTAAAAATATTAAGTAATATGTCATTTTTTTTTCTTCATCTCCGTAATGGTTGAAAAGTGATGATATGTAGACGTAAACTTTTTGTTTGTCCCCGCTTTTCTACTTCTTCATGAGTATATCAGACTTGTTTGGTACACAAGGACTGTAAATTAGGCTGTGGTCCCGATCCACGGAGTGCTTCAAGTACGTTAGTCCCGTTGTGAGGGGGAAATACTGTTTGTGATTATTGGGTAATGTTTTGACATAGTTTTGCGACTTTTCCGGGGATGATGTTGTAGGTCTACTCCGTAGCACTGTAGTCAAGCGGTCCAGGAGAACAGGCGATGGTCAAGAAAACATGTAGAAGTCAAGGTATAATAGCAAGGCAAAGTGAAAAGCGAAGTCAGAGCAGATGTAGGCAAATCAGACCTTTTCTGGCCTTTTGCATAATATTTGTATACTATGCCGGGAAGAGAAGGTTTTATAAGAGCACATTCTTCTTCCTTTTTAGATCTTTTCATAGCCCGCTATAATTTTTGATGAACATGTTCAATTAGTTTGTCCTCTTCTTTGACTTAATGTTTTATTGCTAAAGATTTCCCAGTCAGCGCGTCCGACACAATGGGCTTCTGGCATTTGGACATTTTTTTTGTCGGCCAGCCGCCCAGCCTAGTTCCACTTGAGGTTGGGGATTTCAATGACAATGGCAAACAGCCGCCCAGTCTAGTTGCACTTGAGGTTGGAGATTTCGATGATAATATCGGCCAACTGCCCAGTCTAGTTGCACTTGAGGTTGGAGAATTTGATGATAGTGTCGGCCAACCGCCCAGTCTAGTTCCACTTGAGGTTGGAGATTTCGATGATAATGTCGGCCAGCCGCCCAGTCTAGTTTTACTTGAGGTTGAAGATTTCGATGATAATGTCGGCCAGCTGCCCAGTCTAGGTGCACTTAAGGTTGGAGATTTCGATGATAATGTTTTTCACTACTGAGTTGCTCTCTGCCAACTCATACGTTTTCCTATCTCGCAAAGAGATGTCTAGCATGACTATTTGTGTGTTTTGCTTATATTGTGGTGGCTTTAAAAGTTTAAGCATCTTATAACAGTCCCCTTTACTATAATGTTAGGATAATTGATAGATTCTCGTATCAAAGATCCTCGGGAACAGACACGGGGCACACGGTGGGTGACTCCCAACAGAGGCTAAATAATTTCGCCCAGAAATCCGAGTCCCGAGTGGCCCGCTGCAAAGCCGCCTCGCGCCATATTTGAAAACTATTCCGTAGCTAAGGGAAACTTTGCACTCGAATAGACTTGTACAATCTAAGCCGTGTTTCGGCGGCTGTTCTGAAAAGCTATAATTGTACACCAGAACATCCTTTACAGACTAAATATCTTTTTATTTTAGTAAAATAAAAAAATAAATCCCATTTCAAGAATTATTTTCTGGAAAAAAGTAATATGAGCGAATATATTCGTATTTTTTTTTACAAACTGTGTTTCACAGAGTTTGAAGTTTTTTTGAAAAGAGCCGTACAATTTGATATAATTTATGACTATTTCAGAATAAACTAAATAATCATTGATATAGGGAGCTATAAAGAGATTTGACGAATTACCAAATCGTAAACATCATTTATGTTTTGGTCTTGATGAAAAAAACCATCCCACCCTATCTAAGCTTAGATTTTCATAAGTAGGTAACAGAAATAGTTTTTTGTTTTATTTTTTTCTTAATGAACACTTAAAAAGTATAGACTAAACAATATGGCGACATAACAGTTAAAAAAATAGTTTTTTTTGTGCAAAATCTGGTCAAGGATATAATTCTGTGAAAACAGAAAAAAAACACTTCTCTTTCAAACACTTGCTTTACTTGATGAAAAGTGAACAGTTAATCAGTACTCTTTCATTTACGTAAATGAAGCTATCTCATTTTCTATAAAGCAGATATTGGGCATTGAATTATTTTTAAGTTTTAGTTTTTAATGTACAGAAACTTTTATCCCTTTCTTAGATTTGATTGCTTGTTGGATACATCTCCACTCCTGTCGGTCTCCTGCTGTCTCTCTCCAGTTCTTATTCCCTCTACACAACATCCCTAAACATAACTTAAGCCCTCAGAAAAATTGATTCTCCCAGGATTAGATTGAGTTATACTTCAATTGGGGATGCCAAAGTTCCACAGGCTCTATGGTTGGGAGTATTCGCCTTCCCACCATCCAGCTACATAACTGAAGATCTTCCTACACACTTTAGAATCTTGTTACTGACCACTCCTCAAAAAATAGGCAAGCGTAACACGCGGTTTTACCTTGTTTTCCTCTTAACGCCAATTTATTGTATGGCTCCAAACATTTTTCTCAGAATCTTTCCCGTAAAAATAGCACTACCTTTTCGCTATTCTTCAGGAGCGCCTAGCACTCTGACCTTTAGCTTCACCCTGATTTGATTAGTTTTTTAAAGACATCGGATTTGCCTCTTCTCGCAAGTTTTCTCGATTTGAAATGACTTGTAAGCCGAAGAAGATTTTTTTTAGCCAGGATTTTTCTATTAATTTAGTTGGAATTTTTATTAGAATCACACCGTTTCGAAATAATTTAGTGAAGGGAAAATTATTGAGCGAACGTGTTTATTACATATACACTAATTTACCGTAATAAATCACGGGATGTAACTTGAATTGTCAAGAAAAAATGTTAATTGCTTCAATCCATTCATTTCAAATACAGAATAATGTCTGCTAAAACACTTTTTAGGTAGGCATTTTATGGAATAGGTTTGGATCAGATTTAAAAAATAAAATAAAAATAGAATTAACAACAATTCCAAATTTTAAAAGTTTGCAGTCGTACGTACGTACTTACGTTGTAACAAAGGAAATAATTTATCGTTAATGAGAACAATATTGTATTAATCCTAATATTATCTTTTAATAATATTATCGTTGCTTCTAGAGAACAGCTGTTCTACAAACGGTTTTATGGGCGTTTTTTTTCAAGTCAGGTTATTTACACACCCCTAGCAACGGCATGGATGTCCTAAAATTAAAATAAGCCCTACTGTTAAACTTATTCTTCCCCATATTATAGAGCATCACTTGTACCTGTATATTTTTGTAAACTATTAACCTCGGTCAATAATGGCCAAATAAAGAAGAATTTAATGTTGAGTCATGATTTCATATTGCCTACCGGAATTATTTTCCTACTTTGCCAATGGTGGACATCGAAAAGTCGTAGAGCACTGTCATAAGTTTAAAAAAAATTTTTTTTGTTTATATTTGATCAAATTCGAAAAAAAATGATATTTACATATTTTACGAATAGCTTAAATTATTTATAAAAAAAAACATCTTTATTTAACGATCATAATTACACAAAAATTGAAAGAATTTTTTACATTGCTTAGGTTGGAACACTTTAATGATGTGTATTTTTTATACATGGCCATTAGCACATTGGCTTGATTAACAATATTGAACTGTGACCTTTTGATGTTTTGGACAATAGAGTGTTTGCATTGAAAGCGTCGAGTGAATATACATTTAGTGTAAAAGTGGAAAGAAGGAGATTTTAGGGATACCCCAAGAAGATATATGAAAAATTTCTCCACAGCACTAATTAACTCCTAGCGTAGAGTGCAAAATACATCATCATATGTATATTTTTAAAATGCGTAGTTGAAATGCATAAATGAATAATTATTGTATTTTACTATTTTTTTCAGAAAAAGCATCCCACCTCTAGGACAAATTTCTCTCTAACGTACGGAGTGCCTCCCCGAGTCCCATTTTTATGGCTAAAGGTAAAAGTTTTTTTCTTTTTTCTATTGCACAATAATTGTTCATATTTATCCACCTTATTTCTGTTCCTTCACTCCTCCATTTTTTTCTTATTAAAAACATTTATTTTATTTTATAAATATGTTAAACTACTTTGAATTATTCTACGTAAATATATACTTTTTATTAATATATTTATTATATTTACTAATTTGTATGAAATCTTGCAGAAAACTCTAAAATTTTTTACACTACAAACAGATTTGTTAAAAGAATTTGTATGTAGGTATTACGAATAGTAAATTAATAAATACATTAGTTTTTTAAATATTGCACGGTCAAATTATTCAAATACTTGTGCTGGGCATGCTAAGTATAAGTCGGTATAACAGATACGATTTATAAATTTAAATGTAGCAACTAGGGCATGTCACGACAAAGTTGTATGGCATTCCATTCTATTTGTATACGAAATTGCATTTAAATATTATTTAAAATCATGGTACAAACTGTTAAAAATCTTTTTTTAAATTATTTTTATCGGAATCTATTAAAATTATTAACATTTTGAAAGCAAATATCTGTAACAATATAAAATGACGAACAAGCCTTTGAAATAAGTCAGAACGTTGATTTAATCAATTCCTCAACCCGACAGTGACAAATTATTTTATTAAACCTAAAATGAATAGTGTAACCTTCTTTGTCAAACTTTGGAGTAAGTACTTTCGCATTATGTTCCTCCCCTACGGTTCTACATCATTCTGTATCACTGTGCGAATTGTCCGCGTAGCTTATATTAAGTATACTGGGGTGAGCTACGCCGTAGAGAGGTATATTTCAGCAACTTGCTACAACGAAACGCCCTCGCTCAGTACCAGTCGCCACGCCGACAGTAGAGCACGCTACGAGCTGCCGCCTCTACGACTCTACGACTCTACGACTCTTGACTCAACTCGCTACACTTGTCGTCAGTCGTTTTATCGAAGTTTAACACTACGTTAACACAACCGAGTGATGTTATGTGAGTGAGATTTCTTCACACTGGAATCAAAACCTCATACTATTTGCTGTGCTCCGGGTACCACCAACATTTAATAAGAGAAACTTAATTTAGCCAAACATTGAATTAAAAAGTTTATTTATTATTATATCGTGAATTTTTAATACTTTATTAGTTGGTGCCGGTGGGATTTGAAGTTAATTTTAATCCCACTGCAATAATAATTGGAAAACTTTGTGTTTGATCGACTAACTCTTCGTTTCTTTACTATGCAGTTATGTGCCTCTGGGAGTTTAATGAGACTCTGAACTTATTTAATTAAATAATTCTGAAGTTGGTTTGTTGAATTCGATAAAGTAATTACTCGTTATTGAAAATGTGGCTTCTCAAGTTGGAGTGGATTTTGGCAGTTCTACTTGTTCCGGTGATGTTTAATGGTGAGTAAAATAATTATTGTTTCTCAGGCACTTACTTTCGTATTTTAAAATTACTTAAGTGTTTCCGATTATAAGCTTTTATGAACTGAGAAAAAAAAAAAAAAAAAAAAAATTATTTTGTTTAATTTCAATTTTTTTTGGATGCTGGCAATCTGGGTGCTTATTAAGTTTTTACTGTTGATAAGATATTCTACGTGATTCGCCAGATAATAATTAATTAGCATTGTTGCCTAGATGTTATTTTAAATTATAGTTCCAAGATAAGGGTAGATAAGTAGACTGGAAAAAAACCTTAAATAATATTTATTAATGAATTTATTTTTTGTAATTTTAATGGATATTTTCTAACTCATTAATTATTAACCATTATCTTCTAAACACTCATGCGTAAGTACTTGATTATTATCAGAACAGGTAAAAAACGATTTTTATAATAGCACAAAGTAAATATAATTATGTGAGTCAATATATTGCAAAACGATACTTATAGAAATGGTTTCCGGCAGATAAAAAAATGTATTTTGGCTTCATTTCACTCTATTTCAGACAATATAATCGTTTTTATGATTCTAGTATAAGCTTATTTGAGACTTTTAAGCTTTGTATGTCTTTTGGAACCTTTTTATGGTGGCGTTGAAAAGTTGTGATAAAGTGATATTAACGTTTGCTTGACTATTTTTTAATTTATTTTTTAAGAAAGACAAACATTCCCGGGTTACGAATAACCTGACTATATTTGAAAAACTCCTACTGCCATCATAAGAAGCGGAAGATGTTGCTTGTGCGATGATAGAGGACTTAGCCAGCAGAGGAATTGAATATACGACGCCCGGGTGGGAATCCGACGCGTTTGTCCACTCAGCTACCGACCCGTCAAATGATAAAATGATTGTGTACATAAACCAATTTCTACCACACGCTCAACATTCCAAAGGAAAATAAACCTATGACGAACGAAAAAATCATTATATTTTTCATGTTAATGCTTGGCAGAGGTGTTGTCTAGGCCATACTGCAGCCTTTACTTTAATTTTGCTACAAAGTAAGGTTTAATATCCTCTTCGGTAGAATTATAGAAATAACAAAATAAGGGACATGAAATATGGAACACAAAATACTTAAATTTAACTCAAATCGGCAGTTCAAAGGAAATACATTTTTGAACGTTTTTTGTTGAAAACCGCCGAAAACAAATATGATTCCAATATGATACACGTTTCGCTTTATTAATTGAATAAATATGTTTTTTTTTCTCTCAATAAAAAAAAGCCCAAATGTCAACTACAAATCAAAAGCTGAGTTTAAATGTCACAATGAATGCTATTAATTTTAACAATCTGGAAATTTTAAATAAAATTTAAGAACCCTGGGCTAAAAAATAAAATTGGTTTAAAATACTATTTTGCCTTGAATACAGGAAATTATTATATTCATTGTTTTTACTGAAAATCATTTAAACACTAAATTTATGACTTTTAAAGCCTTAGCTGGATTGGCTGTTGCAAATCTATTTAGAAGCAACGCTAGTTATAATTACTCCACGGAGACCCTAAATAAAATATATTTGCAAACTGCGAATGTGTCATTTATTGTTTATTTGAAAGTAAGCCATCGGTGCGCCTCTATTTGTATTTTAATATTATAAAAAATAGCAAACTTTTTTATTATGTTTCTAAATAGTTTGTTTTGATTTTTTCTTTCAATACATTTTACTAAGCTTTTAAACATTACAACATTTGCACTCCCACAACTAGATTTCCATAAGCCGTAAATATAACAGTTGAGAGTATACCTTTGAAACAACCTTACTTAAAAATTCTTTGAATTCATTTAAATTCTGCAAATTGCTTCAGTTTACAATTATTTATAGCTCTAAATGGTTAATCACATTTTTATTCATACTTGTAGACTATAATACGCATACGAAGGTATTAATTTAAATTTATATATCCACATGCATGGTGAAAATGCAAAACTTCCTAATCCAATCCAATTTAATCCCAGTTTGACATATTTTGACTTCACGGCTTAAATACTGTTCAATAACCCTAAAAAACCATCTCTCAATGTATAACATAGTAGCCAATTTAAAAAAAAATAAGCTACATTTTTTTCCTAAGATAAGTTATTATGTCTATGATTTAAATAATAATGTAACATATGTATATTTTTAACAAATAATAATGTAGATTCTTAAACATAAAAACCTGCGAACACACCGTTATCCAATGGTTTAACGGGACTTCATCGTAATATTATGTTACATTTGAAATAACAAACGAACATTAATAATAAAACAAGTCATAAAGAATAGTTGAATTCTTTTGATTTTAATAACTTATTTTTTTAATACTCTTAAAAATTAACATAAAAATATAGTCGACAATTTTGATCCTGGTTTTGTAATGTAAATTAATGTAACGACTGATGAATCTTGTAAATGGTTTTATGGCACTCGTAAAATACCGAGCTTTTTAAGGTATGTCTGGAAATGAAGATATATATAAAATTATTATTAAGTAGCCAAGCATTGAATGGTTCGTTAAATATTAATTTACTCACTCAGTCTCTTAACATTTTCGTTTATCAACGAATACCTGCGGGTGGAAATAACTCTATTCAAATAAAAATGGAAGGAGTGTTACGTGATATTTGAATCCTGAATCATACAATTAAATATTAGCACCGCTACGCGTGAAAAATCACAGGATAACGTTAATTTACAGATTCCTTTAATTATGCCGGTACCGAGCTTTTTAAGGTCACATCACTTCCCTAATTTCAGATAAGACTCCACCCTACACACTATAGTTCTAATATGTGAGAGTGATGACATGATCAATTTTAGAATAAAATATTTTTTAACTATCGTAAAAAATAATAAACAGCACATACACAACTACAGAACATATATATTTTAAAATACCTAAGCATGCGAAAAAACTAATTATTTTACTGATCTGACGGAACTATCTCTCACTGAATTCAAAGATATGATTGATAATTCGTACGTCTTTAGCATAATTTGAACATAGTATATGCAGAAACCGTCCAACCCACAATTTCCCAAAATCGGGATTTATATGTTTTCCTATAAATAAATAAGAGATTTATATCTGTTGAAAACATCTAAGCTCTTAATGCTAATTTTTGGTTACATATTTTTTTTACTATCGCACATTGCAGATATTGATATTTAAAAATATTATAAAATGTAGGATAACATAAGAAATACATTTTTTTTAATAAACACATTGATATATTATAAATAACCTGATTATAATAATGCTCATAAAGAAAAAAAAATACCAATATTCATTTTACAAATGCTGATTACGCATATTAATTCTTTTTTATTGTCATATTTTCAAACGCCTTTTTCTCAGTTTCATATGTTTGGGGTTGAATGCTTTCTGTATAACTCAACGTCCATTTTATCTTATGGCCAATTTACATACTATCAGTTTTATTGTAAGTAACACTTTCTGTTATTCTAATATTGAAATCTTTAACATCTACTAAGCAAAAACTAAACACTTATATTTAAATGTATAACCTACATTCAAATATAAAATTAATTCGATTATATTAAATCACAATCGGGAAACTCTGTTCCGATCTGAAAAATAACTAATCTGTTTTCAATAAAATATTTTTTTCTTATATCCATTATGTAGAAAATATTTCATTTATAATCAGAACTGAATTTTTTATTTCATTCAAAAGGTTGGGTTATTTTGACTGGAAACCTATTTAAAATATGCTTACAGCAAATACATTAGAATCAACTTAGATGATAATAATCATAGACAGAATATAATTATCACGATATAGCGTATTTTTCATCGAACCTAACCAAATATTTCACAATTAACATTTTTTGCGTAAAAATCAAATTACTATTTTACGTTTACAAATTTTGTGTTTAATTTGTAGAACTCCATAAATTTTATTGTGATATTTCATCAACCAAATTTAATAATGTTATTCATAATAATAATGAATTATAAATAGAAAATGTTGATGGTAAATAAAAAATAAAAATGTTTTTATTGACTTCTCCTAGTTCTTAGTTTATTTTAATTTCAAAGGTTGTTTCGGCGTCTGTTTGACAATAACTTTGAACGCCAAAATAGCTGACACAATAAAATTAAATTTAAAACTATCGTAACTTAAGACTAACCTTATTACATTTGATTATTTGGAAATTATAAAAAAATATCAATTTGCATTCTTATTTATCTATATTGTGTAAAAATAATAGTTTATATTTATTTAATATAACTCCGATCACCATACTTTTTCTTATGTTTACGTACGGAGTAATACGTTAGAATCGCCAACTAATGTGTGGGAGAAAAAGCTAATTTTGCCAAATAATATTCCCCGAAACGTATTTTGTTAGTTATTTATCAAAATTACGTCCGACAGTATCAATATCGGAAGGCAGTACATCATTTCAGGTGGAACCCAAACTCGTGAGGAAAGGGTATTGATTCTAATTTGTTTAATAGCAAAATGGTTATGTGGGACGCTCATACTGAATATTCAATGCTGCGAAATAATTCAGGACTGTCAATATTGTTGTTAATAAATTCATCTTGGAAAATAGAAAAAAACTAACTAACTAACCATCACGCTGTTTCCCCACAGGGGTAGGCAGATAGGACGAATCGCCATACAACTCTGTCTTGCCACGCACTCATTGCTTCATTCACATTCATACATACTCTTCTGTTATTCTGACTCTTCACATGGCTCGATTCAAGTATTTGATTCACTTGATCGTGCCATATCTTTTTCGGGCGTGCCCGACTTGTTCTTTTATTCAATTTCGCATCATAATTATTTTCACACTCCTTTCTTTATTCATTCGCTCTACATGCCTAAACCATCTAAGCGTCCCTTTTTTGATCCTATTCATTAAAATAGCACACAAATATTATCTGCAACCACTCAATGCGTCAATTTATTTAAAAATTCATTTCTACATATTAATGAAATTTTCTTTTTCTTCCATAAAAAGGTAATCTAAAGTCATTTTTGGTTATTATTTAAAAGTGGAGACTACTGCTAGCGACGATCGATTTTTCGTTACTTATAATATTTTAAGTAACCAATTCAGTAATTAGTCGTAAGTTTTAAGTAAAAGACAATAATTCAGTTATTATTTTTGTTGGTTAAAAGTTTTAAATTATTAAGTTCTTTGATCAATAAGAAAAGTGCAAAATTAAGATTTATTTGAAACTTTTAATTGTCCTCGTCAGTTGAAACATAATAGGTTTCACTGTTTTACTTGGCTCGGTGGAACAGTCGTTTAAAATATACAATGCAGTATATTAACCACTCGACCACGGAGGTTGTCAAGGAGGTTATAAGGGAAATTAAATTATTACCTAAGTTATTCGTTACCTGGGAATGTGATATTTTTATTTTCAACGTAAAATGAATACAAATATTTTACTTCAATTGATTTAGATTTCCTAGGTTTCATTAAATATTAAATTTACAATATTTTGGAATCAACTTGATAAATTAAAATTCCTATGAAAATAAAAGGTACCTACGCAAAAATTTTTTTACGGTGAACGTCGGTTGTGATATGAATAAAAAAGTTGTTAACATTTTTTATTCAGATGAAGAAAGCTGACATGCTACTTAGCAAACAGATCGATCTTAGCTAAAATTTAAATAAATATATGGCGATTCGAACTCGTAGTTCAATATTGTGGGGAAAATTTCCATATTTCTCAGGTAAGCTTCTGAACACATTGTCGCTGCGTGCCACCGGTATCTCGTGATCGACACTTTGGCGACCGGTGACCTATATTATGTTAAATAGGTACCCACATATATACTTAAGTCATGAGAAACCCTAAGGTAAGTGTTTTATAATCAAATATATAATATGCACCGCCAACACTAAGCCAGTATCAGGTTTTTCTGTACCTTTCATAAGTGTTGGTACACACTGATAAATTTTGTTGAAAATGCGTTAAACACGTTTGGATAATTGAATTTGGTAGATACTCCAAGTAAAGCTGGTAAAAAAACAGCATCAATAATCAAAACGTTGCTGGAAATGACTTAAGTAGCGTTTGGTGACCAGATATGAATAACCAGTTACTTCCCAACTTCCCTCATATCTGTATCCTTTATCCCTCTCTACCACCTTCTCAAAAAATACCCTAATTGGGGATGCCATAGTATTACTGGCTCGGTTGGGAGTAGTTGAGACTTTTGTGTTGTATTAACTATATATATGGCATTTCAGTGATCTAGTGAGATATTTCAGTTCATTATTTTTACAATCCATCTAACGTGCCAAATTCATTAAGCCTATTTTTACAATTTCGCAATTTATTCGAAAAAACGAGCACAGTTGGAAAGTTGGTGAAAAATCGCAGCGATTAGGTATTTTGTTTTAAAACAGATTTTAATTTTTTTATTTATTTATATTTAGAATATCCCTGTAGAATTAAATCAAAATATTCGGCATCGAATTTTGTTGTTACACATAAAGATATTTTTAAAATTTATGTACTGTTTTTTTAGAATTTCTTAATCTTTTGTTAAAGAACACAGGTTGGAACTATCTAGAAAAAACACCACCCTAATTGTGATTTTAGGAATTTAAAACCCTTTTTGACCCTTGGGTTGTATCCCCTAACGTCAACTTCTCCAACACAAAATCTCGAAAACGAAATCCCGAATGATAAACATCCCGACAACACGTTTCAAAAAATCGATATCTCTTAAGCGAAACCCCGAAAAAGCAGTTTGCTGATAAAATAATTAATCTATATATATTCACAACGTTCAAATTATGTTACATATAATACAAGGGAATGAAATTCTTTTATCAGGTCATGTGAAAGTCAGAACAATTGAAAAGTATATATGAGACTATTTATAAATGTGAATGAAGCAAGGATCGTGTGCCATGACAAAGTTGTAAGTGGACCTACTTAAATATACATTTGTGAAATAATATTTTTTTGTTAGCTGCTCATATTTCATTATTCTGGTATAAATAATATACGAAAAATATGGCGATGGAAAGGGGATAATAGAAATTTTACTCACGTAACCAATCCCAAGAAAACTTGTTTAAAAAATTATAAAAGTTTTTCAAATTATTTTTTCTGAAATTTGCGAATTATTTCGCTAACTTTCAATATTTTCTGATTTCCGCCAATACTTCATCATCAAACCAGAAGCTCTTTTCAGTATCACATTGGTAAGATACCACTTTTCAGATTCGATAAATTGCTTGCGATGGTTTTAGTTGTTGAGATCTGGACAGTCACGTTCTTTTCCTCATCTCCTTCCCCTCTACAATCCCTCAGCCTCACAACATACCTTAGGTAATCCGACCGACTGCGGGAAATCGAGGCTGTTAAAACATCTTTAGGTACCTATACAAAATAAAGTTTATTTGCACCTTGTTCCTTTCAGTTTCATCTGGTGAGAGATGACTACTCATTAAATCAAAAAGTGACTTAAAATGGCTTAAATGTTTTTTAGGATTAAGGCCTCCGATTGGCCTCCGTGGTTGATTGGTAAGAACGCTAGACCACGAATCATTCAAACCCGGCACACGCAAATAATTTTTTTTATTTTCATTGAATAACGATTCATAAAAATAATGAATTATAATTAATGTGTCATAAAACATTTAATTGATATATATAAATAATATGTTGTATATTTGCGGCACGTTCCAGATTGGTAGATATTCATAGTCTCACCCTGGTGAAAGATCACCATTCAGATTCGAAACGTTGCTTGAAATGGCTCTAGTATATAGCTCTACTCGTATTTTTTAAATTATAAAAAGTATATTTGCGGCACGTTCCAGAGTGGTAGCTGCTACTATCGCCTTGGTGAAAGACCACCATTCAGAATCGAAACGTTGCTTGAAATGGCTTTAGCCGTGTTTGGTGACCAGATCTGAATAGCCAGGTACTTCCCAACCTTCCCCTTCCCAATCTCCTTCCCCTCCCCACTACCTTCAGCCTCACAACATATCCTATTTGGGAATGCTTCAAGTCTCACTGGCTCTAGACGGTTGGGAGCAGTTGAGACTCTTGTGCGGTATTCACGTAAAAAAAAAAAAAGCCATGTTTGGTGACCAGATCTGAATAGTCAGGTACATTCCAACCTTCTTCTTACCCATCTCCTTCTCCTCTCCCTTACCAGCTTCAGTTTCACAAAATACCCTAATTAGGGATGCCATAGTCTTACTGACTCTAAGCGGTTGGTAGCAGCTGGCACTGTTGTGCGGTATCAACTATTAAAATTTAAAAAAATGTCTGAGTTGCTAGATACATCTGAATCTTCCGCTTCCCTAAACTTTTATTCTCCCCATTACTTCTCAAAAAATTTCTTAGTGGGATTCTATATTCTTTTTGACTCTGAGTACTTAAGAATTCATGCGGTATCACACTTAAAAAAATATTTTACGATACCGCAAAATTTTACACCTGAAAAAATAATATTTCATCGCAAAACTTGGTTTACTGCGTTTATCAATGAATTAAATTTAAAATGAACAAGTGTAAGACAGGTCCTATAAATCGACTATTCTAATTAAAACGAATAAAATATCGTAAAATTAACCATCATGAAATCTATTTGAAAAATAGCTTTATTTCGCCTTTAAATAGAACTATTTATATTTCAACAACTGTCAGACAGGCTTTATGCGTCAACCACAATCAAATTAAAAGTTCATAAAATATTCTACGCCATAAAATCTAACTTTCAAGGGCTAATCCCAATTAGATTATCGTATTCATTATTTGAATGGCACACGTGTAAGCAAGGTTTTGGGCAACGACCAAAAGTTTTTTTCTTTTGTTTTTTTTTAGGAATGTTCAAATATATTTTTATCCTACTAGCCGTATTTTCAAAATTTCAGAATGAGAAGAAAAACGTTTTTTACACTTTTCAATTCAATCATTTTTGTAATTTTTATTAATAAAAAAAGCCATTTATTAAAAAAAAACAGCTAACTCGGACTTCATACTCAGACTCGGACAGTTGTACGACGTTATATGGTTAGTAAAATATATATATATATATATATATATATATATATATATATATATTATACATGAATTTCACCAAGCATCATTAGGTTCAAATTGAAGAATAACTCACCACACTTATACCATTTACGTAAGTTTTGAAGCCACGATTTATGCTGTCTTGTTTTAACACGTCTTCCTTCATTTTACCAATGGATTATCAGTATAATAACTTTCGATTCTTCTCCACTCACGATGTGATCATGAAACCAGCATTTAGATGTTTTCGTATTTTTAATTCTAGTACAGTTTCATAATTATATGATAGTGAACCTTTATGCAAGTCAAGCTTTTCGTTTTGCCTATTAATCCACACAGGAAACGTGCATACACAAATCTTTCAGGTCAATACTCAATTCAGAGTACATGTTATTCAAAATAATGGAAAAAGCATAGTTATGAAGAATTCCAACACCAATAATATAGGTAATAAGATGTGCAAGAAAGAGGTAGATAAGTATCTGATTTATTAGTTATTGTCACTAAACACGTCTAAAAACACTGAAAGCAACATTTTGTTACTTAATGGTGGTATTTTACCAGGGTGATAATACGAGTATCTACTACCTTGCAATATGCCGCAAATATACTATTTATAAAAAAAATATGCATTTGAAATATTAATATCAAATGAAATATATTTGCGCCGCCAGATTTCAAACCCGTAACCGCTTGATCCGTAGTCACGTATCTCAACCCCTCGGCCACGAAGGTAGTCAAATAATACCATTAAATTATGAGTATAAACGAAATCAGCCGAAATAATGCTAGCGGTGTTCACAAAGTTAACAATGTTTCATGTAAAAAAATATAATTAGTTAAATAATCACACAATTACAGATATCAGCACAGTACCGTGCAAACATCGGGCGGCCATTCATTAGCATTATGCCGACAATGATTGTTTTTCATTTTGAATTATCATTATCATTAATTTTGAATTATTATTGCTACCATTCTGTTCTTGAACAGTTGTTATTATTATATCGTTCATAAATACATAAAGACTTTCAAGTTCCATAAAAAAGCTCGTTCTTGTTTATTTTAATTACTCAAAAATATATATTATTATTAGAGTTTGGGTATGATAAAAACATGTTTTTTTTTCGCGTCTGATAACCATTATTTTTTTATTTAAATATAGTATTATTTTTTAATTGCTCCCGACTGCCTGGAGCTATCACCAATTGGGGTAATTTTTTAAACTTAAGGTCGTTGGAGGAAGAAGGAGATGAAAAAGAGGAAGTTTGAGATGTACCAAGCTATTTAAATCTAGTCAATAAATACGGCTTAATTCATTGCAAGGAATTTTTCAATTCTGAATGATGGTCTTTCACCATTTCATTAGTAAACAATATACCTCTGAAATTTAAATGTACTTACGTCAAATATTTGAACGTTTCAATTTTAAACTGTGAATTACGCATCATAACATCTCTTTGTTTAATATTTATGTGTCTAACGTTTTTTTAAACGTTTTTCTCGAAATAAAAACCTTTTACACGATGTCAAGCTGCGCTAAAAACCACCTTCACACAGAAGAAGGCACAAAAAGGAGTAGAAATGTATTTTGAAGAACTTCTTATAAGCGTGAAAAATAAATTGTAAAGCACCATTGAGGTTAAATTATTTGCTGACAGGCGCTATACAATTGTTTAATAATAATAGTATGTTTAAAATTCTTACAAGTTCTTAATGTGTAGATTTTATATCTTCAAATTTCTAATTTACTTATATTATTTTTAATTTTTATTATGTATGTACTATATTTTCGATATTAAAATGTTACTGTGTAGCTAAAAAAACACCTTTGCAAATTGCCATCCCAACACAGGCTTATGCTTAGTGGGATTGGCAATTTACCTACTAATAAAAAAATGTATGTTCAATTAAAATAATAATAAATAAATGATATCGAATAATAAGAAAATAGATTTATGATAACGGATGAAGCATGAAATGTGTTGCTTGGAAGTTGTATGGCTTTCCATCTTATCTGCCAACTTATTATTATAAATAGCACAATGTCACTGACAAAATTATTATTTCGCAAAGTAAAACAGAAAAAAAAATCTTTGCAGACCGTAAAAGCTTGTTTTTGGTGTAAATATGAAAAAGAGCTGATGTTTCCTTGATTTAAATTAAGCTATAATTTTCATTTAGAAATAATATTAACAGTGGAATAAAGTGAATGGGAAACAGACGGATAGCTAAATCACTTCAAAGACTTTCCTTTTAAAGTCGCGTGATAAATTTGAGCTTTATTTTTCATTTTAAACGATTTCTTCCACGTGCCGTAAAATAAAAGAATATTAAAAATATGATCTTAATTATTACTATATAATATGTATCCTGTGCGATCAATGATAAAATTTTTCAAAGGATGTGTCACATCAATTGACGGAATTTATATCATCGTAGGAAATATTAACTTTGTGTCCATATATAAAATTGTGATGAATTAAAAATGTGTTACTGTATAAAATAAACTTAAAACCTTGAATATTTATATGTAGCTATTTTTTACAAATATTGGTTCTCAAAGAATTTGTTGATGTAAGAGTATACGAAGTGGAAAATTTCCTTTATGTCACTTTTGTGAAAAACGTTTTTTTCAACCAATTATTGCTGGAAATGGCTGTAGCTATTTTAAGTAACCAAATCTGAAAAACCAAAAGTTTCAACCGTATTCGTGTTTATACCCTTCCTTCATCCGTTTTTTTCTGCATCTCGTATTAATTTTAAATGCGTATCCCATAGCTCCACTGGATTGTGAATCTCGCGTGGACTTCAATGACATAAATTTAAAAAATATATTTTATGATTTTTGAAGTTGTGGACTCAATTCCCTTTATAGCTCAAAAAACATGGGCATTTTTTCAGTTCAAATAATGAAGGTGTTATCAATCTGGATACTGTAATGTTGTTACATAAAACTAACAAGAAATTGGTTTTACAGCTGCCATTAGGACCATTGATGATTACGTGTTTCTTTGAATTAAGAACGAAAATTTATTTTTACTATGGCGGCCTTCTTGGTCAAGTAGTTATGACGCTCGACTACGAATCCAGAGGTCTCGGAATCAAACTCGGCGTGCGAAAATAATTTTTTTATCGATTAACCATGTGTTATTTCACATTAGTTCAAAACAAAATAATATACATTATATTTTCGGCACATTCCACAGTGGTAGATACTTTTAGTATCGCCCAGGTGAAAGACTATCATTTAGAATCAAAACGTTGCTTAAAATAGCTTCAACCGTGTTTGATGGTCAGATATGAGTAGCCAGGTATATTCTAACCTTTTTATTCTTCATCTCCTTCCCCTACCTACCACCTTAAACCTCACAAACTGTCTCAATTTTGTATACCATAGTCTTACTAGCTCCAGACGGTTGGGAACAGTTGGGATTCTTATGCGGTATTCAATATAAAAAAAAGATTATTATTTTGTCGGATTTATGCAGAAATATAAGAAGTTTTATAACCTAGTAATTAAGTGACTTTTGGATCGTTGTTTTGTTTGCTGATAATTTATAGAGAGAGAAAGAATGATGGTACACAGAAGCAGAAGAGGGTTAAGGCTGATTCACACCAACGTCCGGATCCGCTCAGTGTCGATATTGTTCCGCAAGAGAGCTTATTGATATGGTATGAATATCAATCAAGGAGTATGTGCCAAGACAAAGTTGTATGGCAGTATATCCTTCTGCCCACCCTTGTGATATTTAACTACTTAGTTAGCTAAATAATTATTTTTATGTGTAAAAATATATTTTTTTATCACTAAATAATATTTTGATTAATTATTAATTAATAAAAATATTACTCACTGATATAAAAATGGTTTTTGATAATGAAAAATCTGCGATGTTAGTATTTTTACAATTCAAAATAATTATTTAACTAACTAAGTAGTTAAATATCACAAGGGTGGGCAGAAGGATATATTGCCACACAACTTTGTCTTGGCACAGACTCCTTGATCGATATTCATACCATATTAATAAACTCTCATGCGGAACAATATCGGCACTGAGCGGATCCGGACGTTGGTGTGAATCAGCCTTTATATACAAGTGAAACCGGAGGTGAGAAACATTTTATTGAGTTCATACAGATAAGAAGAAATCACTATTTTTAATTAAGTTAACACTTTTTATTAAAATAAGCGAATAAGTCTTCAGCATCTTCTAGAGTTACATAGTCGCCTGCTATGATTACAGGTTGTGATCGCGTAATATGTAATATAAAAGGATACACAGACGCTGCGTGTAGGTGTAATAAATCTCTCGGAGCGGCAATAAAACACTCGGAATAGTCTACAATAATTACTTGTAATATTTCAATCTAGATTGATGAATGGCGCCCTTTAGTCGAGTTGCCACCGTCCTTTTATAAAAAAAATATCTAGAGCTAAATGCTTCTCAAGTCGAAAGTTCATATCTTTGATTATATAACTGGAACCGGTGGTTGCGGATTAATTTAGATTTTTTTTTGTTATTTTAGCTTCAAAGTAACCTAGGTTGATTAGTGAAATTCACGTATGTGAATTTAGAGGTTTTCTTAAAGAACACTGATACAAGGATATCAGCACTCTGTTCAAAGGTAGAAGGTAAGTAATTTCCAAACATCGGTTGTTAGATATTCAGAAATTAAACAAGTTTTTCTAGAAATTGCAATAATAGATCTTAGTAACCACGTCAGACCAACTATCTTTGGATGCACCTCTTCCCGTATCCTTTATTTTAATCAAAATTCGTTATATGCGCGCAATTATTGTCGGTAGTGGAACAAACGATGGAATATTCTAACCAGCCAAAGTTTTACCATTAAACTAAAGTATATCGGTTTCAATGACCACCGATATCTGTTGCTGAATCAATACGACGGGTAAAACGGCCATCTTAAGGTTAAACTGCACTAGCGCGTCGCTGCGCGTCAGCGGCGCTCTGCGTCACTTTTCTGTTCTTCGGGCCGCGCAGAAAAAACAGTGAAAACATATTTCGTGGTGAAGCGACGCGCCGTGCAGTGCAGCGCCGCTGACGCGCTAGTGCGGTTTGACCTTTAGGCGCTTCCCCGCATTGATTTGAATATTAAGTAGAAGCTCGATTCGTAATACTTGTTAAAAAATAAACTAATTTAAAAAGTTATAAACATATCGTCGCCGGAAAGGCAAAAGGTCTGACGCGCCATTTTGGAAAGTTTACATCAGAGCACGAGCAAGTTTTTTTGTTGTTTAAAGTCTTCAGTACCTGGATTTTGAAAAAAAAGTCAACTCAGGTAGCTCAATGCTCTCACTGAGTTACCTGAAGCGACAAAAAGTTTTAAAAAGTCTCAAACTTGAGCCGCTTGAGTCATTCCTTCTTCTAAATGGAAAATATATTTACGATGGCTAAGGCACCACAAAAATCTTCAGAATCACACGAGAGTCAGAGCATTCGATGCAAAAAAACTGATTAAAACTACAAATTCATTTTTGACGAGTGTCGCTTAAGCCCTTTTGCATTTCCAGTGACGATATAGCCATGAATAAAAAGAATTCTCTTTTGAAGTCACATTACGATATATTTCATTACAATCTCACCTGTTTCATTGAATACATGAGGTTTAAATCCTCAAGTAGTTTGTAAAAAAAAAAAATATAGCGCAACCGTTTCTCTAGTGATACGCAACGATACACAGCCTCTAAATCTTTTTTCTTTTATCATAATACATACCTAGAACTGGGATTTGATCCTTCTTATGTTTTAATACCCTTTGGATTATGGAACAAATAGGATACGGCACGTTGGTCACCAGGGAAATTCTTTATGAGGGTTAAATATTTATTCTCCGAAAGGTATGGAATTTTCAACATACTTTTATTTTGAAGAGCAGAGGCGTGCTGTGGAAAAGTTTTTGATTTAGTCGATTTTCCAAAACATCAAACTCAACGTTGGAATTTAAAACAAAGGGATTATTTTTGAAATTCCAACCCTTTTCGTTGACTGACTTGACAATTTATTCTCTTCCCATGGAAAATGTAGGAATTAAAAAAAGTACCAAACACCTTCGTGGAAATATAATTAAGTGCTTGTTGTGAAAAGGCGACAAAAGAGGGAACTCGATTTCATAAAGGAAAGTGTCGTTCAACTCGAACTAATTTAATTGGATTGGATGGCGAAGTGCAATACTTGTTATTAAAGTAAAATTAATATTTTAAATGTAAACACGCGATACCAGCGCAAACGTTCATTTTGTATTGCTGGTTGCATGATTGTCTTTTTAATAATATTATATTATTCGAAATAATATTTACGAATAATATAATCTTATCGTTTAAACACACGTTAACCAGTTCATAACCAAATCATAAACAATAAACTTGATACCCGGTTTCGACTAAATTCCACAGTTTTTCATAAAATCTCGTTTCTTATCTAATAAGACAGATTTTTGCTAAAGCTGTAAATACATAAAATGTTATGAGCTGAAAATATTTGGGTAGACCCAGTGTACCAAACAGAGGTTCTACAAATTTCCGATGTCAGAGCCACCACTCGAGGGTTTATGTCACTTCAACAAATATATTTTTGACTAATATTTAAGATAAACAAAAAAAATAATGTGTACCTGGCAGTATATCACCAAGGCGATATTAGGTTTTACTTTTTAAGGTGGGCGGTACAAATATTCTAAGCACTATTCTTATACTATATAAATTTGTATTTACCTCACGCTGGGTATTGCGCTTATGACTATTTGTCAACAGCCATGATGATTTGCGTTCTACAATGCAGATCATCGACAAAAAAAAGTGATTTTGCAATTCTCAAATAATTTATTACCAAATATTTTTTTTACAGAATTATCTACAAAGTAAATATTCACAAACATAATACAAAGATTTGCAAAAAAATAATAACACCAATACAGAAAACACCTTACTTTATAAAGGGATGAAATGTTATAATGGGCTGCCGGAAACCATCCAAATTATATCAATTAATAAATTTAAAATTGTCTGTAAGAACCATTTAAATTACATTAGTAATATCAAACAGCATATTAGTATTATTAAGTCAAAAATAATATGAACTACAATTAGATACTTTGTAATATTTTATTTACAACAAATATAAAAAAATAAAACTAAGCAAACACTCTATTTGTCTACATAAGTAAACTCATTCCAACCAAGATTTCAATTTGGATTTCTGGAATTGGACCATGGCGATACTAAAAGTATCTAAACCAATCCTGAATCGCAGTGTGGAATCCTTTGCCAGGATTAATACTTTTTCCACTGCTGTACCTAACAAAATCAAGGCGGTTTTTTCCTTAAATTTTACCCGGAAAAAGAGCAGACCGATTACAACTTTTCCTGTAAATCAACTTGTCCGTTTGGAGGAAGTTTTCAAATTTATGACTAATTTATGGCCCCTTCTCGGACTGCTATAACGACATCTATGATCTAATATTTAATTTAAACTTTTGCGGTTTCACTGTCGGACATTTACTTTCCCGTGATAATGTAGCAACGTGAATGGAGAGGTGTCGGAGAATGAACACGTAACTACTTGTAAAAAGCTGAATGTTATTGTTGCAAGTTAAGCAAGAGTTGTCTTTTATCGTATGGGGGGAAGCTTGGCAGACACTGTGTGGCATCTTGAAACCAAAGTTTTGCACTGAAGTGCCTCTAAGTAAGCTTTTACGTGGCCTGGAATCTCTTGGAGACATATTTATCTTCGGCCCCTTAGGAGAAAACTTAAAAAGTTTTTTTTAACGATTCAATGGTCTTCAATCGCAGGTGAACAGTAGGTGTATGTGTAATGCAAATAGTGCAAGTTCATTTCACACTTTTATACAACCACATAGATTGTTTCATTATTTTTAATAAAGCTTGCTTTTTAAAAGCTCTCCCGAAAAAGCATAACTTAAAATAGTAGAACTAAATATTAAAATTTAGTTAATACTGAATCATAAAAAAACCCAACTCTGCATTGGGAGCCGTACCGATAAGACCATTCCCGAGGCAATGGAATCCGAGAGCTGCCTCTTTACTCTTGTATCGCGCAGTTGTTGCTTGCATTTTTATTTATTATATGGCTGCATTACTTCTCGAGAAAATTTTCTTCGCATTCTCCGACAATGTACAAAAAACCCACGCGGTTTTAAGAGCCTGAGTGATTTGGTAAACCAACTTCGAGGGGGGCAGGACATGTGCGTCAATTTACTTTTTAAGCTCGAGCCTCTTTGCAGGAGACATTACGAGTGGTATATACCCTCAGTATTGCCCTGGCGCTAGACCACTATTCACAACTGACAAAATACTTAAAAAATATGTAGCCTTGTTTAATGACCAGATCTGAATAACCAGGTATATTTTAACCCTACTGTTATTCATCTCCTTCCCTTTTCCAGTCTCTGCAATCTCACAAAATGCCTCAATCAGGGATGCCATGGTCACGGGTAGTTGCGACTCTTGTACGGTTTTTACATGAAAAATCTACTTTCAATTTTTAAATTCTTTTGGCACTTCACTGCTGAATTTTAGTTGTGCAATGATCTGTACTTTACTACAAACTAAGTATTTTACTACAATGTAAAATACATAGTTTAAACCTTTGCACAGCAACAAGATTTGGATTAAATCGTTTATCACTGATAAATATTACCACATGGGGTGCAACATTGAAAGATTTTCAAGCCTCGGTAAGGCTCTACAAAGAAAAGAAATAGTACAAACCAAACACTTTTAGTAACGCCTTTTTATTTTTTTAAAGATCAATGGAAACAAAATTCAAACGTGAAATTTGGATTTAAAACCTTTCAAGTTCTTCTATTGTGTATTCATTTATGGCCATTATAGAATTAATAAATTTATTATACAGGAAGTAAGATACAATTTTTTTGTTTGTGATATATCAATTTTTCAAATATTTTACCACTGCTTTAGTTGTAATAAAAAAACCATAACGTTATAATTAAGACAAAAAGGTATACAATTAAATTACTGTTTTATAGCCAAGTGGTACAAAGCATCGGGATTACATCTAGGCGCAGCGGATCAAATTATTTTGCGTCTGCAAGTTCTGTATCATTATAAGGGCAAAAAAATAGGTTCTTAATATAGCAGTGAGGAAATAGTAAAAAAAAAAACAGTTTTTCGTAACCTGAAAATGTTTGAAATAAATAAAAAATACAAAGATCTTCAATTTTTACTTTTTTAGATTCTTTAAATTGCGTAAAAAATTACCCCAACCGTGACAACTGACTCATCCGGAAGTTTTGATTGTAGATAAATACTATAATGTACAAACAAAATAGAAAAAAAATCTAACATTCTCTCTATATTTACAGCTCTCTAACCCTAAACCTTTAAACAATCTAATAATTAGATATTAAAGAGTAAACCCCTTGAAAATACGCTATTAATTTGGGTTTCATGGGTTAAGAAATCTACTAATTGAGGTCTTTAATTCTTCAACCCTAACAATTCCACTAATTTCCTTCCCACTATCTTAATTTATATTACAACCTTACTATAAGAAAGCACACCATTTAACGCTATTCAATAGTAATTAGATACGCAAGGTGTTTGAGAATGAATGCATCAATTTGAGCAATATTAAGCTGGCAGTTCTAATGATAATAATAATAATATGTCTTGGGGTCGTGACCTCCTTCTAAATTAAGGGCGTTTCCGGAAACCCAGCATTGGCAACTCCACCATAACTGATTCCTCCCTTAATATATTTGGAAGAGGATCCGAATACGCTGACTAATCATAACGCCTTATTAATTCAACTAATTGAGTTTAAGGGTTCATTATATTATGTTGTAACTATGTTTAATAAATATAGAAATCTTTTTTATTTTATTTTTTATTAAAAGATTAACGTTGTTTCTTAATCAGCAAGTAGCATCAGTACTTCTGGGTTTTTCTCCCATCCGAAGTTTCAGAAGTTATCTGTCATCGAGGAAGCTTTCTCCCTGTAGACTGCAGCTCGGGAAAGCTGCACTCGAATCAGTTATAAAGTTTCAAAAGCTTACAGTATGGCGTCTTCCACTGCCTGTCTTAATTATTTTTTTTATTTAAGGAATCTTGTATCTGTCACTTCTTAGGATATGATTAGATATTGCTGTTATCGTTTTTAGATTTTTCAGAAATTTTGCAATTTTTGCCCTCTTGACCCTATACGTTAGTCACTCAATTTGACTCAAGTATTTTGAAGATGCGCCTGTCGATTAACATTTCAAAAGCCTATATCTTGGTTTTATATCGAGGATTTTCATGACATATAGAATAACAGAAAAACCTTACGCATTATCGTGTGGCCACCCATATCAAACATCTGTAAGCACTATAACTAACTGGTGACAGGTAGTTTTTGTTTTCACCTCAATTTAGTCCGCTTATTTTTGCATATCTGCGCTTAGGTTTTTTCGTATTTTTATGCATGATTCAAACACCCTAAGAAAAAATATTTAAAAACTCAAAATTTAATTTTTCTAGAAAACAAACACTGTGTAGAGCGACATTATAAAATAAATAAAACACAGTAATTTTGTTTTATAAATCCCCGATGAAGCTGAGTGAGAGCAAAACCCGGCCGGCTTCAAATATAAACATAAATAGTGGACTAAAACAAACTTAACGTGATTTTTATTGTTTATATAAATAAGCCCATGAAAAGTGAAGTGAACCAACTAACAAAGCGGTTAAACATTTTTTCTTTATGTTTAAACTTTAGAGTTTTAACGCAACTGTTCTAATATTTAAAATAAATATTTGCATTTCTTGCAATACATTTGACAACTGATTTTATACTGTTCTTGTAATTTTTATTTATTAAATATAATCCTGCTGCCTTTACTTGTTAAGTGAGTTATTAATTTACGTGTATGTCTTATGCCAGCTGTGGACATTCAAAATATTTAAGTATGCCACCTCAACAAAACAACCTGAACCTAACCAAGTACATATATGTTCATAGTAAAAATAGTTATTTATTTTAAGGGAGAATCTAAATTGAAGTCCTCCAAGTAGAAAAAGAGTGACTTAAAATGAAGGTTTTCAGTCATAAAAACTAAAAAAAGGAATATATACAATTTTTGTACTGGAAAAAAACCACCCTACTTAGACAGTCGAAATATCTCTAAAAAAGTTGTATAATATTGTGCTTTCTGTTCTTATTAAATAAATAAATAAAAACGACACAATCAACGTGTTTTTTAAGCATTTTATGTACGGCTACTCTATGGGGAGCTTTTGTGAGAACGAATCTAGGACGGGTTAAGACTACATTTTACAATTATCTGTCCCCTTGTGTAAAGGACCAGCACTGGGAACAAGGGATCCCCCAGCAATGCGTGCAAGTAGACAAAGAAATATAGTTTGTATTTTAATTAATAATAAACAATGAAATAATTGTAAAGAATAAAAATCAAATAATCAGACAAACGAAAAATATTTTGTAATATAATGTATTTGCAAATTAAAACTGCCATTAGTACACTTCAAAACTTTTGCGCCCCCTATACCATCAATATATATTACAGCCGCATAGATAGGGTGATATCCGCATATTACAAAGTCAATAACAAGTTTGCGAGGATGTTAAATCTAGTAATGTATTCTCTTCTCCATTTCGATAACCGTTCTAGAACCTTAACCTTCTCACCCCTACCCCCTGCCTCCCTGCTGTTCCTACCCGCTTCAACCCTTACCCAGAACCTAGCACACACTTCCTGTGTGTTTAATCCTCCCCTATATATCTGATTATTACGGTTATTACCACCCGAGCTTGGGAAACTTATAATCGAAACAAGATAATGAAATCAATAATTTATTTTTTGGATTATATAATAATTGGATGGGTTTTATTTTTAAGAAATTAAAAGCGATTTCGACTTCTACTTCAGCATATCACAATTTGACAAATTTAACTTTGAAGGTGGCTAAAAGAGGTAATACAGACGACGCGTTTTTGTTATTCGGCTATCAAAATATTCAAGTTTTTGTCATAGTGAAATAAAGTGGTACTAATTGCAAAACCGATGAAAAGTGTTGCAATTAACATTATTCTAAAACAATATTATTCATACACTCTGTAAACACGAAAAATTCCTAATAATTATAGTAGATGCAGAGACTAGTTGTCACAATTTTAAATTGTGTTATCAGTTTCGCGATAAATCATAACAAATGAGAATAGTTACATTCCATTTATTCATTATACTTTTATGTGTCTTACAGATGATGCTAAGTCAATAAATATATTCGTCTACTAAATATTTTAAATCGAATTAAAATGTTCAGATAATAATAACTAATCTTCAGAGATTCATTTTTCTACTATGTTTACAATATCTATAGTGGGGACTCAACCGAAAGCAATGTTGACCGTGATCTTTATTTATTTGAACATGACAACCGGTCTCGGTATAAGCGAACATACAGCAAAACTCCCTACTGTCCGTATCTTGTAGAACTATGGGACCAATAATATTAAGTAATATATTAAGGCGGAAGGGTATGTTTTGAGAATCGGTCTATTTTTTCAGTACATACAGTTAAAGTCATTGGAATCAAGGTTTTAATTTTGAATTCTAGTTTATCGCTTGGACGATACTAAAATGTTTCTTTAAACCAAGAGAAAAAAAATGAAAAAAAATGCATAAAAAACATATGAATGCACACAGAATCATTTTTTTTAATTTTTCTGGTGCCTTATCTCAAAGAAAGTTAGCTTCCAGAGGGAGGATGGCAGAATAATCCCAGTTTACATCTCGTTATCATTTAAAAAAGGGGCATCTGAAGATAAGTTGGGCTTTCGCATTTGATTTTTAATTTCTTTTGTGACAAGTTTAGTATTCCACTTCCACCGAGGCACTGGAATTATATCACCCCTCTAGGGAATGTTCCGAGGCAAATGGAAATAGAATTCGGAAAATCTGATAGTACCCACCTGAACCTTAACATCTGCTAATAAAACATATAAAAATCCAATTCAAGTACTATTAAGATTGGAAAGGTGGTAGACTCTCGCAAACCGTATTTATATTTTTTGTCATCTTAAAATGATTTTTTATCTTTCGGTTCAATTAGTCGAAAAAAAGGATTAATAATTTGCGATTCATTTAAAGCCACATCTATCTTTGATTTTTTACAAAATAATAAAACTACCGACACAATTATATCAGAAGTATTTTAAAAATGTATAAAAAAACTATTGAGAATAAACGTAACCAATATACGCAGTTTTCATAGAATGACCAAACATTGTGACATCTTACTAAATATAAAAATAAGAAAACTCAAAAAAAAATAGTCACATCATGACAACCGACAAATACAAGTTAACTGAGCAGATAATCGAGAGGAAGATTGCAAAAAGACATCGTATAGAGAGACCGGGTACTTCGTGACTACGAAATCTACGTAACTAATATGAGTAAATGAGTATAGTTCCGAGCTACAGCTTGCGGGGCGAGGATTACCTCAATGATAGTTAACTTCCTTTCGGAGAGAGTACCAGAACAGAAGGAGTAAAACTAGTTACTTGTTAGGTTTCAGTACTTATAATATATCTTTCTAAATAGTTCAATTGAATAATATTCCTTAATGGATACCTCCTTAACTCTGCTACAGGATATCAAACGATCAATTATAACCTGTTTGTGTTTTAAGCCTTAAGCTGCGATCAAAAATATTATTATGTATATCGATAACGTAATAGCGAAGCAACTCAACGGAATTATTATTTCCTGAGGCTAGAGGGAGCTCATTATTATCAAGTAATTTGATACTTATTTCTAATACGCTAGAAACTTAAGTCGTTCTTCACATTATACATTCATATTATTTAAGCTTTTCCCTATTTTTTCCTCGTTAACATTTCTCCCCCAAAATTGTATCCTATCCATACTTTTTCTTTAAAATCGGGATTCCGCTTCTCTCATACAATTCTGAATGGAAACTTTGAGGAAATGCGTGAAACCGGAAAACCAAGGCGGAGAAACTTTAAGAAGTTGACTGGTTTTTATCCCTTTCATTTTTGGTGATGCGATGACTGTGATACTAGTTATTGCTGAACGAAGCAGAGAAGCCACAATTGAAAAAATAAATCTCAACGGCCTTTACACAGGCGATACATTTCTCGTTAAAGTTTTGCAAAATCTATGATTCAATCGAAGCTTTCGTAAGTACTCAGACTACAGGTGAGTTGCGTTATCTCCAATGTTTCACCAAATTCGTTTGACAGTCACGACATTAAAGTTCTACAAGGCTGTCATTCGGTGTTTAACGGTGTCATTTGGTTCCACAACTTAGCTTCTCAAATGTCAGAGCCTTCGCTCTATCCAGACGAGAAATTGAAACCATGCATGAATCAGTGTATCTTTGCCATGAAGCTGAAATCTGGTTGTTTCTTTGTTTTAAAGTAGCAAAGAATAATGATTGATTATCTTGATTATCTCGGCGTGCATTTTAAAATTTTAGCCTTTACTATATCGTTTCCAATTTTGGAACTGTTAATTAGTGGTGGAACTCCATTTTCATGATTTTATATTTTTTTTTTATTTTTTTTTTTTTTTAAGACCTGACCGGTTTCACCTTATGAAAGGCATCTTCAGACTGGTACAATTTTAAGCAAGTCTATGAAATATATACTATTAGGTCCGGATGGGATGGATATTAATATTCATAGTGAATCATCTGTGACTTAAGGATTTTAGTTTTATGGCTGACAGAGGTGGATTTACCATACCTTCAAAAATACTTTCGGGTAGTTTTATTACCTTCTGGGAGACGGCTTACACGGGGTGCGTTTGATGCGTTTCACTATGAATATCGTCAATATCCCTTCCGGACCTAATTTTATATGTTCAATAGACTTATTAAAATTGTGCCAGTCTGAAGATGCCCGTCATAAGGTGAAACCGGTCAGGTCTTAAATAAAAAATAGTAGAATAAAGTTAAAAAAAAAATATATTTAAATCATTTATTATATCGATTTACAAAAAACGTTATGGTAATTTTTTCAATAATTCGATATTAAAAAAAAATTGATTTAAAACTATTGAAACTCCGATGAAGCCAGATAGAAAAGCTTCACCTTAAATGTGTTTAGTTTTGGGCTGTATAAATATCTCTCTCTATCTTTGGCCTTTGGAAAAAAAGGTTATAAATTAATCGAATTATTGCCGATCGTCTAGCACCCGTTCGAGGTTAATTTATTTTTGCGACGTATATCGTTCCAATAAAACACCTTTTTAGTTATTAATGTCACGTTAGATTACATCATTAATGTGTGGTCTAATAAACAATATAATTAACTATAAATAATTTCTCTCGTGGGTGAGTTCGTACACACGTGTGAATGTTGTCTTTTCAAAATTGAAAATGTAGATGATAATTATAAAATTGAAGTATAATAAACTAACTAAACAAGAGTTTAAGTAGATAACTACTATAAATTTAACAAAAACAGTGGAGTAACATTTAACTTTCAGATCATTAGTTTTTGATCGATTAATCAAGTTGGTTACATCGTGTATTTTAATCAACCGGTACATTTGAAGATAGAATAACAAATTTATTTTCATAATGTGGTTATATTTTGACTGATTTCCTCTGCAATATTAATTAATGGTGTAATTTTTTGTGCTTGGTTTTTACTAAGTGGGATATTGTATGCATTCTGAATTTGTTAACATCCCGTGTTAGCGATTTAGTAAATATAGTTCATTTTTACCTGATTTCATTTCATATCATGTCATTGCTTATTTTATTTTATGAATTACCGAACCGAGGTTCCATCTGCCAGGCGCCAGTGAAACTATGGCATTCCATCGTACTAATGTTGTCGGAGAGGAGAAGATTGTGTAGATTTATAATATTATGTTGAGTATAAGAATTATTAATACAGCTCTCTTCGTATTGTTTGCAATAACTGTATAGAAAAATAAAAACCGCATAATATTTTGTAAATGTAAAATTGAATTATATTTTTATTACGTCAAGATATATTGTAATATTGTTCTGATATGAGGTATGTTGTCAGTTTTCATTTCTTTATTTTTTTTCTAGCAACCAATATACATATGCACGTGTTCATATGGAAAACAACAAGAAATAAGAGCAACAATCTTTTATGTTACTTAAGAATTTAATGGAATTCATTATATTTAAATTTTGGCAACGTAGATTAAATTGAAATATTATTGTTAGTATAATTGAGGGGCTTAGAAGCAGAGGCAGCAATCTCCTTCATTTAAAATTATTTATTGGAAAGTTGATTTAACGTTAAATGCACTTTTTTTTGTGAATATGTTGATAAATTTAGAAATAATTATTTCAAATTGTTTCTAGTTTAATGTGCACTAACATTTTTGTATACTTCATTCTCCATTTCTTTATAATAATCATTCAAAAGTTGACAATGCTACAGAACCGTTTTTGGAGATTGCTGCCTTTGCTTCTAAGCCCCTCAATTGTTTTATTGGTATATGACTAGTTAAAAATCACACCACTTCACCAGAAAATTCTGTTGTACAAGTAGCACACACTTGTTTTTTTCACATTCAATCAACTTATCGTACATTTCTTCTGTTATTCTGACATGATCGAACTCAATTATTTGATTAAATTGATCGTGGCATGTCTTCCTGGAATTTTTTCTGATTTCTGTTTTCATTTGCTTTCATCTTGTATTATTTCTACACGCGTTTCTCCAGAAATCCGATCTACGTTCCAAAACTATCTAAGAACACATCTCTGAGTTGTGTTAATTACGCTTACATAATGATCGGTTTTGTCTTTGATGTTATTTGTTGGTATTATATTCTTACCTATTTTCCAATACATGTAGACTTGGTCATACTAATAAGTCAGATAAATGTAATACCCATTTCACAAGTCACGTTTTATTAATTACACCGTAATATAAAATTAACATGTAATATCGACTAATAAAACCAAAGCAACAATACATAAATCTACAATAAAATAAATACAATATTCAAAAATATCTCGACACAGATTTCACCTTTTGCTCATATTTATATTTGATTGATCCAAATACTACATGCTGATAAAACATTATACAAATATTCTGATCAATTTTATTTCAAACCCTCCTACCAAAAAATGTCATTTTTACACTAATCACAATACAACCAAAGACCGTAGATTCTTGCATCCAGGCCCCTTTGAATAAATACACAAATTTATTTTGAATTTTTATTTCATATTTTTAGTCTCACCTAAAACTTCGAAATGAACATTCTAGTGCTATTCATTACTACAAAACTTTTTTCTAAATATTTCTCAGTGGACTTCGTCATTTTTATTCAAAGCTCTGACCTTTTGAAGGATTGTCATAAAATAGCATTAAGATAAGTTTACTTTTATATTCAATATTGTATCAATTTTTGTAAGCCATATACTTTTATAATAGATATTAAAATATACATGGTATATATATATATGTATATATATATATATATATATATATATATATATATATATATATATATATATATATATATATATATATATATATATATATATATATATATATATATATATAAATATAAATAAATATATATATTTTAATATATGTATATATCTATTTTTAAGGTGTTTAGTTTTGAAAAAGTTGTCTAATACCGGATATCGGATGTCCCCCCTGTTAATATTATATAGTTATGATAAAGTTTGGGTTCAAGCAAAACCTGGGCCCCTAGCATTAGCACATCGATAAAGTTTTATCAACTTTATAGCTTATTTGTTTAACACTCCCTAGTATGAACGCAAATCGCCAACGAACAAACATCAGCTTTCTTTGACTAAATCTATTCAATTTAGTCTGGTTGGCTTAGTGGTGTAAAGCAAAGTTATTGTTTTGTTCATTATATCACACATTATAATGTGTTTGTTGTATACGAAAGTTAGACACGTTTTACTTTCATTTTATACTCTTCCTTCCCTTTCGATCTTAACACTCTTACTCAGCCCGACAAAAATAAACTTTTATTTGTTTTTTTTAAAGACGAGGTTACTATTGTCATGTTTTATTGATTTAACTTGGTTTTAAAAAATAGGTGGACTTAATATTGTCATGGTTATATTTAAATATCTGAAATGGATGCTGGGAGATTAGTTCAGTAGGATGGAAAGAATTAATGAAATATCATATAATTTAACACCTACGAGTATATGAAAATGTACAAATTAGTTCTTCAATTGTTGTTTATCATTACACATGAGTGAGTATATTATTTGCCATTAATGCATATTTCAGCAAATTTATTCTTCAAAAATTGAGCTGAAAGCGTGTGTTTCAAAACTTTGCGATAATTTTGTAGCATGTACCCTCATTAAATAAAAAAAATGTCCACAGAAATGTTAAAAATTCCAACAAAACTCAAAATTTTTGTTGTTTGCCAAAACCACGAGATTTGCATTCCCCCCACCCCTCTTGAAACTAAAAAAGATTAGTAATTGTATCAATTTTTAGATTTTTAAACAAAATTTGCGTATTTTAGACCTTTTCCTGTTTTTATAAAATATTTAAGGCATATGTTTTGGCACTGTTAATGCATGTTTTGGCATTTTAAGTACATATTTGCTTGTGAATTTAAGCATTTTTTAGTGCATATAATCCGATGTTTACCTAGCATGATACATTGCTTATGTAATAAATTATTTTTTGAACACACCTCCTTGTAAGTACAAAATTTTGCAAATGAGTTCTGACTGCCTGCCGAAATGTGAATGTTCGTTTTCGAACATCTGAGAACTTTTTAAATAGTGTCGTAGCGTCATTTTTATGCGAAGGTAGTAAATAAAATATCTAGTCAACATGGTTTACGGCTTAACCCGCCGTCGGTCGCGTTAGTTTTTGTAACGCGGTCGGTCGCGTGGGGCGTGCAAACGACCCCATGTTAAAAATACCCGTGTTGTCAAATGCATAATATTAAAATGTAATTTTTGATGTCAATTTAATTTATCATTCCATTTGAAAGTAATACACATCAATAATTAAACAAAGCTTTTATTAAAAAAAAACTTGTAACTAAAGAGATCCAAAACTAATTAAAGAGAAACCAAATCTTTGAATTACTTGGACTACATTTCAAAGAAAAAAAGTCTAGGGGTATTTTAAAACTTATAATATTCATATTTTGTGCGTAAGTTAAATTTAAATGTTCGCTAAAGAAGTTAAAGAAATAATAAAGAATAACTTTTAAAATATACCAAAATCAGTTAAACAAAAAAACATCAATTTTTTACTATTCTTCTTGTCACGCAATCAGTCGTGTGGGGTCAATCAGCGCCCTACCGAGAAATAAATGTTTTTCACCAACACTACGTTACTATGTTTTAAGAAGGTAGGCAGCGTTTGAATTTTAGACAGTTTTTAAGGAAGAAAATAATTAGATTTTTTATATTTCGGGCGGTTAAAGACCCCAGGTGACTGACGGCGGGTTAAGTAAAGTTGTTTGTCACTTTTAAAAGATTGTTTTCATAACGTATTTTTACGGAGGCGTGAGTGAGAAAAACATATTATATGAATGAAATTGTAACGTTCGTAAATATGGTTACAAATATATTTTATACACAGGGGACCAATAAAAAACGTGCCACTAAAAAAACAACTTATTTCGTTCATGTGTTTTTTTGTTTTAATTAGAAGGTTTTATAGAGAAACATGTCTTAAAATATATCATGTTGATACTAAATATAACTTTTCATGAGCTCTTTAAAAAACCCCCAAAAATATTACCATGATGGTTTTCCTTGAAACTTTAATATTTTTGTGTTCTTTTTTAAGAATTGTGCTGTTTGAGAAAAAAACTAAAACATAACATTTGATCGATTCATTATTTTCAATAATCTCAGTGTACAAAGTAAACATTGTTTTAGAGAAAACAAAAATTGTTCCAATAATGCCCGTAACTGAGCAACTGATAAATCGATCATCTCGAACAAGAAAGAGAACTGAAAAGAGTAACAAAGTAACACAGTAACAGAGTGACAAAGTAACAAAGTAACAAAGTAACAAAGTAACAAAGTGACAAAGTAACAAAGTAACAAAGTAACAAAGTAACAAAGTAACAAAGTAACAAAGTAACAAAGTGACAAAGTGACAAAGTAACAATGTAAAAAGCAACATAGAATTTTCAAACAGGATATGTTTTGAGGCTTAAGAGATTGAGGAGGGGAAGAATATAGAGAAGAGAGAGGTTGGGATGTACTTGAGTATTCAGATTTGGTCACCAAACACGGCTTAAGTTATCCCAAGGAATGTTTTGATTCTGGGTGGTGATCTTTTATCTGGAAGATACTTGGAGTATCTAAAACTCTAAGCCGTACCACAAATATTATTCAAATTATTTTATTTAAATTTTATCCGATAAGACACGTATAAATTAAAATAATTTTATTTTCGCTACCAGGCCACGGTACCCACACCCTTTGAATTCATAGCCGAGGATCTTAATCGCTCGGCCACGAAGGTTGTCAAAGAAGTAATTCAGTAATATTAAGCAACGTCATCAATTTGGGTGACAAAAAAAAATGCAAATCAAAATTACACATTTGCCCTACTTTTAGTTTCTTGACATGAATTCTATCAAATGTGTTATTGCTGAACCAAACAACACAAAATTAGGACTGTGTGTATTGGTGCTTACAAGTGCACTTCGGAAAGTGATGTTCTTGCGAAACTTTATTGAGAAATAGCCTTTTTCATTGCTTACTCTGACTTATTGTTAATACTCCTAGAAACAAAAAAAAATACAAGTGTACACGATTATCGAATTTGAATATTTAGAAAGTTTCTACAGTTATTTGAAAAGTTTTACAACGTGCTATTTTTTGTTATATCAAAAGTGAACTTTTTTTAAATTCACTGAAATTTTCATTTCTGAAGTCAAATAACACATTTGAAACATACTGTACGAAAGCAATGCATTTGTGTGAGTACTGTGTTCGACTCAACATTCACTGCAATACTTATAAAACCTTGAGAGTTTTCAAAACGTAATAATTACTGTTGCTGATTCAATCAAATAGATTTGAATCGATTACTTTGAAATGCCCATCGCTAGTTACATATAGAAGTTGCACATAGATCTAAGAATACTTGGAAATTTCCCTTTTCCTTCGCACGGGCTCTTTCGTATTCGGGCCGGTTCAACCTTCCCTAAATAATGGTATAAAATGCACATAAATAATATATTTGTTCATTCCTCGGCAGGACTGGAGTCCCTTAAAACGAGTCTACCCAAACTTAACGAGTTCCGAAATGTTGGAAACAAACATTAATCGTCCTGCCCATTCAGAGTTTTGAAATATGCCCCTACTAACGATTTTAAATTGAATTAAACTTTAACAGGTAGGGAAAAAGTAGGGAATAAATCAACCAATCCGATTTTCCCGAAAAGGTCGAGGGAAACTTTTTTCTTACGAATGCCTACTTAAATTAATCACTTCAAGTTAGTCTACTGCTTTTCAGAATTAGGTAAATACTTTGTAAATACAAGGGCCCACCTATAACATGCGAATCCTGTCCGTTTATTCATCTCTCTGGCATTACTTGAAAACACTCGGTCGGACTGACAACACCAATTCATATTTTTGGATTCCGTATTAGTATGTAAGAAAGTTTCATATCAATTTGTAAATCATGCCCGATGTAAGAGGGCTGTTTTTTAGTACGATTTTACTTCTTTGTATGTACAAAAAAATAGTACTGGGAAGGTGAAATAATTGAGATTAAAAGGACTGACAGAAAAAAATAATTTATGGAATATGTTATAAACATATTTATAATTTAAAACTTACGTTTTCAGACTTTCATACCCTTTAACTCATCAGAAGAATTAGAGAACATTTGTTCTCGATGATTCACTTTTATATGCACAAATTTTAACCAAACCCTGTACTGTACGATAAATTAAGAAAGTCCATTTTTAAATTTGCTCCCATGCCCTAAAATCAGAAAAAAATTAATAGCATAATTTTAAGTTACTAAAGCGATTTTGTTAATCTGATGGGACATGCTAGCTAAATATGTTCTTATGTATTTTTTCTCTACTTAATTGAAATAAAAATAATGTTAATTAGGAATTAATATTAACTAGAAATCAAAATCTGTACAGTGCCTTTGACGTGTTTTTGACAAAAACGGCGCCATAAAAATTATCCCAATATTATTGTGGTTTAATTTTTCAACCACAATAAAAAAAAACATTACCAAAGGCATTTTTTTTTCCTTTTGACTTTTGATTCGAGGTCTACTTCCCTCTATGTAGGTATTTTCCATACCAATTTTGTTTCAAAATTAAAATTACAGAAAATAGTAATTTTTAGATATCAACTAAATTCATCATCATTTAGCCTCGTGCATCTGTCCGGATGGTGTTCGCTAATGCACCGCAAAAACACCCCCGCCGATCTGTGGTGAGAACTTTTCGGTCACTTTTTAATGTAAATTTGATGTATCTACCTATTTAACATGTGAGTAAATACGTATAATTTAATGTTAAAATAGTGTAATTTTGTAAAAGTGTCAATAGGGCACCTTTTATATATGAAAAAGATAGACGGGTTTTTTAATTTGGTTTTGGGGGTTGTTACCTTCTGTGAATCTTCTGATGAATCCCCTTCTTGTGTTTACTTCTAATCATCAAGTTGCTATCAAAGCTTTGACATTTTGAAATAGTTCCAACAATCATTGTCAATGATAGGGGAGAGGTTGAATATTGGCTCCTTAGCTATATAGAGTCTTACAACAACAGCTTGAAACATATATCATGAGTCTGATTGCATGTGTAATTATTTTGGTACGCTTACTTTTTGGCTTTAAAGATTTATTAAAAAGGTTGATGAATATTAAAACTTGGTTGGAAAAGTTGGTTGTCAAACGCAAAAAATACGATATTTTCAACACTGTATGCTAATAGAGCGCTCATGGGTTGATTAAACATATATTATATACAATAGTATTCTTAAAAAACATGGAGGAGTCCTAAAATATACATACATTTCTCATTAATTTGTTTATAACTCACAAATAAAGCCTAGTTCATTGGTTTCACTGAACTTTCTGTGCACCCAATTAAAACAGGAATGGCTTCGAAACAACATTTCTTGATCTGGTCCAATTTATTTTTATTTTTGTAAGGCTCCACCTATCTTTAATTATCGTTTATAACGAACACTGTACGAAAGCGCTCTAAAACATAAATTTCACACCTGCAAGCCACTCGGAAAGCTGGAAGCAAATAGCTCAAGTATGGGTCAAATAGCTCGTTAAGCGCTAATAAAATCAATTCAAAATATTCTAACATGTAGAGATCTCGAGATGCTCGTAGAAGAAGGTGGACTATTATCAAGTGGGTGTCAATATTCAACTCTTCCCTACACTTTTATAATATTGTTTTTGCTAAGATAATATATAATCAGATAAGAAATTACTTATATTATTTCGTTTCTTAAAAAGAATACCGTCAACACCGAGTCCAACAAATATCGGCAATTCTTATATATAAGCGCCTAAGAAGTATGTAAGAATTCGATATACAAAGAGTTTAGTACTTCAGATCAGTCAATCTTTCTTAGTGATTTTTTGCGCAGCTTTAAGTGCCCATAAATTTTCATGGACAAATAAAAATAACGAATAAAACTTAGTGATATCGGCTCCCAGTGTATTCTCGAATTTTCGAGAGATTTGGAGGATGAATACATTTTTCAGAAGATTTGAAGGACGAATACAACTCAGTATTTTATTCTGATCCCAGACTGGAAAGTGGGAAGTAGGTATCATTTTTAACGATGAGTAAAACACAGTAAAGCTCCGTATAAAATGTATTTCCTTACAATGTATTCAAATTTGTAAACCGATCTAAATTAACATTATTTGCTAGCAGGGTAGGTATGTGAAATGGTAACATAATAATTATATGTAATTATTACAGCATGTTGTTTTTAAAACAGTTTTCATTTTGTGTGTTTTATCACCAGGTTAATCCTTTCAATATTTCGGAAATTTATATTCGTACATGTATATTCGATACATTTAAATACGTTATAAATGAAAGATATAAAAGCAATAATGTCTATATATCGACGTCCGTGGCTAAGTGCTTAAGCTCATCGTCTTCCGACTTCGAGGACGCTGGTTCAAAACCTTTTAGCTCAAGTTCTTTTTTTATTTAAACGATGTTAACTTTTTCACATACGAGTGATTGAGAAAAATTAATGCAATTTACCCCACGCTACACGGCACGTAAGGTGGTAAATCGTCTTGGTGGAAACCTGCTATGTGGAAACGTTGCTAAAATGGATTTCTTTATGTTTAGTGACTAGATCGGAATAGCCAGATAATTTCCAATCTTCCTTTTTCCTACATACTTCCTGCCACTCTCTTTAGCCGCACTACATGCCCAAATTTGTTACCATAGTCCCAATGGCTCTCCAGACAGTTGGGACTACTCTTTTGCGGTAATGTTATATTTTTTTATTCTGGCAATTCTCAGTTTCGACAGGTTTTTTTAGATATGAAAATAATCAGTAAAATTTTCGTTAGTAATGGCGAAGGAGCCTGCAAATCAAAAAATCGAAATTCGGAATCCCTTTCAACTATCCCTAACTAAACTTCTCTGTTTCACATTTTTTAGTAAGTTTATTATTTTTTACTAGGTGGTTACTAGAAAATAACTTTGAGAATATTTCCTTTTTATAATATATTTCAAATCAACTCTGACATACACCAATTGAATTCTAAGGAATAATATTCTGTTTGAAAAACTCATATGGCATTTAAATGAAAACAGTTTACATTCAATTCTTTTCAGATCTCTGATGTTATTATTTGTTTTTTGATTGACAAATAAAACCTAGACCCAAACACATGATTACATTTCTTTATTTGTACAGAATTCAAAAGTAGGTTGTTCGCTTTTTTTTCAAAAGTTGTGCAACGTTTCATGGGATGGTAAGTATTTACGCAGAAGTACGAAGACGGTTGGGAGATAGCGCTTAAAAAACTTGTAGCACCCATAAAGGTTCGATTTTATCAGAGTTCTTAACAAAAATACGTCTGTTATTTATATATACATTCAAATCAAAATTAAGAAGCTTAAAATAAATGGAGGAGTTTTTTTTTTTAATTTTAAGAATGGAATGTGTATATGGTTGAAATACGTATTAATGACGAGAAAAGGCTCTAATTTCGTAAGGCTCTAGTAATGATTGTGATAATTAACGAACAAAAAATTACACCACGCAGTTTTACACAAATATAACTTTTTTTTATTTTTGGTACGCTGACACATCGTAAAATTAAAAGAAAGCCACAGGAGTCTTGGTATATTTTTTACAGTTAATTTCTTAATTCACAGCTCCTTTTTTTCGTTAGATAAAAATGTGTTGATTTTAAAAATTCTAAACAAAAACATTAGTTTTTTTTATTATGTCAAAGTGCTTTCAAAGCTTGGATTTTGAAAATGTTACTTAGTGAACGCATAACTTTTATGTGTTCAAATACATCACAAAATCGGTTATCGAATTCAAAAATAAATTCAAATATGCAATTAGCGACATTTTTTAAACTTCACCAAGTTACCTGTTATTTTCAATACGGTATTGTTAAATTTACTCAGTATTATTTTTATTATGTTTTTTAAAAGAATTCTCTGTAACATTAATAATAAACGAGCAAAATACTCGGTGGCTCATCAAAACAAATACAAAAAAATGCGTTTTTTCGACCATCTTCAATGAAATACGGTACATGAGTATAACGTATTTTCCATGTGGGTGAAGAAATTGAATACGTTTAATGATTTTTTTTTCATTTCAACATGGGAAATCCAAGAAGTTAGAATTAAATTTCACAGCAAAATAAAGTACTTCCACCTACCTAACGTAAAATTATACAAATGAGAAAAACAACTTTTTATATAATCTTGCTAAGCCTTAAGTCGATGATATCTACCTTTTTCTTTATTCATTGGAAAAACTGTGTAGTATAAAATCATTCATTGAAAAAAAGTCTGAAAAAATATTCTTTCTCCTTCCGTTTTACTTATTATTAGATCTTTACGCGCCGACGTAGCGTTGGTTTAGTTACACCGGACGTACGCTATTAAATAAGACAGATAAGCCGTGGTTATAAAGCAAGTTTATCGCTATACCGACCTTATAACACGCGTAACATTTACACCACGTTTAAGTAAGAGGGCTTAAGTTTAAAAAAGGGAATCATATTAACGAACACCACCGAGAGTAACGCGACGGCACAAACGGTTTTATTGAGATTATACGGGCAAGCTGTCACTTTGCATTTAGACACACGTCAAAAAATACTTGGTAAGTTAATCGTGCAGTAGAGCTATTAAAATTAAATTGCAGGCTTTTTTTGCGTAAGAGCTAAAATTACGATTCAAGTTTTTAAATGTATTATTTATGGCGAGAGCCGAAGAGGCAAATACGTTCATAATTCTGTTAGTTTTTTTAATCCATTAGAATACGATATAATTAACCGGTCGGTAGCTGAGTAGACAAACGCGTCGGATTTCCACTCGGGCGTCGTAGGTTCAATTCCTCTGCTGGTTAAATCCTCCATAGTTGTATATAATTTTCCGCTTATTATGTTGGTAGAAGTTTTTCAAAAATGTTCAGGTTATTCGTAACCCGGTAATGTTTGTAGTTCTTTTTTTTTTTAATATAAACATTGAATTTACCTCATATAATATGGTATTTTTATTATTGTATTATATAAAGTACTTTTCAAAAGTTAGTATTAAAATGTGTTAGTTCGCGTTTCGTTCCCGAATATCTTTTATTCTGGAATGTTGAACTTTACTCCTCGAAATTATCTCATTTCAACTTAAGATTAATACCTACGCATCCGCTATTCTTGGAGCCGAGTGAGTTTTTAAATTATTGAATACGTTCAAACATTCGGAAATTGATCCTAACATGTCGGAAAATCGTGATCAAAGAACTGTAAAAGTTTGTAACGATGATAATATTTTTTAATCTACAGCCAAGAGGATGTGAGTTTATTTCTTAAAAATAACAGTTTTTAATGAAAACGTATGCTCAACAGAATTTTGTATCCAATCCAATTCTAATAGTTGTCTAAGCGCTCAGTCTACAAAACATTATATATTTTTTATGCCTCATGTTTTTAAAAGTTTTTTAAAAGATTATTGCTGCTTATAAGTGAATAATCTGTGAAAAATAGTTAGGATGCACGCGAATTCTCTATTTTTATGTTAAATATTGCTTAGTTATTAGTCATAAGTGTCTCTAGCTGGGTTTTCTCCTCAATAAAAAAATTAAAAAGATTTTCGAAATTTGTGAACTTTTTTTTATTGTACCAGCAGTATTCGGTGAAATCAACACAAAATAAAAAAAAAAAGCTTAAATTAACTACTGTATTTAAGATAAGTCAGTATTTTTAAATTGATTTATTTATAGTAAATACCGCACGAGAGTCCCAACCGTCTAGAGCCAGTGAGACTATGGCATTCCTAATTGAGGTGTGTTTTGAGGTTGAAGGTGTTGGGAAAGGGGAAGAAAATGGGAAAGATGAAGGTTGGTTAGTACCTGGCTATTCAAATTAGGTCACCAAACACGGCTCAAGCCATTCTAAGCAACGTTTTAATTCTGAATGGTAGTCTTTCACCAGGGCGATACTAAGAGGATCTACCACTGGAACGTGCCGCAAATATACTTTTTATAGTTTTGTATATTTATGACACATAAAGATTAAAAATTATTTGCGCACGCCGGGTTTGAACTCACGACCTTTGGTTTCGTGTTTTAGCGTCTTCCCACTCGACCACGCAGGCCGTCGTGTGGAAAAATATAACAAAAAATTGTTTACCAAAAACAAAAATTAGGCGCCCTTGAGATCATGTTCACTGTATAAAGTTCGAGTGGCGCTATAAAAAATCATTCGATAGTATCTACCAATAAATATTCAAATCTAATAAATGGCAACTCAAAATCATATATTGATCTCTAAAAAAAATTACTTTACAAATCATATTTTTTATTTTCTCTCTCAGCTATGAAGCTTTTTAGTATCCATTGATTTGTCACAAAACAAGAAAAAATATTTTCATTTTTTAACTAGACAAAAGAGTTTTGTAACCCAATCAAAGCCAGATTGTAAAGCTAGTCACTTATACACATTAGATACGGCATGTAAGAGTGTATCTACCCTAACTTGCTTAAACTAATACACACTCGTATACGAGTAAAGTAGAACCTAGAGCAACTAGGTCTAACGACTTATTCCACATTAGCCGTACGCACACAAACGCTGATATCAGAGACCCAACTAGATGAATTTTTGAGTTATTTTATTAAACTTTTAAAGATTTTGACATTTTTTTTAGATTCATTAATTTCTTTCAGTAGGAAATCGAAAAATTCCTGTAAACGACAAATTTGATTTAAAAATTGTGTAGTTTTTTCCAGTTTTTCCTTAAGTGTTTTTTATGCGAGTTGTTTTCTCAGATTTACCCCTTGATTAACTTTTATTTATTTAACTAGAAATATGAAGGATTTAATTTTGAAAAGGATACAATAATAATATGAGATTTACTGCTTATTGTATTTAAACAACGCTGACTATCACTTTTATATGTATATTCGATGTATTTGTAAGTAGATAGCCATCTACCTTTCTTCATCTATTGCTGCTCATAAGTGCTTAATCAGTGAGAACTAGTTAGGATGCAAGCAAATTCTCTTTTTTTTTCACAATAAGCAAACGCTTTGTGGATTGGCATGCTTAAAAATACACTTTGTTTGAATCCGTTTTATTTGGTATAAATACGTTAATTAGTTTCAATTTAACTGAATCTTCTTTCGGACTTAAAAATATACTTCGGGACTTAAAATATATTGCCATGCCAAATTCTCTACACTTAATGTTTAATATTGTTTATTTATTGGTGTCTGAATCTGTGTTTACTCCTCAATGAAAAAGGAAGTGATTAGAAATTCTTTTTTAACGTTGCTACCTTTTCAAAACAATATTTTTTTTAATAATAAAAACTAATATGTTTTAAAGTTTACCACAAAAACCCATAAAACCTTCTAACAAATTTATTCAAATTAAAAAAAAAGTTATTTATTGGACACAGAAAACCCCTCATCCTCACATATTATATTGACCTACATGACCTCTGATTTAATAATTCATGAATGTCCACACACCCGTCTGAAAACATTAAATAAAGTATTTTTATTTCAGAGTTGTTTCTGTTTCACATCCTCTATCGATTTATAATCTTCGATGAGCATATTTTATATTTCCAATATTGTGGAAATGAAGCTCCGATACTAAATTAACTATGAGTTAAAGCAAACAAAATGGGGAGCGGGTCTCAAATTGAGTTTGCTTAGGAAAATCTTTCTTTTTCGGTTAATATTTTAAATACACGCCCCGAATGTTAACCCCTCGATTTTGTTTCCACTTTGAAAAAGGAATTTGAGATAAAAATAAAATTTCGTAATGGGTAAAGTTATTCAGGGAAGATAATTTGAGAATTTCGAATTTGATACTTTATTATATAATATATAGCAAATGTATATATTGGATCCAATAGGGAGGGAACCCGCTTACAACGTTATTAATTTACGATTACGTTGCTTGTTTACTAAAAAGTTTAATTTTTAAAAAATAAAAAGGTTTTTCAGCAAATATTTTTACTTTGCAAACTGCTCTTGGTATGATATATTGGTGTTTATTTCGAATTTCGGTACATTTTGGCATCTTAATTAATCATCCATTATTTTGTAACATCATTCTACTTCAGAAGCTGAAATTTTACATAATCTAACAATACGCATATAAATCATAAAAGAGAAACAGATCTGCAATGAATTATGTTCAAATTGGACTTATCATGTAGGCAAGTATTTGTAAATAGATATCTAGTTCAAAAAAACAACTTTTTTTTTGTTGTTGTTGATAAAAATCATTTACCTGCCTATCTTCCCCTACACCCACCAAAGTTGATATTCTGTCTCTCTTTCTTCTGTTTTCTTAACTTCTCTTTTTGTATTTCTGTTATTTAATAAGTACATATTTTGACAGTCCTGGTAAAGGTTCAGAGTGAACTGAAACTAATTTAAAATAAATACAACAAAGTGCTGTTAACCCAAATATTTTATTGAATTTAAGTTTTTTTATTTGCGTAGTGAAAATATTTATTAAACATTTTGGTACAGAACCAAACTTTGGTGAGATATTGTAAATAAAATAAATCGCAGTAGGTTTATCACGATTCACAATTAAAAAACATATATTAAAATGTATTTCAAACAACATCACATTTGACATTGTCACAATTCAATTATTAGCGCCTTTTTTGTTTTTGTTGACCTTTTAATGGTTCCCAAAGAAATTTTGAAACACACTTAGCTTATATTGTAATAAAACGCTTTGAAATGCTTGTAGGAAACATTTGGATGAGATCGGTAAAAAAAAACGATAAAAAAGCGGGGACTGATTGAGATACAGACACTTTGTTTTAATATATTTTTTGCATCGTCAGCTTAGTTTAATTTTGTACCTTAAAAAAACGGTTATCTGATTGATATAAAGTTATTTTTTTCATTTCATTAAATAGGTCAAACCACAAAGTAATTGGTTTCTACGAAAAGATAAATAATAAATAAATAATAACTTCATTAAATATACTTCAGTAATCTAACTGAACCTAACCTAACATAACCCAACATAAATTAACCTAACCCAACCTTCCTCTTTCCGATCTCATTCTCTCCCAAACTACTATCAGTTTCACAACTAACCCAATCGGGGATGTCATAATCCGATTGACTCCGGGCAGTTGGAGCTTTTGAGCGATATTCACTTAGAGAAGCCTATTTTCTTGCTTAAAATTTAATTCATTTATTATTTCATAATAATTGGAATTAAGTTTAGCAAACCCTTATGAATTTGGTTGGTGAGTATATTTATACGGAACCGTGTGTTATTTTTTAAGCAACCTTTAATCTGGTATATTATTTATGGAACCCCCCTTTTCACTATGCAAAGTTATTTTAGCGCAAAAATAACTAGTCAAGTTCTTAGAATTATTAAATGTATTCAAGTGCGCACGTGTAAAAAGCATATTACGGAGTCTTCAATGTCAAAGTATTAAATGTGAAAGCAAAAAAAAAAAACTTTATTTCCACAAACTCGGGGAGATCAATTTTTTCATAATTTATTTTTGACGTTGGGGGCGCCGCTACTATTTTTGCCATGACTTAATTCACATCGATTATATTGCCATGAAATCCAACATTCTAGTTCTAACCTTAGAACTTTGATTCAGTCAAAACATATATTTACCGCTCCCATAAATACTAGTTACCCGTGAAATATCACGGGATGTAATTTGACTTGCCAAAAAAAGTCAAAATATAGAATAATGCCTGCTAAAATACACTATGGGCAAGTACTTCATTAGGTAGGTTGGAATTCGAAAAGATTATAGTAATTTACGTTTTTTTTTTTTTTTTCGAAGGAAGAAAAAACTTGGGGGTGTGACATTGTATATTAAATAAAACAATAATCTTTGTAAAACACCACTTTATTAGAGTTAATCACCAACCAGGTTTCGCTTTTCTCAAGCTTCTTCAGGGCTTTTACATCAACTAAACAACATTACATACAGACAGAATATATAAAGGAAAGTGATGAAAGAGAGAGATACAAGACATAGTAGAGAGAGACACCATTACATATAGAGAGGTACATATAAGACAGTAATGAATGGCAGAGAGAGATACAAGATATAGTAGAGTGGGAAAGAGAGATATAGGTATAATAAAGGTAATTGGAGGTGGAACGAGTACAGGGAAATGGGTCCCTAATTACCTTTATTATACCTATATCTCTTCACCTCTAATTACCTTTATTATACCTATATCTCTCTTTCCCACTCTACTATATCTTGTATCTCTCTCTGCCATTCATTACTGTCTTATATGTACCTCTCTATATGTAATGGTGTCTCTCTCTACTATGTCTTGTATCTCTCTCTTTCATCACTTTCCTATATATATCCTGTCTGTATGGAATGTTGTTTAGTTGATGTAAAAGCCCTGAAGAAGCTTGGGAAAAGCGAAACCTGGTTGGTGATTAACTCTAATAAAGTGGTGTTTTACAAAGTTTATTGTTTTATTTAATATATAATTTCCGTTTTATTTCTTACTTATTTTCTATCTTTACTAAGCACCCTCGAGGTGATATTTTACAAAAACGTGCTAAACAATTTGAAATATTTTTACATATATTAATAAAATAATTTTTTTTTTCTATTCCTTATTTATATTTGTTTTCTTTGGCGATAGAATTTATTTTTTTCTCTCGAATGTTTGGTTTTTTAATATTTTTTTATAGTGAATACCGCACTAAAGTTCCAACTGCTCCCAACCGTCTAGAGCCAGTGAGACTATGGCATTCCTGATCGGGGTATGTTGTGTGGTTGAAAGTAGTAGGGAGGGGAAGGAGATGGACAAAAAGGAAGGTTGGGAAGTACCTGCTAAACACTTTACACTGCTAAAGCCATTTCAAGCAACGTTTCAATTCTGAATTGTGGTATTTTATCTTCCACTCAGGTTATGTTTAACATTTGTCTTGTTCTATAATGCGCACACTTCATTGTGCAGGATCTTGTATTTATGCATGATGTAGAAATTTAGTTAGTGGATTGACACCTTAATTATTATAAATTCGTTTATCCATAACTTGAAATAATAAAATATCGCTGTGCTAGTTCAATATTAAAACAAGTCAGAAAAAATAAAATTATTTGACTTACGGGTGTCTTTTGATTCCTTATGTTAAAAGGAATCAGAAAACACCGATAAGTCAATAACTTTTTTTGACTTATTATAATATTGCGCTAGCACAACGAAAAAGCGTTGCATGTTTGTTAGGAGATTTTTTTTATTCGACGTTGCATTTCAAATAAATGAATAAACGCTTGTAAATCGGGATAATTCGGATTTCATAATATAAAATCAGAATACTGATTTTACTATGAATAATCCAAATTTTCGGATTATTCGAATTCCATGATATAAAATCGGAATACTGATTTTACTGTGAATAATCCGAATTTTTGGATTCTTAGAATTCTGGATTATCAAAATAGCAATCGTTGAGGAGCGCGATGTCATATAGCTGCAACACCCCTCATCATCTACTAAGTGAAAGGGTCACATACAAAAAGATTGTTACGCAAACATGTTTGAAAAGAACATATGTCACATGGGCGCCACAGTTATAATAGTGCAACCCTCAAACAAAGGTTCCCAGGTCTCCAGGACCTCTTCTCATATAAGTAATTGTACAATTGAAGTAATAGTAATTGTATTTTGTTGAGCTATCAAACAAAGCCAAAATAACAAAGGTCCTTACCCACTGTGTATTTTTATAAAATATGTTGAATCGACTAATCTCCAGTTTGTCCGCGCACAAGTAATTTGAAATATTTATACACGTGTAAGCCCGGCCTTATGTTGTGAAAAGGTTTTTTAACGGATGATGGAATTGAAATGGACAACTGTGGCGCCTTTTTTTTTAAAAGTAAGACAAACATTCCCGGGTTACGAATAACCTGAAAATATTTGAAAAACTCCTACCGCCATCATTAAAAGCGGAAGATGTTGCTTGTGCAATGATGGAGGACTTAGCCAGCAGAGGAATTGAACGCACGACGCCCGGGTGGGAATCCGACGCGTTCTCCACTCAGCTACCGACCGGTCAATTTTGTGAAATATCACTTTAAAGCGATATTTCACACAATTGGGGCTACCACAATTATTCAAGTATTATTATTATAATAGAATATTAGTTAAATTTATTTTTATCAAGTAGTGAAATCGTCATATTACCTCTAGTGTACCGAAAAGTCATATAGGATATGAACATTCATCATTATCTTTTCAGAATTTTTTATCCTTCGAAACATGTTGTTTGCATATTTATATAAACTATAACCCCCTGTCAACAAAATAATCAATCCATAGATATATTTTGCATTGCGTTAAGTTTAGTACAAGTCGAGTAATACATATTTTAGTCGTCAGTTTTAAGTCAGTGCGGCTGAAGAAAATTGATTTTCAAAGTGATATTACTGTTTGTGTTTACTAGAAACCTTATGAAAAAGAATTTTTATTTGGAAGGAAACTTGTTCAGCCACTCAAAAATACAATAAAACGACAAAAAATCTTCACATTTAATGAAACAATTTTTACTGACGTGAGGGAGAATAAAACAATTCTCAGAATATAAGAAGCAATTACACATAAACCGCTTATACCATTAGCATACAATTTGAAAAAATATATTAACACATGAAAAGATAATAATTGACAATGACATAATTTTGTTAAAAACAAGTGAGTTATTATGAAATTACAGTTAGCCAGATACGACAGAAATCGTGAGAGCCCGGCATTCCAAAGGTTAAGCTTCTAGTAAATTGTACATTTTACTCAAATCTTAACATTTTTTCATGATTTATGATGACGACTATGATTTTAGATAATTGTTACTTGCATGCATATCTGTTATATGTTATTTTTTGTTGTTATGTTAGATTAGGTAATCAATTGTAAAGCGCACTTAAGATGAGCTACCACAAACCTGTGCTATATAAATACAATGTAATTATTATTATTAAAATGAAGATGATTTCTTTAAGAAATTACAGCTAACAAATATAACCTATATTCCTTTTTATCAGTAAATACCGATTCCGATAAAACTACAAATGCATCAATCATTTTATATATATCAAAAATGCATAAGCGCTGTATGCTTGGCGGCACGAGTTATGAAGTCATCAAAACGACACTAGTTACAACTTGTTGGATGACAGCTGATTAAAACACATGTGAAATGCATATTTCCTCATATTTACTAATACAAATTGAAGCGTTTTGGAGAATGCAATTAGTAAAATGAAATTAAACTAGGTTAGATATTTAATAAAGCATCCAGAGTTGCATCGTTCGGCATCGCTTTGCCCACGGGAAACTAGTAAAACAGACACTCATCTGTAATATACTATGTGGTTAAAATCTGTTCACATTCATACAACACATAGTTCTTTAGTTTCTATTTGTGCATCAAGTATAATACGAGAATCGTGTGCTGTGACATCTTACAGTAGAATCACACCATGAACAGGATTGTTATATTACTCGCGGGTTGTTGTCTTCCATCTTACATATTGAATATCAATTATGCAATCTCCGATATGAGTTAGACAAAAATAAAAAAAGCTAGTATAATCTACGATAGAACTAATAATTTTTATAATGTATAACGCCTATTTAGGCGTATTATAATATGTATTTACATGGCCAGCAACGGGGCGCACCTAACAGCCTAGCAGAGAAAGATGTTTCCGGCGGGAAAAGGATGAATTTGCCCGCGGACACTGCGGTTTACTTGTCGTGACGGAAGACACCGCTTCTCTTGTGTTTACTTACGTCAGCGTGTTTAAATTCGTAAATAAACGTGATCTACCCAACTTTAAAGACTATCACTTGACAATTACCTACTTCGTTTATTCATTATAGTTCCTTAGTTTTACAAATGTTTTATATCGTTTATCTGTGAATTGTTGAAAACTTTATAAATATTTTTTTTACAGCAGTCAAACTATAAAGTTATCAGGCATTATCAAAAGCTCCACGGCGTTCTAACCTCCATGGTTTTAACAATTTACACGTCACAATTCTAAATAAATGTATGTGGACCCATTTACTCCAGCGATAAAAGGAAACCCTATTTGGTACTGTACTCGTATTACACGGCATTTCTTATATCAAATGAAATACAATTATTTCTAAAGCTTTGTAAGAAATCTCGATGAATTGATTTTGAAGTACCTACGTACCTACGATAACGGTAAGAATGAGAAGGTACTTCATTTTTATACACAACTTGATTGTTATGTAATGGAAATTTCATAGAAAAGTACCCACCGAGTATATCGAACATAGCATTAAACTCACTTGAGTTCCAAAATTTTTCCCAAACGGAAAATATTTTTTTAAGAAATTATATTACATTATTTCTTTAATATTGGGCGTATTTTTCTCAAATAAGATATACTTATGGATAAGTTTGCAATTTGTAATACATTGTTACACTCGAATGTCAGTTTAAAAAAAAAAAACAAAAAAAGTTGCATTTGTTTTATATCACTTTTTAATAACTAGTTGTTACGTGTTAATCACGGGATGTAAACTGGCTTGCCAAGAAAAAATATTAGTTGCTCTATACACATATTTCAAATATAGAATAATGTCTGCTGAAATACACTATGGGTAGGTACTTTATTAGATAGACAAGGATTTGAAAAGATTCCTAATATATTTTTTTATTCCAATTTACATCAGTTCTAAATTTGCAAAGTTCACACTCGTACTTATGTGAGTACACACAATGAAAATCATTTCGTTGTGTAATGTTAAGAAGTAAAAATGATTTGCGTAATCTTTATCTTTGTTTCCTGCTAGCTATTAATGTTTACGTCACTTAAGAGATTCATCAGTTTTTGATTGGTTAAAGGGGTCATAAGCTGACTCACGAAGCGGTTATTCAAACGATAAAGTAAATTATTTAAAAAAGACAGAAATCATATTAAAACTGACATGTACGTCAAGTAATGATATGCTTTTATATTTACAAACGAAGAAAAAACACATTAAAGGTACAAATGACATATTATTGGATAATTATTTTGTTATTATAAATTGTTGGTTTTTTCTTTTTGTATCACAATATACATTTTTGCTTTTTGTATTTGCCTACCCCTGCGGGGAAATGGCGTGATGGTTAGTGAGTAAAATTGAATTTATAATCGTTTCTTAAAATAATACCTATTTAATGTACGTGATGAATAAAGGAGAAGTAGAAAGCAGGTTTTTTTCTCCATTTTGGCTCTTGACAACCCTACACGAAGGTATTTATTTTTGACATCTAAGATCCATAAATTGTTTAATAAAAGTCTTAAAAGTTTCTTGCCGTTAAAAGAGTTTCAAATAATAAAAAAAAGTTTACGCGAGGGGAAAACTTTTTAAATGGCGTTAACATTTTTAACGCGCAAAATTAAAATAATCTAATATGATTTAGCTTTTTAAGGCTGTATTAATTCTATATTTCAACAGGTGGAACGGGATGAAATGATTCTGTCGCTACTTAAAAATATGAGAATTTATATAAATAAGCGTATTTTTCTTTTCTGTATTTAACGATTTTAAGGTAGGGCGACAGGCGTGATTTCGGAATTCCCCATACCTTACCGTGACCAAAAGATCATTACAATCTTAAACCCTCATGTGGTAGAATCCTCCTTAAGTACGCAATTAACTGGGTGGTACCTACTCCCAATATTGCTCTGGCGAAACACCACAATTCTGAATTAAGAAATTGCTTAAAATTGCTATAACCATGTTTATTTACTTGATCTGAATACATGGATATTTTCAAACCTCGTCTCTAAAATCAAAATTTAAGAAGACTTAATCTCACTGGCTTTCGTAGTTGAGAATTTTTATCGAGAGCATTCACGGAAGTAGGAACTAATTTTGAAGTGGTCGATGGCCTGGTGGATAGAATCAGAGGCGTGCACTCCACAAAGGCACATACACACTGTCTACCCTGCCGTGCTCGCATTAAAATATGATTAATATTGAATAAAACAACATTAATTTATTTTGTTTTTAATCAAGACCTTCTAAAATTCGCGCGAGGTTTAGCTAATCGCACCCCTGCGGCTGCCCCATCAACCTTTCTACTATAACGTATCAAAATCAGTAATTATATATATGCTCAAACGCCCACTAACTATTCTACGTTCACTTGACTACATAAAATATGTATGCTGTGAGCTGTTGCGCGTTCAAGTGGCTCGTCTGAACAAATTAAGTCTCGGTCTGAACAAAACAAATCTAATAGCAATATGTCTCGACAAAAGAATTTGATAGTAAAAAAGACATGAAACAACCACGTATATTTTGAATTTACCTAGATGAATAATAAAAAATAAAAATAAATGTGACATTTATTGGTACCCATCTCTATTATCAATTGATCTGCTGTTTTTCCTTCTGCCTACCATAATCTGTGCCGCCACTGGGTAAGATGCTTGACTGGTAGTCGGATATGCCAAGGTTAATATTCACAACTGGGAACCGTTTCAATACAATTTCTGGTTTTAAGTTTTTATTTAAAAATTGAAAAGAATAACACTTTTAATATTTTTTGGGTTATAACTCACTGTCATTAGGCGATTTAAAAATGAAGCGCCTTTTATCCCAGCACTACTCTTTAGGTCTGTATCACATTATTTGAAATACCTCTACAATCTGTTGATGTATACATTTACTGTTATACTTAATTTTACATACAAATCTTAATTTTTTTTTTTGATTAATGATAACTATCATGATTTAAGATAGTTTTAATTTGCATACACAGTTCTAATATATTATTATCTCGATGCTACATAAGGTTCAGTAATTAAGTGTAAAGCGCACTTGAGGTGAACTATCACATAAATTAACTGTTATTATAATTGTAAAAGGTATAAGTGAAATCCTCCAGTACACAGAACGTACTTTTTTTCTTTTTTTTTATAGTAAATACCGCACGAGAGTCCCAACTGCTCCCAACCGTCTAGAGCTAGTGAGACTATAGCATACCCAATTAGGGTATGTTTTAAGGCCGAAGGTAGTGAGGATAGTAAGGAGATGAAAAGAGAAAGGTTGAAAAGTACCTGGCTATTCAGATCTGGTCAGCAAACAAGGTTAAAGCCATTTCAAGCGGCGTTTAAATTCTGAATAGTTTTTTTCATCAGGTCGATACTTAGTGTATCTATCACTCTTGATCGTGTCTCAAATATACCATATATTATATTATGTTAATTAAATGTGTTATGAGACATATTAATTAAATAAAATGTATTTGCGCACGCCGGGTTTGAACCCGTGACCTCTAGATTCATAGTCGACCGTCTTACCACTCGACTATGGAGGCCGTCATTAAGATGTACCGGGCACTAGTTACTTTTTTATTCCTATTTATTATTTTAAAAGTTAGAAATGTAGACAAACATGAAAGGGATAGTTTGTTTAAAATTTAAGTTTTACGTAAACAATTCTAAAGCAGCTGTCATTTGTAACGATGCAAATAGATTAACATATCACTTTATTTTGTCATGTGCTGCAATCTTAGAGTATACAAGAGGTAGCCCAAGCCAAAGCCAGTGAAGTCAGTTTTGGACTTGTTTTTGATGATTTTAACATGACTCGGCGCAAATGGGCGTGGCTAAGACTAAGGCTACGGTATTTATACATCCATTCATATCACATATCGACATAATGTTTTTGTGTATTCATATAGCCACTTTTTCACAGTATTTTTATCAACAAAAATATAGCATCTAACCTAAAAAACCGTTTAGTTGTGTCAAGTTTAGTGGCAAAATAAAAAATGTGGGCGGAGTCCCGCTATTAACCAGCGAAAATAACCAGCTTAAGAACATTACGACAGTATATAGAAGCCGTCCAAGAAATTTGTTGTCTCTTTCTCTCTCATGGTGTACGATGTAAAAACACGGAAACAGTGATTTATTACAATTTCGGATGGGTTGGGTAAAACAAATTAGCTATCCCTCCATATATTGTTCCTTCAAGGCTGCAATACTCATTTCTATTCCTTTTTACTTATATATTCGTCTTTTTTTTAATTCACATCTATTATTTCTTTATCTTCTTTCGCAATCGAATAATTCTTATGTATATATGCACACCATTATGTATACTCGTACATGCACATTTCTGTTATTTCATTAGTATATTTTAAGTCTCGAAGATGATTCACTTAAATCGAAACTAGTCGACATATTTATACCAAATAAAGTGGATTCAAACGAAGTGTATTTTTATTTTATTCATCATGCCAATCCACAAAGTGTTGGCTTATTGTGAAAATTGAATAATTCTTACTTGAAAACCACCAACTATATTAACATTTTCACTCCTTTGGGGATAGAGGACAGAGTGGTAGATACTCTAAGTATCGCCCTGGTGAAAGACCACCATTCAGAATTGAAACGTTGCTTGAAATGGCTTAAGCCGTGTTTGGTGACCAGATCTGAATAGCCAGGTACTTCCCAACCTTCCTCTTCCCAATCTCCTTCTCCTCTCCAGTACCTTTAGCCTCACAACATACCCTATTTGGGGATGCCATAGTCTCACTGGCTCTAGACGGTTGAGAGCAGTTGAGACTCTTGTGCGGTATTCATATAAAAAAAAAGAAAGATATGAATTATTTTACCTAAAGTTAAAATTTAATGGTAAGCATATTATAACTTCCTTACTTCCTTGAATTCGGGGTGTATTATTATTATTTTAACGATAATTTTAGAGTTTGACGGCCTCCGTAGTTGAGTGGTAAAGATCCTCGAGTTCGAATCCGGATTTCTCGGGTTCAAATCCTAGCGTGTACAAATACATTTTATTAAGTTTATTTGTCTTAATTAACAAACGCTTCAATAAAAAAAACGTGGTTTATTTGCGAATTTCCCAGAGTGGCAGATACTTTTAGTGTCACTTTGGTGGAAGACCATTATTCGAAATTGAAACATTGCTTGAAATTGCATTAGCCGTGTTTGGTGACTAGATTTGAATAGCTATGTACATACCAACCTTCCTCTTCCCTATAAGCTTCCCCCCTCACGCTCTTCAGCCACACGAAATACCCCAATTGGGGATGCCATAGTTCCACTGGCTCTAGACGGTTGTGAGCAGTTGGGACTTTCGTGCAGTATTCATATAAAAAATGTAAGAAAGTTTGCATAGATTTGAAATATATTTTTGTAAGGCGCATTTGAGGTTGTGTTTACAAAAAAGCGCTTTATAAATCAGACGGTTATTATTTATTAGCTTATTTGAAGAATACCCAAACTTAGTAGTCTCTAATAAAATTTTAAGATAAATTTGTTAATAAGACGAAAGTGTGTCCAAATTTAAATTTAAATATACGTATATATACGAGGCCTGTTGAAAAGGTGAATTTTGAATTTTCGCGGGCTGTGTACATTCGATTTTCGTTTTTTTTTGTTATGTTGGTACACATATGTTTATCATATGTTAGCATTATCAGCCATTTTTGATTAGTGGTTTGTTTATGACAACTGGAAAGGTTAGTCACGTTTTTGTGTGTTCTTCGATTTTTTACTTTTGAAAAAAATGGATCAAAGAATATGTATTAAATTTTGCGTTAAAAATGGAATAAAGTGCTCCAACGCACTTAAAATGTTGACTGTGGCATTCAGCGAGTCTACTTGCTCTCAAAAAAGTGTTTATAAGTGGTACAAGCGCTTTACAGAAGGCCGAGAAGATGTTAATGACGATGAGCGTCCTGGAGTTGTGGAAAAACAAATCATGGATTTTATTCTTTAGAACATATATATATATTCCAAAACCTTCTATTTTTTTCTGTTAATCTTTAAAAATATTTTTACGTCTAAGTTATGATTGTTGAAACGATACTATGTTTATTATTATGAGCTGTGCCCACAGTGTTCTTTAAATAACAATAAAACTACTTAAAACTAAAAGCCTTTTAAAAAAAAGGCGTGTACGTGTGTCCGAAGTAAGCTATGTTTTACCTTACTTCTACTAAAATTGAACACTTAAACAAGAAAAAATCCCGATATTTGATAATTTTTGACCAATTTCACCCGTTGTTCGATAATATGTACCATAAATCGGGCAATTACTTTTATTATATATTCTTCATTAATATATCTTATATAATATTTATAACCATCAGAAATCAAAAAAATCCAGTGAATACAAAAGATTCTGTTTTTGGAAAACTATTTTCACTGCATACAGTTCTTCGTACGTGGAGTTTATTACTGAAATAATGAAAATTAGTGTTTCTGGAATTTTGTGAAAAGGCATACTAAATTTAAGAAAATTGTATTTTATGCTTCTTCACGTAAGAGCTAAAACACGCAGTAAAACAACGGATAAAAATGTTAAAAGTAAAAAAATATTATAAATTTGGATGTACGTAGGTTAACGTGTAAATAAATCAGAAAAATATTATCAACAATATTTTTTAATATTCCCTTAGTTTTTTTTTTAAATATTCTCATGATTTTTTTATAAGCACGTAACTATTATTTACCTACCTTAATGTAAATTAACACTTCTCTATGAAATAAGTATACGGATTCACCCCCAATTTTTTTTAAATTATACACCAAAGCACGTTTCTTTCCGCCTCATATCAGACAATGTCCAGTGAGACGTGCAACATTATTTTCAAAGTTAAGTAGATTAAAAAACTAATAAACGCTCGGATTTCTGACGCTGAAGCTGCAAAAAAACTGAAAATAATGTGTGACGTTAATAGGTTTGCTAGTTCTAGGGAGAGTTTGGCCCTAATAGACTATTTTAACATGGTGAATTTCTTTTCATTTGAAAGCCTTCCTTTCTTTAGAAAACAAAGAAAAGCTTTTAAAAAATTCACGAAGTATTTTTTATTACCCGAGTCAAATTTAAGATTTAAATATATCGTATTTTTAGAACGATACAGTCATAATATCTCGTTTTGAGCGTCGAAGATATAACATTACTGCATAAACCATAAGCGGAAACATCGTTATCAGCAGCAGATATATTATGAAATGGATAAAAATGTACGCGTTGAAGATAAATCTTATAACGGAAATATTGTAAGCTGAATCGGCGGAGACTCTTGAACGGTGAACTCTGGTTTTATTTATAAACTTAGCACAACTTTATTATATAAAATTTTTAGATTAAATATTTTCGGGTCTCAACGTCATTTTCAACTAGATCTACGACTAAAGCTATGTCAATGATATTCATTAAGCTATCACAAAATAAGAGAGAATTCTCAAAATATATTGCTATTTTTACTTCAAATCATTCTCCAAAAAGAATTAAAGTTTTCGAAAAAAATAGTGTTTATACTCGAGTGAAGCTGGGTAATAATTATTAATAATTAATCAATCTGTTGCATATTAAATTTGTACATTAAAAGTGTTCTAATGATAGATAATATGAAAAATAATTGTGCAACATCTTTTGTTTAAAATAAAGACGAACATTCCTAGACTACATATAACCGGCTGACGGCCTCCATGGTCGAGTGGTAAGACGCTCGACTACGAATCAAAAGGTGACTGGTTCAAACCTGGCGTGCGTCAATAACTTTTATTTAATTAATATGTGTCATAACACATTTAATTCTTATAAAAATAGTAAAAATTATATTTGCGGCACGTCTCAGAGTGGTAGACACTCTAAGTATCGCCCTGGTGAAAAACCACCATTCAGAATTGAAACATTGCTTGAAATGGCTTTAGCCGTGTTTGGTGACCGAATCTGAATATCCAGGTACTTCCCAACCTTCCTCTTCCCTTTCTCCTTCCCATCCCCACTACCTCACAACATACCCTATTTGGGGATGCCATAGTCTCACTGGCTCCAGACGGTTGGGAGCAGTTGAGACTCTTGTGCGGTATTCATGTAAAAAAAAAACCTGACAAAATTTGAATTCATCGTACTGCTATCACAATTAGCGGAAAATGTTGCTCGTGCAATAATGTATAACTTAGCTAGCAAATGATGGCACCCGCAACGCCTGTTTGGGAATCCGACGCTTTGGACCGCTTGTCCAATTAACTGTTTAAATTTGTTATAATGAGACACCATTGATAAAACTACTACAGTCGTACTTGTAAATACCATAGTACTTGTCTTGAAAATTAAACTCGCTAATCAAAACCGCACTTCAAAATAATTACAAACTACTTAATTTCAATGCTGTTTCACGCTTTTTAGAATTCATCACAAAGTCTTTCAAAGCTTGGAAGCGTTTTCTAGCCTAATTAATATGAAAATCTTCAGGTTTTCTGAAACAACAAAAACTCTTTGATTGTAAGCTCTGGCATCATTTGCAGAATATTTTCACCATAAGAAGTTTAATGCAACATCATTTTCATTCTTTAGATTTTAAATGCAACATTTTCACATTAAAAAAAATCGGTTTCATTCAAATATTCTATCTGTATCGTTGCTGCAAAGGCAAAAAAGCTAAAGCGCCGTATTGAGAAGTAACACCAGCACTTTAATACTTTTTTTTTGTTTTACAATAAAATTCTTAAGTTATTAAACAAAGACCTGTGAAAATGCTGCATACCTGAAAATGTTAACTTAGGTAACTCAATGCCATCATTGAGTTACCTGAAATGATATAAAGCTTAAACAGTACCCAACTTGTGTCGCGTGAGTCAAGCCTTCTCACAAATTCTCAGAAACGCACCTTCTCAGTAAAGCATCGTTGAACAGTAATGCAAATGTGGAGCAATAATGAAAAGGTAATGAAGTAATCTTATGTGTAAGTCACTAGTTATAAGTTTTACTCAGTAGTAAGTTACTAACTATAAGTCCTTATTGTAAGTCACTAGATGAAAATATTAGTTGTAAGCTGTTAGTAATAAATCTTAACTGTAAGACATTAGTTATAAGCCTAAGTGATAAATTATAGGTTAGATAAATTAATTTGTAAAGCGCCCTTGAGGTGATTTTTCCACAAAAACGGCGCTTTAAAAGTTATCCATTTATTATTATTATTAAATGGTCAATGTATTTTAGATGGCTGACGGACCACAAAAGTCTTCAGAATCAAACGAGAGTCAGAAAATTCGATGCAGAAAACAATACTGATCAAAACTGCATCTTTATCTCATTTTTAAAAAAGTGTCGCTTAAGCCCTTTTGCCTTTCCAGCGACGAATATGATGACTTAATTAGTCTCTGTGTAAAAAAATCTGCGTTGTTTCATGAAATATGAAATTAATATATGCTAGAATTGAAATCCCCAGCAATGCTATGTGGTTATTGCTAGTGGTAAGTACTTGTATAAATCTTATTATTGAATAACGGCTCTCTCTCTCTCAACAATATCCCAAAGCAACGGCTCGCAAAAGTTATTAACTCATCGCCTGGCAACACTAATTGAAACCGAAGGGAGGAGATAAATAAAATGTTATTTCGCATTTAACGTCCCGGTTATTGTTAATGGCCCCTTAACGCGGCCATAACATGGAAATTGTTAGTTTATTGCTCAATATGTTAATTAGACATTGCTAGCAATGCTATCACGAAGGCAATAATATTTCTAAACTTGATTCGAGTACTTCTATAGACAGTGAACAAAAAATTCCTAGAAGTGTATTCTACACTAATTTGAAAGAAATCTGATGGCCAAGTTACTAAAAATGACTTTTTCCGAGTATGTCCATGAGTTGAGTTTTATATTTTCAATGAATTCCCTGCATAAATTTCAATAAAAAGGTTGAATTTCCCTTCCATTTTTTTCAATACTTCACGACGCTTATTGATTTTAAGCGCAATAATTATCTAAGCTCTAAGGCTCTACGGTTGAGGTGTTTCTAATTATCTTCACATTTGACATCGTCACATTTCAACGATTAGCGCCATTTAAAAAAAATATTACATTGTAATCGTCCCCGTTAAATTTAGATTCTAGACCCGTTCAGATTTTGAACAGATTGTGATCAGTTAACACGCATATCAACACGACCGTTCACAATTTGTTCAAAAGCTGAAACGGGCCTAGAATGGACGCTTAACGGGGACCATTCAATTAAAAAAAAGAGCGCTTATCATTGAAATGTAACGATGTCAAATGTGACATAAGTTTGAAACAACCAGCACTAAGAATAACTTTTTTTATCATCTCTTTTGTATGATAATACAAATGATTTTAATTTTAATAATAGAATAATTGAATAATTTATATACCGCTGTTTTTGTAAAAAAATTACAATACTTACCACAATTGGTGTCTGAACAGACAATTTCTAAAAGTAAATAAAACACATAAACTTTGTTTATAACCACTTTATTATTTGATATAACGTCTACCGGTTTCGGAAATACCCTTCCATCATCAGGACAATATTAAAATCAACCTAAAATACAAAATGCTGAAATATATATACATATTAAGGAGTTGGAATGGGAAGGAGAAGGGGTAATTGAGGGGATTATGGGAATAACAAAGGGCTTACTGGAAATATATCAAGGATAGGACCGTAAGATAACTTAATTTGATTATTCATCTCTATAAGTGTTAATCAAAATGATTTTTGACTCTTAGGCCCCAGACACGCCAATTAAATTCATCAAATTTTCAAAAAAGGTTTACGATATTTGAAAATGTTTGATCGATTTCTGCAAAACTAAAAAAAATCGAGCTTACTTTGTGCACAGAGACACGCCTAGAAAACGCTTCTATCCTTTACCTTTACATTGTATGTGGAGTTACAAAACAGCCTTAGAGGCATCGTAGAATCTATCTAAAGTTTGTACACAATGTCACCATGGGTTTTAATTACACCCCAATGTTAGAAAATAATGGGGTTGGAAAAAAAACCAAGGACAAACGAAGTCTGGGAGGATCTGATTATTGTGAACGAACTATTTAACAAAAGATTTATGTACTCTTGATTTTCTACCCGAGTTCGACAGAGATATGGATAATATCCTTGAATTAGTTTATTCTCGTTTATTTTTTGTTTAATTCTCCACGTTGTGGAGATCACCTTTATTAATATGTAAGTGATTTCATAACGCCAGAGCCAACTTTTCAAAAGTGTTTTCTGCTTTAAGCAAACAGATTTTCTTCTTGCTCTACCGCAAAAGAGTCACAACTGTCCAAAGCCAGTGGAACTATGTAATTCTCAATAAGAAAATAAGAATGTTCAGCTGAAAAATGTATGGGAGGGATGAAAAAGGGGAAGACGAAAGTTGAAAAAATATAGGCTCATTAGATCTGGTCTTTAGACATGGCTTTAGTCATTCCAAGCAATTTTTTGATTCTGATTCTTCCACTCTGGAAGACTGTACAATCTTATTGGCTCTTTGGATCTGGTCTTTACACATGACTTTAGTCTTTTTAAGCAGTGTTTTGATTCTGATTCTTCCACTCTGGAAGAGTGTGTAATTTTTTTAAGCAATATGCAGATATTGGTTTTCTGAAACAACGCTCTCGGACGGTGGGGTCCGACGTCACAATTAATATTTAAATACTGATTCTTTTGTTAACATTTTCAGCTTCACAAATTTTTTTCATCATAAGCTATGCAGCTTTGGCGTGTTCTTTTAAATATCGCTTCAATACATAGCGTTAAAAGAAAAGAACGGTGCCCTAAAAGATAACTTTTTGTTCTTACAATTTAGCTTAAAAAACAATCACGATTCAAGAACTCACCGTTTATCTTCAGTTTGTTTAGTGCTTCAGAACTTATTTTTTTGCTTTACAGCTGCCGACGATGTAAGCAACAAAGAAGTCGTTTGATGTATTCAAACAATATTATATTTATTTTATATTCTACACAAACAGAGATTTTATGCATAGCATCGTTCTATTCTTACATTATACTGTGAAGGCTTTATCAGTATAGCAAGCTGGCGAGAGAGATACACGGTCTTATTACTCAATAAAAAGGTAATAAAATACTTTGCAAACAAATAGTGCCTACAAAGTGATAGCTAGAACAGGGGGAGGACTAACGAATGGGAGAAAGCTTAATAGATGTCCTGACAATTTAGCATTCCCTTTGTTTAAGTCCTCAAATAAATCTAGAGGTTCTTGATAAGCTGGGAGAATCCTTTTCATTACAATTGTTTGGAGCTGGGAGGCCGTATCGACCATCCGTTGATATAAAGTGTACTGAAAATGTAGCATAGAGGAAACGTACAGCGTAGCAAAGTTCTGCGAGTTCATTGCGAATTCCTTATTTGTATGAAGCGGTCCGTGTACAAATGAATGCATTCCTAATAATTTAATAATATCATTTTTTTTACTTTATTCCACTATTTTTTTTAAATTTAAGACCTAATCGGTTTCACCTTATCACGGGCATCTTCAGACTGGTACAATTTGAAGTAAATCTACAATATATATACTATTAATGTCAGGAATAGACGCTTATTGAGACTATCTCATAGTAAACACCTGTGACTTAGGGTTTTGTTTTATTGCTTACAGAGGTGGCTTTACAATTACATAAAAAATACCTTTGGGTAGTTTTATTACCTTCTGGGAGACGGGTTACATGGGATGCGTTAGATACGTCTGAGGTTTTTTTTTTAAAATTATTATATTTATTGTTCTCAGCTTTAAGAAGGTATATTTACATTGATGTTTTGTTAATAAATATATATATATATATATATATATATATATATATATATATATATATATATATATATATATATATATATATATATATATATATATATATATATATATATATATATATATATATATATATATATATATATATATATATATATATATATATATATATATATATATATATATATATATATGTGTGTATGCATTCGTCACTAGCCCTATTTACATTCCGCACAGCGTGAGATGCATGAGGTAGATAAATCTTTCAAGTAATAGTTAAACTTTAATGGAAAGGGCCGGACGAATTGTTATAGTCAAAAACGAATTCATGTGCTGGATTTTTTCTTTTTGAATGGAAAATGTTTATTTGTTAGTTCAAAACTGCCGCGAATACTCGCTGCGCCGAGTCTGGACGAAGCTGGTAGCTTCCTCCAGACAGTCCACATAACGCACGAGAGCCATTCTCAACTAGTAAATACATAATTTAGCAGACAAAAGGGCAAAGTAATGTGTATGAAATCGATGGTAAGAATAATAATAAATTTGGGCCTCTCTATTATTGTTCGAGTGGGTTAGACAAGATCCAACGAGTATCAAGCAATTTTCGAACATTGATAAAAAGGTAAAACGATTTCATCCACCTAATTCTGCCCTTTTAACTACGAAAGTGTTTATTTATTTGTTAGTTGGTAACTGTCTCGAATGCTTGCCTCGCAGAGTTTAGACGAAGCTATGTTTGCGACTGTGATACATTTGGAAAGAAAGATATTTGGAAAGCATGCCCACAAATAGTGAATTTTTAATGCTATATGAAACCTCAGGTTTTTTTTAAAATTTTAGTTTAATATGCAAATATATTTTTTTAATAGATTTTACTTTTTGACGTTAAATTGAATTTCAGAGATTTTTATAATAGTTTTTTTTAAATGTTTTGTGTTTAAAAAAATGTTTACATTGTGGCATGAATAAATATAAAGATAACATAAAACATAATGAAAATGCAAACGTATCCCAGACCAAGTATGACCGCCGAAAAAAAACCTTTCAAAATATTTATAGTTTTTGTAGCAGGATTAGGCATTGTAATCTGACGAAAAAATTAGACGCCATTTAAAAGATTACTAGCTATTTGAAAACAAAAACCCGACTTTTATAAATGACTACACTACGGCAAAAAAAAAATCACAAAGATCATGACAATTTTAATTAACACTGGGTTTTGAAGGGTTAATTCATGACGGTAGTAAACCATTTATCACAAATCATATAATTTATGTTTTGTTCGTAAAATAAACAACGACACGACGACACAGGAATTTAACAAATCTTTTAATATGATACAATTCATATTATATAATTAATTATATTTCATGATAATCCATGATTATGAGATACACAGACGAAGCTTTGTAATGATATTCGTATAGAAATATAGTAAAATTTAATCTTTATGGTTTGAAATAGGAGGTCTCGAGGGAAATATTTTCTTTCAAAGCCTATCTTTAGGGATGCTGTTTAGGGGGTATTTTGAGGAAATAAAGGAGTGAACCTTGCATTTGAAGGAAAAACATGAGGGAGAAAACACAGAAGCCGGTAAATCATTCCACAGCTGAACTGTTGAAGACACGAATGAGTCGTAGAAGCCAACCGTTCTTATGTGACAAATATCAACCTTGTACTAATGCTGAATTGACTACCTTACAAATATTATGACATACTCGTATACTAGTAAAATCAGAAATCATTAAGAGCTACCTGCCTGGTGGGTTTGACAAGATTGATGATTTCGATAAAATGGGTTTCCTACCAAGGCAATTGAGGCCCACCCTCTTGTCCATCATATCTCCCTTACCTCATCGAGTGATTATTAATAGCCACAGGTGATAATAAATTGCTCTGTTAAGACAACATTGTCAGAATGCCTTAAGTTGCCCAAGGGTAGATCAAACGTAAACAAATACATTTCCCCTCGTGAGGTAATAACCCCGATATTTATAAAGCTCAGAAGCAAAAGGCAAAATTCTACTATCCCGATTCAGCAACATTGAACCTCCCACTTTATATTCCACCACCCAACAGCTAAATGCTTGGAGAAACAATGTATGGAGAGAGAGCTAATTATTTTACCCAACCGATACATACTTGCGATAAATCACTTTCTCCGGGTTTTTACGTCGTACGCCATGAGAGAGAAAGAGACAACAAATATAATAATCCACTTCTATATACTGTCATAATGATCTTGGGCTCCTGGGTCACTGCGGAACTCCACCCACAATTTTTATCATGCCACTAAACTTGACACAACTAAACTTTTTTTTAGGTTAGATGCTATATTTTTGTTGATATCAAAACTGTGAAAAAGTGGTTGGAAAAACAAAAACATTATGTCGATATGTGATATGAATGGATGTATAAATACCCTAGCCTTAGTCTTAGCCACGCCCAGGTCCGCCGGGTCAGGAAAAAATGATCAAAAACTGACTTCACTGCCTTGGGTAGATACCACTCTATATACTCTAAGGCTAGATGTTTTTTCGTCACCACGTTTCCCTGGTACTGAGTGTCCGTATATTAACTGAGCCCCGTCTTCATTACTAGGTGATAACTCTGAACATATTTAGATTGTGTAAAATGTAGATACTGCTCTTCATTAAGTTAGCTTTAATTAATAATTACGAAAATAATGGATTCAGGACAAGTACATTAATATCAGATTGGCGAGAGTTATTGGGCTTTTATTTGTAAATTATTCTAAAATTGGAGGTTATTCAAAATCATCATTGAATATTTCCAAATCGATGTATTGAATATTATTAAATAACACGTAACGTTTCTAATATATTGTAGTGTCCATCATCAGTGCACGTTTGTTCAAAAAGGCCAAACCTCCGTAGAAGAACGGTAAACTTTGATGAAATAGTAATAATGCATTAAACGCTGCATGAAAAGGCTAAAACTATTTTTAGTTACCTCCCACTCTACCCCATATTCTACCGTTGCCCATTGACTCCAGCCTCACTACATTCCTCACAAGGTGAGTTTTTTTATAATTCTACTGGCTCCATGCAAATTGAAATACAATGCATTATCATATGAAAAAGTAAAAAAAACGATATATATCAATAACCTCTACCATAAATAATTTTTTTTAATGTTTTCCTTTAGACAATTATTATTTTTAAATCTAGACTCAAGAAAAGAATTTGAATTATATTTGGCAAACGAATATTTCAAACATAAACAACCTCTCTTTTTTTTTCAGCTCCTTCATTATGAATTCATTCAATTAAAAAGTAAATACCTTCGATGGATTATAAATGTTTACACCCCCTTCAAAGTGTTTCCTGTTTATTGAAAATACTTATTATTTGAGAATAATTAATAACACAAATAGCATTTTTTTTACCCATCTGCCGTTTGCTGTGATGTTTTTGTGTATTTACTTGTAAAAACCGTTTAAAAAACTCTGAATATTATTCTATGGGTTGATTTTAAGTATCTTTGTAGCTGTCTTTACAATTGAAGCCTTTAAGAGCAAGGCGTTTTTTTATATCCTGCTGCTGCCTTATGTCCTGTTAGTCTGATTTTAAGAAAGCATGTTTGAGTGCGAATGTATCAAGGAGTGTGTGCTAAAACAGATAAGTGTGGAGTTCTATGCTCGTTGTAAACTCTTGCGGAGAAATGCGTGATAGTTTTATAGTTAGAAAAATAGGGTTGTAATATTTCCTAACGTTGCCCATTAAAAACTATTTTGTCTTCTATCTTATTAGTCTTTGATTTATGTATCCATCATAACTTGTATAAACAATCGGCCAGACTAACAGATCAAATGTTAATTTTTTATAATATGTTGAAACAACCGTTTAAAACTCAAGAGCAAGAGGAATATCAAATATAAATATATATTAAGTTATCTCCTGTATGCCATCACCACATGCACAAAAAGTTATCGTACTTTTTTTGCTATACAACTAATTTTCTAATCGGGAAGATGATGATTCGGAATATTACTTTTAGATCTTCACTTTGCAAAAGCACCATAAAAAAATGTTTAAAGGTTGATTTTATTCAACTTTTAATGTATTATATCACTTGAAGTTGTACAAAAATATTGTAAAAGTATTTTTTTTTGGTCCATTAACAAAAATTTCACTGAAAAAGTCAGCAGCAGACTATTAAGAATTTAAATAATTATTTCAACGAAATTTGCAATTAACCTCTTCACTTTTCTACGGATGGTAAATTGAAGTCAAACGTCAATTTTAAATATATATAATTTGTAAAAAATAAATGCTAGCTGTATTCAAATAAACCAGTTGCCAAAAATAGTATTATATTATATTAGAGAATATAATTTCTTTACTATAAAATAAATGTACCAAGAGAAAATCGAACTTCAATCCTAAAAAGTGAGTAATGAAAAATAACTGTTTTTATTTTTGTAATGGTTTCTGCTGAAAAACAAACGTTTTTAAGGTAGGTGTTGATAATTTTCTAGGATACTGTATAACTATGACTCGTCTCTGTATGTTTAGGTATATAATTAGTGAGGCAAAAGTAAGCATGTAAAATTAATTCGTCTTTTGAGAGAAATTGATACCTTCGTCAAATAGCTAATTTTTAATAGTTAGTTTTACCTAAAAATGAAGCGTTAAACCAAACGCTATGTTAGCTTGGAAATAATACTAACAACGTGAGTTTTTTTTAAATATTTTTAGAGTTAAAAGGTTTAATAAATATCGTCCTTGTTCGAGAAAAAATGATCTTACCCACAAAGGCGAGGTTTTTAGTTGAATGTACCACACGAAGCGTGAAATTATGTCCTTTTGCTGGCAAAAATCACAAAGGCGACAAGTTGGTGTGTGAAAAATCTGTAAAAATCGAATTAGGTCGGTAGTTGGTTATCAGTTATCACTATATACGTTTTCATAACATCTCAACAGGCGTGAGTGATTGAACGATTTATTAACATCATAATTTCCTGGTGAGTAGGTACTTTCGTACGTAGGTAAGAGTGTGAACTTTTCAATATTGGAAATGATGGGACATGTTGAGAAAATTATAGTGAGAATCTTTTCAAATCTAGACAAGCGATAAAGTACCTACCTTCATATACTTTGTACATATTTCAGGAGAGAAGTTTATTTATTCCGTATTTGAAATGAGTTTTTATTTTTTTCTGTTTTCATTTAGCTAGCCAAGTTATACCATACACCCTGTGATTTTTCTAGTAGGTATAAACAAAATAATTTCCTTGAGTGTGAACTTCTTAAATTTTGTAGTGATGGATGGATGTGCTCAGAACATTATCAAATATTATAAAAATAATCTTAAAATCTCTATCTACCTAGTAAAATACCTATCTACAGTGTATTTTAGCAGACATTATTTTGTATTTGAAATAAGTGGTTTCAATAAAATATTAAATAAGGTCATATCTCAAAAATTTTTTACCGTACGTATGAAGAATTTCTGTAGAATTCTACACTTTACTTCAAGGTTGCGTATTATTTTCTTTAATTAAACTTTCCCATAACAATTAACTTACTACTAAACACACCGCTGAATATATCATTTTTTTACTCTTTTTAGTTAAAAAATAAAACGTTGGTAATTTTAACATATTTTCGTAGTTCACACGAGTTGTTGGAAAATAGGAAATCATTACAATGAAATATACTTTCGAATCCACGGAGCTATTAAACTGACCGATTCATTTGTTTGTTAATTCGGCGTTCCTGAAACAGACATTTTGAAAATTGAAATTTGGTAATATGATTAAAATTATTTCCATATTGTGTCCACATTCAGTTGGTAATATTACCAAGGATTGATATAAAAATAGGAGTACTTTAAGGTACCAAACATGACATCGTAATAATAACCTAGATATGTAGAAACTAGAATATTCATTTGCATTTAGCGTAGTGAATCAACTTTGTTTACTGCTGAATTGAAGCGATTGTACTGCGCGTTTAAATAATAGCGAAACTTCACAAGATCTTCGCTGGTTTTACATTATACTACAGACATGAGAGAAATATCACAACCCGGTTGGGCAACGTTATTAGGTGAGTTAACGAAGATGCTGCATGAATGTCAGTAACTCATTCCACATGCGTTACCTTGTATTAAATAACAAATCGAGTGGATTCAGATAGATTCGCACTCATGCTACCTACATAAACTGTAAGCGAATGTTTCGATCATAACTTGTAGTCTCTCTAAGCAAGATTCATTGTAATCCCCCTAAAACAGACATACACGTTTTTTGCCATATATTAGATATGCCAATCAACCTGTCAACAAATATTTATCAAACGAATCGCCAACGTTTGTACAGATTCAAACAGGTAAGTCAAGTGTTTTTAGGGCTCCAGCCTAGAGGTGTCTACCAAATTCAACTGCCGGAAGTATTTGAGACCTGTATTCAATACCAAGCTTTTTGCTAGTCATATTTGCTCGGATATCAATGGAACTCCAATACTCTAGCAGGTCTGAGATACACCACTCCACTACTCTAGGCAACTCAATGGAGTCTTTTTAAGGGAGGATTCTTTATTCTCATTTGGGAGATTGTGTTTGCATATTTTTCACAAACCAAGATTAAATTAGATTTCAAAATAATGTGTCTATTTCTAATGAGAGGGAACCCTTAGTTCATTGAAACGATCATACTAAGCTTTTAGTTAAGCTGAAGTTCATTTGTATTCAATTATTTTGGTGGCTGTGTTTTTAACGGAATAAATATATTTTAAATTGCCTAGTATTTTCCAAACAAATGGTTATTTAATTATTTGCAATTTAATTGTTTTATATTCAACGACTTAGGTATAATTTAGTAAAGGCCTAGCTATAGGATTCACATGTAGAGAGGTTCAACAAGAATAAACGACAACTCACGTCGCTAAACATGCTTCATTAAGTCGATGCGAACTGTTATTTTTTCGTTGGCGAACTGCAGTCGGGCTCAGGAACGACTTAAAATTTATGGATACTGTCGATAAAATCCATATCGATGTTTCGTGCTAGGGCTCTTAGGTCTGCAATTATTGTTATCTCACCTCTTAGTCGACCTGTCATAACTGCGGCACCATCATTACCTTGGCCAACAAATTATCCATACCTATGTTAAAGGACAATAGATGTGTTGTATTATATTTGTCGTTGTCAAAGCTTGCCCTGTAACATTCTCAACGCTAACAAATCTAGAAAAATCCTCTCGAATTACAGCTTTACTAGATGAGCAGTCTACATAACGTAAGCACCATGCTAGTAACTAGTTGTTCTCGCCGCGATATGTCTTGAGTTTCTACAGCTTCTTCACATTTCTCTTATTTTTCACATGACTCGGAGAGTGCAGAAACACAACTATCAGACGTCTCGATCAATCGTGTTTCTTGTATTTCTTTGAGGGGTACCGACGAAAGATAATGAATAAAAACCACAGAATATTTTAGGGACCTCTACCCATCGCAACTTATTATTTACGGAATATTGCTAAGAGAGACGGCCTGCATGGTCGGGTGACGGCCTGCATGGTCAAGTGGTAAGACGCTCGACAACGAATCCCAAGGTCGCGGGTTTGAACCCGGCGTGCGCAAATAAATTTTATTTGAATTAACATGTGTCATAACACATTTAATTGAAACAAAATAAAATAAAGTAAATTTGCGGCACGTTCCAGAGTGGTGGATACTCTAAGTATCGCCCTGGTGAAAGACCACCATTTAGAATTGACACGTTGCTTGAAATGGCTTTAGCCGTGTTTGGTGACCAGATCTGAATAGTCAGGTACTTCCCAACCTTCCCCTTCCTCATCTCCTTCTCCTCCCCGCTACCTTCAGCCTCACAACATACCCCTATCGGGGATGCCATAGTCTCATTGGCTCTAGACGGTTGGGAGCAGTTGAGACTCTTGTGCGGTATTCATGTAAAAAAAAAAAAAAAAAAAAGAGATAGGTGCAAATAATATTATTGTTTTTTCCAGGATTTTTTTTTTCCTACGGAATACTTTAACCAATGAGGGAAGGGGGGGTTGAACTCTCTGAACCCCCCTCCGCCATATACGCCCTAATACGCCCCTGGTATATGGGTATTGTAGTGGATTTTCCTGAAATTATTGAAGCGTTTTATTGACAATGCAATTTGGCCTATATTGACGGCCTCCACGGTCGAGTGATTAAGACGCTCGACTACAAATCCCGAGGTGGCAGATTCCTGGCCCGGCGGGCACAAATAAATTTTATTAAAATTAAATGTGTTATTTCACATACTCTTTGAACAAAAAATAACACATTTAATATTTGAGGCACTTTCCAGAGTGGTAGATATAAAATTTGCCTCGGTGAAAGTTCACTACTTTTCAGAATCGAAACGTTGCTCGAAATGATAAAAGCAGTGTTTAGTGACCAGATCTGAATAGCCAGGTATTTCCAAACCTTGTTCTTGCCCATTTCATAATTTACCCCAACTCCCCAACCTCCCCAGGGTATTTACACAAAACAAGCCTTCAACCAAAGAAGTAAATCGATTTAGTATACGCCGCACATAGAGTTTGTTAGGTTGAAAATGATCAAGATATGTAAAAGAAGTGTCAGTAAATTGATCGATAAGGTCTTCATGGTCGAGTGGTAAGACGCTCGACTACGAATCCAGAGGTCGCGGATTCAAACTTGGCGTGCGCCAATTACTTTTAATTAATCAGTATGTGTCAAAACACATTTAATTCTTATAAAAATAATAAAAAGTATATTTGCAGCGCGTTCCAGAGTGGTAGATACTCTAAATATCGCCCTGGTGAAAGACCACCATTCAGAATCGAAACGATGCTTAAAATGGCTTTAGTCGTGTTTGGTGACCAGATCTGAATAGCCAGGTACTTCCCAACCTTACTCTTCTCAATCTCCTTCCCCTCCCCGCTACCTTCAGCCTCACAACATACCCTATTTGGGGATGCCATAGTCTCACTGGCTCTAGACGGTTGGGAGCAGTTGAGACTCTTGTGCGGTATTCATATAAAAAAAAAAAAAAATAAAAAATGTGTTTAAATAGCTTTACATGCTCAATCTTGAACTCCACATTGCTCGTATTGTGGTAGATTTTGTTGAATCTAACTTATCTGGATATTATTTTTTGAATTACTTATGCAATTTTGTGATGTTTTTTATACAGTTTGCAAGTTATTAGATACAATAATATCGATGCACATATGAAGGAATAGTAACTCAGAGCAAGAATGTACTCGTATATGGAGAAAGAGCTAAACATTTTTACCCAACCTATACAAATTTACGATAAATCACTTTCTCCGGGTTTTTACGTCGTAAACCGTGAGAGAGAAAGAGATAAGACAAGTTCTCACATAATATAGCTCCGCTTTTAGGTAAGTTAGTATGTTATCCATCTCCCGCGTCTCCGGTGACTCCACCCACTACCTTTTTAATGCGACATAACAGGACAGAACTCAACGGTTTTTTTTTGGTTATATCCTACATTTTTGTTTATAACAATACTGTGAAAACGTTGTTTTACAAATAAACAAAACATTATGTCGACATGTGCTATGAATGGACCCTAGCCCTAGCCCTAGCCTCACCCAGTCAGGCAAAAATCATCAATACTAACTACACTAGCGCTCTCCCCTGGTATATTATTGTTCTGAGAACAGTAAGATGTGAAATAATAATTAATTCAAAGGCTAGCATTAAGGAATAAGACAAAATGATGTGTACAGTGGCGTGCACAGAGTTTTTGATCAGGGTAGGCTTTATAGGAAAAACAATGGATTAATCAACAAAAAAATCTTCAACCTTCTTCACACGAATATTCAAATAAAACCCCTTTTTTGTGACGTGTTCATTAACTGACTTGCCGATTGGTTAATTTGAGGTTTACTCTTAAGTGTCTAGACCACCTAAACTGCAAAACAAACTTGCTAACGAATAATTCGTTTATCTCAAAGTAAATATTATAGCTGACAGAAATAAGTTTCTAGCTAACATAAGTAATGTGAAGTTCAAAACACGAGCTTTCAAGTTTTTCTCGAGTTAAGGCACCATAATTGAATAACTTAAACATATATTATGTAGGTAAAACTTATAAAGGAAGTCTTATCTTAATAAAAAGGGTCTAAACATTAAATACAGCTGTTTTTTTTCTACAGAATTTCAGCGTCCGTAATATTTAATCAACATGTAACTATTTCTACTTTTGAAACTGTTAATTTGTGGTGGAACTCTATTTTAATAATACCATTTTTTTTACATTATTCCACTTTTTTTTATTTAAGATCTGACCGGTTTCACCTTACGACCAGTCTGAAGATGCCCGTCATAAGGTGAAACCGTTCAGGTCTTAAAGAAAAAATGGTGGAATAAATTTTAAAATGTGGTATTATTATAATCATTAACATGTAACTAGTTGAGTTAAAAGGAACCGATCTTTAATGTCCGTTTATTGTCAACATAATTGAAATGTAAGTTTTATTACATAATTACCCAGAATCTACGAGAAGTATTGAACTGAAAAATTATGCCTGTATAAAAAAAACGGCAAAGAGAGTGTCTATTATTGCTACGGTATTGGCACTTGATCGCGCCACGTATTCCTCGTGCGTCCCCGACTTTTTCCTACATTCACTTTCGCATCATATATTCTTTTTTAACTCCTTTCTTCATTTATTCGCTCTTCATAACCCAAACCATATATGCGGCCTTCTTGATCCTATTCATTAAGTGCCTTGCATTATTATACACATGTGCACATTTTTAACACGGTCATACATGGTTTTATCTCACATACGCCTCAGAGATCTCATTTCTACAGCATTCTGTCTACTCTCATACTTCCTCTGTCAATTCTATGCTTCACTGTCATACATCAGGGTTGGTATAAGCACTTCATTGTGGACTTTTAGCTTCGCTTCTTTAGACAATTATTTAAACTAGCAGATAAAAACCCGCATCTGCGGGTTTTTTCCGCTAGGCACTGCGGGCAGCTTTTGTTCCGCGCCCAATTCAAGTGTCAATTCATAAACGCATTTATTAAGTTAGTCATCGTGTATATACAAATTGAAATAATTTATGTAAAGATAAACATTTTCGACTAACACCATCTTTAAATCTATCTGAGCCGTTGGCGGTTTGGTTTTGACACACGTCAAGGACGCTAGTTTCTGGTTTAGTCACGACATACACATCAAAAGGAACATAGTGAGTAAATCGTGAAGGACCGTAATCGGAAGAAAATTTCAAACTTTTGTATGTATTAGCATTTTTTCCATCGAACGTGGCAGAGGACGACTTACTTTATTATTAGTATCAGATGTCGTTAAAGAAAATGACGATACTCAACGTCTAACATAAATGCCAGTTTATTTTAAAGTAAGATTACACAGTAGGAAAAAATGGATTTATCTTTGTGAAAATGAGCCGAATTTAAAGTGCAAAACGCTCTATTCAATGTTAGACTATATAACTTCACAATAGTTGTCAAACTCTCTACAATGGCGCTGAAAACAGGGTTGAATGTCAAAGATGTAAAGATTGATTGATAATCGTTGATTTTTTAACAACTTTTTGGATATGGTTTTTTTTTGTAATTGTGTGAATAATCATGTTAAGTGTTTTCCATTTTTTTTAAGAGACTGTCTTTAAAAAAATGTAAAATTTTCACTGCCTTTGAAATTCGAGAAATAAGACATAAAATTAATGATCATACAATTTTAATATGCCACCTAAACAAGACGCCATTCGTTCTAAAGGGTTGGAAGAAGTTAGACAAATTTAGACAGACTTATATTATAATACATTACGTCATGATTTGAAAACCTCTCAGGAAGCATGTCTAAACAAGACACAGTGTGCTTTTAGAATGTTAGTGAGAACTTTATTAACTTTGTAATTTGGAGCCATTCGCATTTTCATGTGAATATGTTTTACTTATGAACCTTTTTTAATTTATGTACGGCCTCCGTTGCTAAGTGGTAAGACGCTAGACTACAAATGCAGAGGTCGTGGGTTCAAACCCGGCGTGCGCAAATACATTTTATGTGTTTAATATATGTCATTACGTATTTAATTAACTTAAAATAATATGTGGTATATTTTCGACACGTTTCAGATCGGTAGATATTCTAAGTATCGCCCTGGTGAAAAATCACCAATCAGAATCAAAACGTTGCTTGAAATGGATTAAGCCGTGTTTTGTGACTAGATCTGCATAGCCAGGTACTTCGCAACCTTCTTCTTCACCAACTACTTCCCTCTCCACTACCTTCAGCTTCACAACATACCCTAATTGGGGATGCCATAGTCTCACTGGCTCTGGACGGTTGGGAACAGTTGAAACTCTTGTGAGGTATTCCCTATAAAAAAAATAGGAAAATTTAGCTAAGACAATTAATTCTGCATGCTTCGAACCTTAATTTTTATTTTATTTATAGTGAATTAGCAGTAGGGATGTAAAAAACGTGTTTATACTATTGAAGAGTGCAAGGCTGATGTAAGCGTTATGAAAAAGATTAAGAAAGGAAAGCATGGATGGCTTGGACATATAGAGTAGATGGATGGCGAAAGGAGCGTAGCGAAAAAAATGAGCGGCAAGTGAATGATAAAAGAAGTCAAGGTGCGCGAGCAATACTAAAAGTCAGAATAAAAGTTATATTTACATATTGATGAAACAAGGAATGTGTGCCATTTCATAAGATATTGCGGATTTCGCTTTGCCAGGGTCTAATTTAATTTCCCGATTTGTCAGTAGGTTTCATATTTTTTTTTAAATCCAAATAAAATATACGTAAAGAATGAACAGCAAAAACTTTAAGTAAGAAGATTTAAGTTTAATCAAATTAATAATAGGTATTTTTGAAAAGCGCACCGATCAAACGTTATTCCCACAACCCGAACTTAAACATCAGTATCATTCGCCAACCGATCTAACCACTAAATTATTTAACAAACCAAACTTAACCAAACTTCAGATCATGTACCTACATAAGTATATGGCGTATAAAAGCGGTAATATAAAAATGCCTCTTTTTTTTGGAAATTCAATTATTGAAGTGCACTCATCTGAGATTGACAGACAGGTAAAAGTACATTTTAGATTAAAAATATTGTTAAGGCAGCTGCTTCCTGCTTGTTTCAATCATTCAAAACAATACTTTCAAAAAATATTATAAAACTTTGATGAAGTATTTCTAGAAATTTCTTCCTCGTTTAAAATTTGACGTACTTGAAATTTGAAAGATGGCAAAAGAGGTACCTACCTATATGCATTAAAAAAAAAAAATAATCTAAATTTTCAAGTAACATGATGCCAGTTTGATTAGATTCACGAAATGCAATTTAAAAAAATATATATTTATAAAATCAAAGTTGAGTAAAGACGCTAAGTATTATTGTATAATAAAATATAATACTATGTAAGTATTGGTAACTTACAAAATTCATCAATAACCTCTATGATATGCAAGTGCAGCGAACTTTTACACACATACTCATGGCAAAGTACTACATGTCAGAGATATCAGTTTATCATTTGTTTTCTAGTGTTTGTAAACATGGTATGACTAGTTTACATCTAAAACTGTTTTCTGATAATTTGAATATTAAATACATTTTGGGATAGCGTAGCTTGCTTGACTATGTAAGGCAATGAATTTTCTTATTTTATTTATATTAACTCCTCACATAAGGCCATGAGATAAATTATTTCCCCACGTCATCTTTTGGAATGCTGTGTGGAGTGTCTTTTCGAGCGAAGGAACGAATGAACATGGGTCTTGAAGATACCCAAGTAGGAAAGAGTAAATACAGAAGCTGGAAAATCATTCCACAGCCAAGCTGTTGAACATAAAAACGAGTTGTAGAAGCGACCCGTTCTCATGTGGAGAATGTCAACCGAGTACAAATATTGAGCGTTTGACATGTTTCTCGGCCATGCACTGGTGCTGAAGGGATCAGTGACGCAAGTTCCTCAGAACATCTTCCATTAAAATACCAGTAGAATAAAGACAGCATTCCCACCAGACGTCTGTACTCAAAGTTTAAAACGTGTCTCCACTATGAAGGATCTTGGGATCATATTTGATAGTAGACTAACATTTCATGCTGATATCGAAATGACCCGTGGCACTTCATTGAAAACGTTGGGTTTCGTTATACGTACTGCGAAAATTTTAGAGACAACCAAGCTCTCACAATATTATTTAATTCCTTGGCTGGAGAGTGAATCAGCGATTTGGAGTCCGCACGAGGAGAAATACTCCCTCATGTTGGAAAGGATTCAGAAGAAATTTTTGAGATTTCTCTACTTGAGGGAGTACGGTTTCTACCCGTGGCTCTATCCGACTGACTTTCTCTTGGGTATGCTCGGAACGAAACATCTGCGGGTCAGAAGGGATTTGTACATCGTCACCCACTTCTTCAAATTGATACGTGGATGTTTCGAAAACTTAGCTATCATGGAGAGCATTAACTTTTATGTTCTCGATGGTTATCGCCGTCATCGACAGCATAGATTGTTTTATCTCCCGGCCTGCAGGACCAACTTGCCAATGGTCATGCCGGTGGGGAGGGCACTCTTGCTGTTGAATCGAATCGCTTTGGATATCGATATTTCTTGCATCAGCAAAACTGTCTTTAAACAGCAAGTTTTATTGCTGCTTGCTTAACTTGTATTTACTATTTATCTATATTGTTTAGTTATGAAATCTTATCTAAGTATATTTTATGCATTTTATTCACTCCAAATATATTTTTTTCTATATTTCATTAATAACGCCTTAAAATTTCATTTTGTAATGTTCTTAAAATGAATAAAAAAATTGAACTGAATTGACAAAAAATAATTCGTTTATTAAGATTTAGAAAACTATCAAACGGACTGCCCGTTTTTCGAGTGTTTTTTTTGTTTAAGGTTAACCAAATTCAACAATAGGGCGCACTTTTGATTTGTACAAGGTCAGCAGTTGTGTATTACTAAATTATCTGTGACCTTTAGTTCGTCCAGGTTCTGAGAAGCTAATTAATTTCAATACACTTGACAAATCAAATAGAGCGAGATTAACATTTCGAAAATTCGATAAAAATATAAATTATTTGATTACCTTTTTTTACAATATTATTAAAACGCATTGGAAATATACACATATAATAAAACAGTTTGGAATGACTGGGGCTTGATTTTGGTATGTCCGTCTGATGGACAGAAAACTTAATCAATTAAGCTTTCGGACAGAATTTCATAACTAATATTTCTTTAATACATAATTTTGTTTCTGAAATTATCAAGAATGCTTCAACTCTTTTTCACGATAGAGACAATTTTTTTAATCAAATTTCAACAACATGAAGCGCTGACCATTGAAAAAAATCTGTGAAAGATAATTAACTAAAATTATTACATAATATTGTTGTAAGTATTACAACTGTGCCAAATAGAATTTAGTTACATTAGTTTAAATTAGTGGGAAATATATGACTTATGAATGTAAGCTGAGTTTAATAGCAGGAATTTGCGCAATTCATCTTGAATTTATGTCGTTTCTGTCGCCATGTGAAATAATTAACTACACACTAGCTTACTTCATTTCAAATATATTACCTGAAACCATCGATATCAAAAATATTAGATAACCCCTTGAAGCACGGCGAGGAATGATTAAGACACTGGACTCACTCTGTTTTTATTTTTTTTAGTATATCAAAAGACGGACACCTGGTAAAATAAACTTTGTTCTAATATTAATAAAATGATGGATTGAACTTGAGTAAGATGAAACCAATGTTGTAGAGGGATGAAACACAAAATTCGGCAAATCATAAAAATGAACATGAAACAACCCGTTATCAAATGACGAATATCAACCGCGTATCAATGTCGGACTTGAGTTTTACGTATTTTTAGAGTATGCATCGGAGCTAAATGGATCAATGACATCAAATGGATCATTCTCCGAAGCATTGTGCGTTAGCAATAATATATTTAGCGTTGTAAAACTTCCACAAAAAATTTGAAATTTTCATAAAATTCTGATAGATAATCATAATGACATGTCAAGACTGTAATATACAAAAATAATGGTAGATATTCTCATTATCATCCTGGTGAAAGACCACCAATCAGAATCGAAACGTTGCTTGCAATGGTTTAAGGCTGATTCACACCAACGTCCGGTTCCACTCAGTGCCGATATTGTTCCGCAAGAGAGCTTATTGATGTGGTATGAATATCAATCAAGGAGTATGTGCCAAGACAAAGTTGTATGGCAGTATATCCTTCTGTCCACCCTTGTGATATTTAACTACTTATTTAGTTAAATAATTATTTGAAGTGTAAAAATACTTACAACGCAGATTTTTTTTTTTAAACCATTTTTTTATCACTAAATAAAAGTTTTTCTAATTAATAATTAATACAAATATTATTTAGTGATAAAAAAATGGTTTAAAAAAAGAAATCTGCGATGTTAGTATTTTTATACATCAAAATAATTATTTGACTAAGTAGTTAAATATCACAAGAGTAGGCAGAAGAATATACTGCCACACAACTTTATCTTGGCACATACTCCTTGATCGATATTCATACCATATCAATAAGCTCTCTTGCGGAACAATATCGGCACTGAGCGGAACCGGAAGTTGGTGTGAATCAGTCTTTTTAGGTGTGTTTGGTGGCCATATTTCCATAACTAGGTACTTTTCCACTTTTTCTCTAATTTATCTTCTTCCTTTCCCCACCTCCTTCAGCCTCACAACATACCCCAATTGGTGATTATATAGTTTCACTGGCTCCAAGCAGTCTCAGGAACTCTTGTGCGGTATTCGCATAAAACCAAAAAACACATGATACAACTATTCAACAACCAAAGACCTCGCTTACAACCTCCATTCTCAACGCATTTACTAAGTTTGTCTTAGAATTAAAATTAAGCTTTCACCGTTAACATCCTTCCAGGTGTATTATTATGCAAGGAGAAAGCTAATGGCTTTTTACTTTAATTAATGTTAATGTATGATATGATTAAGTTTGTAGTTGAATAATCTTAAGTTAAAAATTAAGTAATATGTATTTTATAACTGAGATAAATAAAATAAATCATTTTTAATGAAGGCACCTAATGATAATATCATTATAATAAAAATAAATCTTTTTTTTTTCAGAATTATGCCATATCACAAATAATCCAACACTCGTCATACACCAACATTAAATCAGCCTTTAATTCAGACATATGATAGCACAAAACACGACCATAAAATCAAATTCACTTATCGTCATCTACTCACACAACTAAATGTGCAATTACCTCCTTACAATACATTGCCTATACACAATACAATGCATTACCCAAAGAATTAAACCTTCCAGTTAGGAACAAAAAATATTGGCAAAAACACTTAAAGAATATTTTCACGTCAATTTTAATAATTAGTGATAAATCCGATCTGTAAAACCTCTGTGTGTGTGAATATCTTTCTAATTATATTTATAATGTTTGTCTACTTAATCTTCACTCCAATGACTTCCTTTTTTATGTATTTTTCACTTGTTCCCTTTTTTTAATGTACTACATTTTTAAAACCGTCTCTGTAAAAATATTATTCCTTTTTATTTAATGTTTTTTTCCTTCCCAAAATGAGTTTTTTTTACTTCTTGGGAATAATATAGGAAGTAATGTAATAATTTTAGTAGTAAATTATCATTTTTTTTATTATTTTTATTTTTTTATTAATATCTTGCTAACATATATAGCAATCACGATGAGTTATAAAAACTCACTCTGGGACAATAGAAATTAAAGAAATACATAAGTTACAACAGAATATGGAGATCAAACTAACATAAATCAAACAATATAATATAATAAGAAATACAGTGTAAAAAATAGGTATATAAGATACAAAATTATAAACAGAAACAAAAGAGAAAAAATAAAACCAAATATTTAAATAAAAAATAAGATTTTTCACTTTTTTGGCAAAATACCCATCTAGCGCTATTCAGATCAAAGGACTATCTAATTTCAAATATTATAAAGTATTACTACCTGTTCGTAATTTATTACTTGACTTACGTAATTGTATCTTAATTACGCCTCGAAAGTTCGACAACGCATGAAACTTTATTGTAAAACGTAAAACGTGGATGATCGCTTCCCATCAAAGCGTAAGTTTGGAAACTCTGGTAATGAGAAAAGTTTCTATTCTACATACAGAACGTCTGTCATCTTTATACGGCACACTTTTAATCAGATAACTACTGTTTCCCAAACTTAAGCAAAGATTTTTCTTTACTTGTCTGTTGTTAAAATGTTGTTTACGATTATCACTTCATCAAATGGAAGATTTCGAGAATTTTAATATATTTAAACATAATGCTTTTTACACACCACTTTATTTTAATAGAATTGTAGTCAGGTTTCGGAGGTATCCATCTATAGCCAGGACAATATTAAAGCTAACATCGAACATTATATAAATACCGACAGACATAATTAAGTGTTGGGGTAAGAGGCGAACCAAGAGGGAAGGGTAGATGTGGGGGGTGTACGTAATTAGCAGAGTGGTGAATATTATTATTATAGAGATAATGTTTTCTTATTTTAAGTGTTTTTTAACAAATCATTTTTTTGCGTTTAAAAAAAAAAGATTTTATTTTATTTTTAATAATAAAAAATAAACTATCATAATTCAAATCTCTTTTCTCTTCCTACTACCTTTAACTGTACAATATAATCTAATTAAAGAAGCCATAATCTCACTGACTATGGATAGTTGAGACGATAATAGATTTTTTAATTTTTATGGTGAATAACATACAAGTGTCCCACTGCTTCCAACCGTCTAGAACCAGTGAGACTATGGCATCCCCGGTTGGCGTATGTTGTGAGGTTGAAGGTGGTGGGGATGGGGAGGAGATGAAAAGAGAAAGGTTGATAAGTTCCTGGCTATTCAGATCGAACGAGATCAAACACGGCTAAAGCCATTTCAAGCAACATTTTAATTTTGAATGATGGTCTTTCACCAGGGCTATAGACACTAAGAGTATCTACCACTCTGGAACTTGCCGCAAATATTCTTGAAAGTATTTTACATGAATCAAATGTGTTAATTTATTTGCGTACGCCGAGTTTGAACTCACGGCCTTTGGATTCGTAGTTGAGCGTCTTACCACTCGACCATGCAGGCCGTTATACATAATAAAAACATCAATCCATGTCACCATAATGATAAGCAATGAGGCTGAACGCAACACAGCTATCACTGTCTTGGTACCTACTCCTTGCTTCATTCACATTCAACTATAATATACACTTTTCTATTATTCTGACTCTTGACATGACCTGACTCAATTACCGAATCTACTGTAATTTAATACACATAATAATAATACTTACATCGGCGAATCTCCGACTACTTCTTCCATCCACTTGGGCGTCTTAATGTATTTTCTTAAACCTCTTTTCTCGGTCAAATGTTGTTCATTACGCTTGTAACGGCCTTATGTTGTTTTCAGATCTTCTCATTCGTAAGATGGTCTTACAAGGTTTTACCACAGTGAAGCCCACATCGTTTTTACGATTATATCATAAAATGACCAAAAGTAGGGAATTATATACAATAAATACGTTTCAGTGGCTTCATTAAAGCATATGGAATACGTTTATAATTTTAATAACGTTTACTTTTTATTTGGTAGAATGGCTTTCATAATATTCCCTCTATATGCTCAAATCATAGAATAAAACATTGATTGTTTTGTAGGATGTACTTTAATAGTTTTCGGCGATTTGTAGCATAGGTTTTTAAAAAATTATAGATAGTTTGGAATGTGAATTTTATAAACGTTTCCTTGTTTGGAACACAAAATACATCACAAAAAATATTTAAAGTTAATTTGCATTCATTCATGTTCTATCGCACATGTTTCATTAACATGGTGAAAATAAAAAAAAATCTTCATTTACACGTAGGTAACGTCAAAATGTAAAAAAAATTATTTTCACTAAGGCTGGTGGTGTTTGGAACATTCGTCAGATTTTAAATTGTCATAATACAACGATTACGCCATTTTGTTTTTCAGACATTTCAATGTTAAACGTTGATTCTCGGCCCGTTTCGCTTTAGAACTAATTATTATCAGCTGACAAGTATAACTATACAACCGTCTTGCTTGACAGCTGATCACATTTTTTTGAGGACCATTCAAATATATATATATATGTATATATATATTTTTTCTAAATGTAGCAAATCGTTGAATTGTAACGACGTCAAACGTGACGAATATTTGAAACGCTTCAACCTTGGTCAAATGTTGTTCCATATTGATACGTCTATGAAATGAATGCACTATCAACTGATATGTAAATATTGGAGTTAACAGTGCAACTAATTCCATGAACTTTTTTTTTTTAAATAAAATGAGTTTAAAAATAAGGTTATTCAAAATAAAACGGTTGATTATTTCAGAAATATATATATATACATGTGTTATCTACGAATGAAATCTCTGAGACAGTATATGTGGTAAAACCATGTATGACCGTGTTATAAATGTAAATATTCGAAAATAATGAAGGCTGAATGAAGCGTATTGAATGGAATTAAGAAATGGACGCTTAGATGGTTTGGGAATGTACAGCGGTTGAACGAAGAAAGGAGGGTAAGGAGAATACACCACGGAAAAGTGAATGGTAGAAGAAGTCAGGGACGCTCGAAGATGACATAGCATGGTGAAATGCATCAAATACTTGAATAGACCACGCAAAGAGTCAGAATAATATAAAAGTTTGTATGAGACGATGTATAAATGTGAATGAAGCAAGAGTGTGTGCCGAGACAGAGTTTTGTGGCGGTTTATTTTTTCTGCCTACCCGCGATACTTTGTTAAATGATTTTCCCTCATTCCCGTTCTTAAAGACGTAAAAAACGCTTTTTATCAAAGTTTACGGATTAACGACTTGAAAATGATGTACGGGACCAAAAAAACTGAACATTAATAAGATAAAAACAATTCTTTCCCACTTTGTTACCTTTTCATAAGCATACCTGGTCATAAAAACCCATGGCCTTGGTTTCATGTTCTCATATCCTTGGCTATAAAGTATCATAAGCGCTATTTGTTGTTTTTCAACGGCCGTTAACACCCAGCCCTTAGAATAATGCGCCGTGCATCACTTTTAATAGCCTTTACTCTTATTTAATCGCATCAATCACTAAAACCAGAACAACACTTCGAGGAATGGCGAATGAAAAGAACTTGACAGCGAAATAACAAACACCGTGGTGTCGGTTGTGCCCCTTTTGGCCACCTGCACAGATAATTTTGTAAATCTGTATTTCAACGTCCCTGTGGCGGAACAATTCAAAGAAATTGTTTTTGTCAATAAAATATTTTTCAAATTGTAGGTGTCATCTTTCGTAATTATGTTGTTATGATACTTAAAGTGAAATTAATAAAAAAATATATATGAAGCAATCACATGGTGGTTAGACAATATATTAATAATGAAAGAATACTTTGTTCTAAAACCACAAAAATTATTATGATGAAGGCCAACCGGTTTCGCTTGGATCAAGCTTCGTCAGGGCACATATAATGACTAAAGGAAAATACAGAGTTAACAGGTATATATAGGAACAAAAATTAATAATAGAGTGAGACAGTATATACTACAAAGAAGAAAGAGATAAAGAGAATATATTAAAGGGAGGCAACAATTGAAAGTACTATATATATTACAAAAAAAAAAATGGTAAATAAACAAGTGTACATAATAGAAAGATAATGATGTAATGTTAGGGACAGACAAAGATCCTATGTTGAATTTATATTTGAAAGCGATATATTACATAGTTATTGGAAAATAAGCTACATGGGACACATAATAATAATCAAATGGGTGAGTTAGGGAATAAAACAGAGTGATTAAATTAATATTATTCTATACCAAGTTACTAACATTTTATCACGTCATAAAACCCACATTTAAAATCTTTCATATTTTAAGGTTATAGAATTGTAATTTAAACTATTCTTTTTACAAAAATAAAAGGATCACTTTATATAAGACCACACATTTATTTTTAATTTTTATGGCTGACCGGTTTCGCTTAGCCTAAGCATCATTAAGGTACAAAATTAAACTAAGCAAAAAATACGTAGTGTGTGGTTATATATATTCGTACATACAGAAGAAGAACACAATATAAAATAAAATTAAAGAAGAGTAAGAAAACAAAGAATAAAATTTGAATTATAACAAAGGGACAGAGAGAAAGAGACAGAAAATATGAAATGAAGGAGGCAAACCATCAATTGAGAAGATGGTAAAAGAATGATGAAAAAAATTATGAGTTTACACGAAACATACTTATTATTGGACTACTGGACAGATTTATTAAATATGTCAAACCACAAAAAGATTGCTTTTGACGATTTTTTTTTTTTAACGTTTTATCAATCCCAGTTTTTTTATTTGAAATACCTCACAACGGGACAAATATCACGGGGTGTAATTTGAGTAACTCACCCAATTCAAATATGGAATAATATCTGCTAAAATAAATTATAGGTAGTTTTGAAACTGTTAATTCGTGGTGGAATTCCATTTTAATGATTTAATAAAACAAACATACAACTTTATTCCACTTTTATTTTATGACCATTATAATTTCATCATCCGATCCAATGTAATAATGTATATTTCTAACTAAAAACATATAATGTAAATGCACTTAAAAATTCCAAACAATCAATAGGTAATAACAATAAATGTAAGTTATTACACAAATGCATAGCACTTAAAAATTCCTTGATACCGAGAAATTATATAATAATATAAGTAATCTACTCTGACAGTGCATAATGAATAAAATCATAAAACTAATTATACCATAATGCTGGGAGTAACCCAATAATTAGAAAATTATGTTGTACATCTGGACATCACAATTAAGATGGGAAAATCTAAAGTAAACTCATTAACAATCAGTATTCACCAACCTTTCATTATATAAATACATTGTCAATTCATATTTATAGAAATGCAACTGTAACCCATCTTAAATATTAAATAAAATAAATAAATAATTCCAGATAGATAAATAGAAAAAATAATACCATTAAATTAAAAGCAACTTTAACCCTGTAACTATTAACATCATGCAACAATACTGATGAATATAATTAAAATAAAATCATTGTTTACTACCCCTGACATCCCCAAAAATAGTATATAAGCCGTAGGTTAACAACAACATGTACTTGTCTGAAGATAGCCGTCATAGGCTGAAACCGGTCCAGTCATAAAATAAAAGTGGAATAAAGTTATATATTTGTTTGATTAAATCATTAATTACAGGTAGGTTCTTAGGTAGGTAGGGATTTGAGAATATATTTTTTAAATTTAATATTTTCAAACTTTGACATGAAGCACTCACTTTGTGGAAAGACATAATTAAATTTTAAATTAAAGTAACTTAGTTTTATCACCACTTTATTGGATACATATATACATAAACCAACCGGTTCCGGCTCTACCTGAACCTTCTTCAGGGCTGACCAAATATGTATTGAATCAAAACAGAATTATAATACTTGGCTCCTACCACCTCTCCCTTACTTAACCCCCACCTAAGTTGATGTGCCCATGTTTTTTCCCCAAGTATTATAATTCTGTAGAAGCCTAAAGAAGGTTCAGGTAGAGCCGAAACCGGTTGGTTTATGTATATATTTATCCAATAAAGTGGTGATAAAACTAAGTTAAATTTATTTAAAATTTAATATTTTCAATTTACATCACACTCATACGTATGTACGTACATAAGTGCATGCTCTCAATGTATATTTTAAATAGTTTATTAAACTAAAGTTTTTCTTAGCATTTTCCAGTTTATGCTTTGCTGGATGGTTTTCAAATCAATTAACGGAATGGCTCCGGCTTATTTATCGGAATTGTGCATTCCTGAAGATTCCAATTCGCGACAGTCAACTCTTAGATCAGCAATGTCATCGGCTATCGGAAGGTTGAAAGAACCAAAGCGCACACCAGACACTAAGTTTGGAGAGCGCGCCTTCGAAGTGTCAGGTCCTAAAGCCTGGAATGGACTACCACATGATCTGAGAGTAATAAAAGACTCGACAGAGTTTAGAGCCAAACTCAAAACTCATTTTTTCAGAAAATCATATCCATAATCAAGATGTAACAAGCCCAATAGAACCAAGAAAACTTTTCAGACTCTCATTCCTTAAATTCATTAGAAGATTATCACCATTATCTGTTCTTCACTACGAAAAGTTAAAAATACCTCCGATATACTTTATCTTAAATTTGCCTTCATGCCCTAAAAATTAAAAAAAAAAAATAAATAAATAAAAAATAAATAAATAAAAAATAAATAAACAAAATAAAATAAAATAAAATAAAATAAAAATAAAAAATTAAGTTATTCTAAATTTTAGGTTATTATGATATGGTGATTGTGTCCTTCCAGAAGTGACCTGCCAGGTAAGTATGTTGCTGTATATTCATATGAACTAAGAATTAATATTAAGTAGAAATTAAGATTTGTACAGCGCCCTTGAGGTGATTTTTCACAAAAACGGTGCTATACAAATTATCCAAATATTATTATTATTATTATTATTTCATTAGTTTTTATCTAATTGAATTCAAGCGTCCACGTTTACACACTCTTCTTCTAAATCTCTTTTGTATTGAACGTTTGGAAACAGTGGATTGTAAAAGTTGTCTACAAAATGTGGAACCTATTGTTGTAAGGTTAAAATAGTTAAATTGAATTATTAATTCCAGTCAGAAACAGTTGCGTCAGTTACATGACGCCAAAGCTCACTTTTCGATAGTAATTATGGTTCTAGGCAATATATAAGAAACTAGAGGCTATTAAATATAAAAGTTTTTAAACAAATCACAAGCAATACCTATTTAAAATCAGCTTTGCGACTTAACGGTTTTCACTTAGTAACAATAATATAGAGCTCTTTAAAAAAAAAACACGACAAATACATTGAAGAGCGGTTATAATCCTTGCCTATCAGGGGTCGCGGGTTCAAGCCGTTTTTTTATAATTTATTGAAATGTGTTATTTCTCATATAGTTAACATTAAATATATTTGCAACACGTTCCAGAGTGGTATATAGTCACCCTGGTGAAAGACCAAAAAATCCATAATCGAAACGTTGCTTGAAATGGCTTCAGCCGTATTAGGTAACCAGATCTGAATAACCAGGTACTTCTTAACTTCTCCTTTCCTATATTTCCCCCTATTCTCTGCAACTGCACAACCTACTCTGAAAGGGGGTGTTTTTTGGGATCAGTGTAGCTTATGATTGATATCTTGGCATAAGTCTATGATTGAAAAGAAACCCTTAATGCTTTTACGTTTGATATATTCTTTTCTATTTTAAGGCAAATTTTGTGGTAATATTTTTCAGAATTCTGAGATTTAAAATGCAAGGAGAATCTGCAATATTAGAAATATTATGTGTATTAAAATCTCAGCACTCTGGAAAAAAAACAATTGTCTATGGATTCAGCAACCAAATAATTCATATTAAGATGCTCAATGAATGAAAATCAAATATTATCAAAATTTCAAAATATAAATTAATGGCATCAACGATAATAATTTCAATATGCATTTGAATGGCCTACGCCATTTTGTAAAATATTTAGATAGTTCTGTATTATCTCTTCAGTGGGCAATACGAGAATAGTTTTGTTAAGTAAAGTTATTAAGGTTTTTATTTTCTCTAACCGATGCTCAGTAACCGTTCAGTTAATTGAAAAGACAAGTGACGTATTCTTTGCCTGTTCCCAACTTTGCTTAGAACAGCTCACTCCTGCATTATTAGCAATTGCTCCGTTTACTGTTCACACAATCTATAGACATAATAATTTTATCAAGAGGGATGAAAAACTCAGGTACTTTTACTTCTTCGTCTCCATTACCTTTATATTTCATTCAGCCTTAAACATTTCCACTTATAGGGGATGCCATAGTCCGACTGACCCCTGGTAATTAAGACTGTTTGCGGTCATATTATGATAGTTAATAATCATTAATGACGCTGTTCTTGGGAAGTGACTTGATGACTTCTTAGAATCAAAACTACCTGATTTCTTCAGGCGTTGAACTGAAAAATTTACAGAATATTGGCAGTCAATCGTAAAAATTTCGTGGAAAAAGACCTATTGATTAGTTTACATATTTTGTTTAAATAAAGTTAAAATTTTCCTTAAAAAGGTTACTATGGTTTTACTGACTCGAGGTAGTAAGAAATCTGTGTGGTATCACATAATTTAAAAAAAAAATGAATGGTCATTTACAAAACAGGTTGTAAAAATAATATGCCTTGAAAAATATCTGTATAGTGCTCGTTACTGTTAACCGAAATAGGGAAAAGAGCTTTATGGTTTTAACCTTCTGACAAAAAAGCTAATATTGAACTTATGTATGTATAACATAATCAATTCCGGAAGCCACAATTTCCTGCTAAGGCCAAGGCAGATTGGCTTCTACTCCGAGAACCTCAGACCAATATTTGAATAAAACAACGGAGAGGAGTGGGAGTGTCTTTCCGCTATCGGGCAGGGTTGACCCGGAAGGGTTGAAGGCTTTTATCCAAGGCTTCGCGGGCTTTGAAGGGCTGCTTCCGGTATGGGGGTTAGCAGCTTGAATATGCGGGATGATATGATAATGGAGGACTAAATCCGCTGTGAAATAGTGGAATTTGATTGGGTCGTGCTTACGCAGATATTTATGGGAATGAGTTATTTTATTGAGCGGCGCTTAGTTAATTATAATGGTACTTTATTGGAATGAGCTTAATAAGTTAACTTTGGGAATTAGTAAGAGTAGACGTTAATTGAGTTGTGTGTATGCGGATATGGGTTTTAGAAGAATTTAATTGGTGTCGCATATTTTCAAAGTGTAAATAATTACGAGTGTTACATACTTCATTAGAGTGCGCAAAGTTAATTACGAAAATGAATTATACTTGTACTTTATAGTTGGTAATTTGTTTATTAACTTTGTAAATTAGTAAAAGTAGGTAGTTTTGAGTCTAAGTAATAATTTTAGAGGAAATTCGTAATAAGGTGGTCGTGTATCACGCAAATGAGTTATAGAAGTGAAACCTTATTATATCGTGATATTTTTGATAAATGCGGTAAACAGTTCTTTAGACGGCGTTTAGTTAATTATGGGAGTGAATT